>QUSF01000064.1:151970-514862 GCA_003676055.1 Chloebia gouldiae | reverse complement strand
CTTCCCTTCCCTTCCCTTCCCTTCCCTTCCCTTCCCTTCCCTTCCCTATTATCTTTTTTGTCTTTTTTTCCCCCTTGGCTATATATCCAGTTTGTCAGAATAATTTTGTATTCTAAAGTTGCCCTCCAGCACTTGCCACTGCGTCTAGCCTGGTGTCATCTTCAAACGTACTAATTATGCTCTACTCCATTATTTAGGTCATTAGTGACTGAAATAGTATGAGATTGGGAGCGGAGCTTTGGGGCATCTCCACTTGATTCTTCTGTTCTGTTTTTGCAGTGCTCTGTTGGTAACTCTTTGGTAGGTTAATGAAACTGTGGGATATTTTCATTAGTCCTTTTTTCCCCTATCTTATTCTTTGAAATTGAGTGGCACTGTGACCTCTCTAAAAGGAGGTCTTGAAGTTTCAGTTGCCCAAGTGGTTTGGAAGTTGCATACATTGCCTTTCAGAAGAAATCCTCATACTTCTGAATTCTTGCTGCTAAATAGTTGTTCCCCTGGATTCTGTAATCATGTAATGCTGGTGTTACTTCCACGTAGCCCCTTATTATGCTGAAGCAAAATAAGGAAAGTGCATGAAAAGTTAACCTTGAGTTTAAAAGGTTCCTCTTAAAAGATACTCATAATCTGATGTTACTTTCTAAAACTTGGCTGTTTTGGGAAACTACCTGTTTGTGGTAAATCTCTTCACATCTACTTTGAAAGTTTATGTTTAAAATTATGCTTGTGAACACTGTTCTTTTATTAAGAAATAGACCTTTTCCAAGCAAGGTAGTAGTGTGGTTTGTTCACTGACTTTGTTAACATTTAGTGAGTAGAATAGTAGAATCTCATTTCAGAGAAAAGCTCCATAATTTCTTGCACCTACCATAAAAACAAGCAAATTGACACCATGCCAGAGGAGATTTTAGGAGAGAGTTCATAATGATACTGTTGCCATATTCCATGCCTGTAAATAATTCATAAAGTCAACCACCCTTTTGTTTTAAGCAAATATGAGCAGATGCCTTCCTAAATTGGATGCAGACAACAGTTTTCAGCAAAATATTGTTGAAATATGACACTTAAAAGAGTAACTTTTTTCCTTTACTGTTTTTTGAAGCGTTATCCACTCTGATAATTCACAGTGATTACTTCTGCTACACATCAAGTCCTTCATTGTGTTTCATCTGCGTTTTCCACATCTTTGCCGTGTGATAGATTTCACAGTTAACTCTAGCATGGTGGAAAATGAAACAAATTTGCATGCAGTTAAGAGAGCTGAGTTTTGCAGAAGGCCAAAATACTAGTATTAATTATTTAATGCAAGACCTGCAGTTTAGATGTTATATCTGCTTTGTATTTAGAAAATAAAAAACCTCATCCAGGCATTTGAGTCTTCTCTATGCTTTTGATTAGAAGAAAAAAAAACAAGAAGTTTGGGGCCCAAGCAAGATGTTAAAGCTAGTAGTTACACAGCTGATGACTCCTCAGTACTCAGCTTGTAAAGACAGGTCACACCTTTAAAAATTCTGTATTTATACAGTACAGAAGTGTGTAAAATTCAATTTTATCAGTAATTTTCTTTTTACCTGCTAAGTAGTGCGAAGACTCACACGCAATTAAGAGGCAGTGGTTTATTTTTGCTGTTTATACTTTGAATTTTGGCAACCGCCTTTCTTGCAAATTCTCTGCATAAAAATTCATTAAGCATGAGCTTTTGTTATATGCATTTCTCTATACTGATTTCATCCCAAGTTTGTATTCTTTACAAAAAACTTTGAAATGGGAAATAAGGATCAACATGTATCAAAAAGTAAGTTGTGAAGAATCCAATAAAATGTAATGAGTTTAGACAATATTTTCCACATATTTGCTCCTCTGAAACACTTGTGGAAAGTTTTGCACTATCTCAGCCAATTGTTAAGCTACATTTTAAGTTTCTTCTGAATTCGGTTTGAGGACACCCTGGACATTCGTCCACCAGAGTCACCCCCAGAAGGAGGGCTCAGCAGGAGTCCCAGATAGTGTAATCAAATCTTCCACCAGAGAGATAAGAGGACACCCAGGTAGCTTTGATTATTGCAGGTTTATTGGAGGGAAGGGAGAAGCAGGTGAGAGAGGTGAAACCTCACAAGAGGGGAGCCAGCTCTGGGAGCCCCCTCTGAGGGAGGGGTCAGGGTTTATAACAGGGTAGGGATAGGAGGGGCCAGGGTACATGGAGACCAGTCAGGAGAGGGCTTAGGGGAGGAGTAGGGATGGGGTGACATAACCAGGAGCAATGAGAGTAAAGGGAAGGAGTGGTTAACTCAAGGGAACCAATGGGGAAACAAAGAACAGGGAACTTTCCAGAACTAAGGGATGGTATGAACAATGATAGACATGAACTGGGAAGGGCCAAATTGTGATGGACATCTTAAGGCGGGAAGCTTGTACACTGGTGGTTTCCCAGGGCATTCCCAAATAGTTTTCCCCAGGACCACCTCCCACATCGGTTTGTATTAAAAGTTTAGAAATTTTTATAAGGGCAGCTCCAAGATATGTTCCATCTATTATTTACTAGCAGATAAAACAGCATGTGTAAGCAACTTGATTTTATTAGTCCAATTGATGTTTCAGTACCCCTACAGTTTTGATTATTACATTAGATTCTGAGTCATAATACTAAAATCCACCTTCATACAAATTACATAACTTCTACAGTGCAGAAAATGTAAAATTACTTTTTTGGGGACTTAAAGTATAGCTAGACAGTCTATGTCTCAGTCTAGTTGAATCTGAAAAAATAGGGAGAGTCTGAAGTGAATTAGATCTTTATTTTTCTATCAGTATCTCTTTGTGCTCATTGTAACACCTTTAGATGTCTCTTCATTTTCTCCCTCCAACATTTTCCAGGGGAAAAAAGCAAAATGCCATGGGTGAATATGGCATGGGTGGAAAATGTAATTGGGGGAGTCTTAGGATGTAATGTCTGGATGAATTTTTATACCCCTCTAATCCCACAGGCTACGGGACATCATCTAGTTATTTTTGCACTAAAGTAACAGTGCTTATTGTGACCTCTGCTCAAGATAAGTTATTTAGACACAAAGTTTCTAGCCTTCCTTCAGTTATATATTATTGCTATACTCAACATTGTGGCATTCCATAAAACATTTGGGTTTAATTCACACCTCTAACCATGAGTCCTTTGAGGACCTTTTTTCTCTTATGAGTGTAGAAAATAAATGTACAGGTGCAAGATAAATTTCATACTTAAGTACCATCAGGCTAAGGCCTTGGCAAAAATTAGAAGTACTTTTATAGTGAAAAGCCATAATGTTTTTCCAATTATTACAAATAGTGTAGACAAATCTTTATTTATCTGTGACGTTCTCCACACAATGGTTCACTCTTACAAATACATTAAAAATGTTCAATTAACTTTAAAATATTTCAATAGAAAAATCAGTTTGTCAAACTGAGGGGCTTAGAGGGACTTTTTCAAATGCTTAGATATTTTCCTGTGGCGGGCAGGGAGGGGGACTTGTGGGTTGTAAGGTCAGATTTATCATTTGGGGTATAATAAATTATTTAATTATTCAAACATAACCTGAAAGTCTGTAATTTGTGTCACAGTCATGATATGCTGATTTTTCTGAATGCAACTGAAATCTCTTTCTTAAAGAGAAACTTGTTTCTCTTTGTTAAAGAGAAACCCCAGGCTTGTTCAAATGTTAAGAATGCTTCTATTTAAATGAGTTACATTTTTATAGAAAATAATTAAACAACTAATGCATGTATTAAAAAATTGGAATCTCATCTTTGTTGCAGCCACAAGTACGTGGGTATTATATAAACAAAATGATCAGAAGATACTCTGAACAGCAATGTAATTAAAATTACTAATTTTTGTCTCTCTGTGTTATGGTCAAAGCAATCTATTGCACATTCTTTTTGTATTGCGTTATAGCTCTGCAACATGAATGTGGCACTTAGAGAAACAGCTTATCAATCACAGCAGAAATACAAGACTTTTAAATAGAAAATTAATTTAAGTATAGACCAGGATGTTGTCTCCAAGACCATAGTCCCTACAAAGCAGAGATCAAGCTATAATAGAAACTGTCAACCCCACATGAACCACTTAATCATGTTTATATATAACTTGCATATTAAAAAGCAATATCCAATGTCAATGGCTCAGATATAAAAATATCTTAATAGTCAGTAACTGACTAATGAATACTGCAGTAATAACAGTTTAATTTGAAGAATTCTGACAGCTGGTTGCCTTGATGTGAGCTGTTACCAGGGAGCCCAAGTCCCATGCTGAGAACATCCACAGCGTGATTTATAGCAGCAGTGCAGAACTGTTTAATGTCAGCACCTCTCAGCTAAAGTAATAATAAACAGGAATGTTATGGTTTATTTTTCTGTATGAATTGTTCAAACTCTGTATGGTAAGCACCAACTCAATAGGGGATAATAGCTGCCATTCCCCAGGGAGTTGTAACTGAGGTTTAAACATTTTTATTGGCAAGGTTAGTATATCAAAATGAATCCAAGCAGAACTTGTTTTTTTCTTATCTCTTTTTACTTTTCTTTCTTTTTTTCCTTGATTTCTTTTCCAATTTTGAAAAGTAAATATCATCCCTGTAATTATGAAAGCTTCCAACTGCATTTCTTTTTTATATTAGTTAAACTCATTCAATTTGTATGTTTAGTGGTAGATGTGAATTTACCACATAGCTTTTTTCATTTCCTTCCTCCACTTTCTTCCTGAATTCTAAAATTTTTAAATGTTAATTAATTTGCAAACGTCAAAGAAAGCAAGGTGCTGTTTAATTAAACATTTAATATGAAGAAATGTCACATACTGAAAGGTTTAAAGCAATTTTTTTTCATTTTTACAAGGTTGTCACATCTTGTATACCTGTAATTTTGAGCAAAGCCAGCACCTTAGAGGCAGAACCTTAGAATATATCTTAGTTTAGCCTCCCATCTTGACCAGACTTCCAAAGACTGGCAAATATTCACTATGAGCTAGGTAAAGGGAGAAGACTTTTCTTCAAATATCTTCTTGAAGAACTTCTACTGACTCTTATCTTTTAAGGACATATTTTCTTATTCTTGTTTTAAAACAAATCAAATGGAAAAGTCAGTGATTGTACAGCACTTTTGGTTTGCTACTAGTTGATATTTTCTGCCAAGACTCTTCTGTGGCCTACAGTTGATGCAGATGGACATTTGAGCCTTCCTGTTTTATAAATATGGCACACAAAATATACTGTGAGTATATCAAGGTGCATCTAGACCACATCTATCCTTACACTAATGTGCCTTGGCAAAAGTAAGCAAACATAAACACCCCTCACATACCTTTCCTTATGCCTCCCTCCAGGAGGCTGTACCCTGGGTGCCCCAGCAGGAAAAAGCTGTATTAGAAATGAGTAAGGGGGAAGGTGATAGAATGGGGTTCAAAAATAAATGTCTGAAAGTGTGGATAGGGGGAAAAAACCGTGCTTTTTATAATTACTTTAAGGTATGGTATATCAATGAAAAACCATTTTTTCTCCTTTTTAAATGTGGATGTAACACCAATGCAGGTGTAAGCCAAGGTAGAACTATACTTGGAAAAATCAGTATGGTGTCTTAAATTAAGGATATAATTGAAAAATTTCTCAGAGCATTTCTTTAGAGAGGGGATTATCTTTAAAATACTTTTGGAAAGGCAGAACAGATAGAGATGCATAGAGATCCATCATGAACTCTTTGTGCTGCTTTGGAGATGAGATTGGGCAATTATGCTTCGAGAAGGCAAGACTGAACCTAATGCAGAGCATCTTTATTTGGAGATTTGTATTTTGGAATTTCTTTCTCTTGAAACTGGTAACAATTTTCCCAATTTTATTTTTCTTCTTTGAGTGCTGGAAGACTTCTTTTGTTGTTGTTTTGGTTATCTGAAGGGATGCTGCTGGTCATTATAACTGGCTCTGGGGGAATGACCTGAAGGGTCTACCCTGTGGCTACAAAACTGAGAAATATCCTTGTCTGAGGCAATCTGCTGATGAAAGCGTCCTTGGGAACCTTCAGCAGATGATTTGTAAATTCAAAGTCTTCTTCAATTTTTTGTGGTTACAAGTAGAGGATCTGATGATATCATCAATTTGATGTTACAGCTGAAGAGTTCCAAGAGTTTCTGAGTCATCGGAATTTTTTTTTTGTTTTTAATATCTGTTTTGGATCCAAGTCAGACCAAAACTGCACAAGAGAAAAAAAGCCATTTCTAACAATCAAAAATATTATTTTTGTAGGGGATTTTCTTGGCTGAATTTCCAGAAGAAAATTTCCATGTTCTGCATATTATTTAGTATATGTAAGCACTGGCTGATGAAAACTGATACGATGGTTCAATCTGTTGTCTTTTTCACTTTTGGTAGCAACTGTGACTCATAATTTGCATTTAATCTGGGATATCTTATTTCATTTTGCAACTTTAGTAGATTTCTTTTTGTCTGTTTCCTTTAAAGTTTATTTTCACTCTTTGGAACAGTTAAGTTCAAACAATTAGAAGAAATGACTTTAAATCTTTCTGAACATAAACCTTCAATATCACTATTCCAGGTATGAATCAATGCTGATATCATGCTGTGAGACAACTTTTAACTGGATATTACGCTTGTTCCAGGTATATCTGCCACCTGCTTATATAACTTGATTAGGGATTTATTAACTCTTTATCTGAATCATATATATAACTTTTATAGAAACTGTAACATTTTGAAGGTCAGTCCTTCACTTGCAGACTGCTATAAAAGCCTCATTTTAAAGTGACAGGATTATAATATCAGAGAACCAAGCAAATAACTAAATTATGCAACTGCCTTTAGCTCACATTACACTGCAGTGCTATTGGCTGGAACTGGTATTTGTATATAGCTTTCTGAAGGCAGAAAGTCCATGAATGCAATAGTCTTTTATCTCTAGCTGGTATAGCAGAAAAAAGAACATTAAAAAAATAGCTATAATTAGTCTGAGGGATGTGATGAAAATATGAGGAGCAATACAAGTCAATTTGACGTATTTTTCTTCAGTAGTAGCACAATATGAAGCTAATGAATGATTTGAGATATTTCTGAAATCACCATCTCTGCAGCCTACAAAAGCTCTTTGAAATAGTCATCATATCAAGCTAATGGTGGGGGGAAAATAAACAATCTATTCTTGTTGATTACATATTTGGCACTATCTTTATGCTTTTTCCTTTATTTTGGACCTTCTTGTGTCAATTACAGAAGTAGCATAGAACTTCTTCTTTTCTAAAGACATGCTTTGACTCCTGCAGATGTTTATATTTTTCCCTGAAATATCTGAGATAGTCCAAAGTTTTCATTGGGCAGCAGTTTCAAATCAACATAAAAAAACCCAAAACCAACCAGCCAACCTACCAACATGTCTTCCTTCTATACTCAGATTTAGAAAAATGGATAGATCCAAAGCTGGCTGAAATTTCTAGGGACTAGTGGATATTAATAAATTTTTCTCTGAGCTATGTGCTCTCTTTCCTAGAACAACAGCCTAGGTACTGCAAGGCTTAGGACAGCAGTATCCTTACCCTTTCTTGTACTGCTTTAGTTTGTTGGTTTGGATATTATGCCAGTTGTTGAAAAGTATAACTGGGCTGCTGCAAACTGTCTTGTAGTATAGTACACTAAATATTCATTTTCCCATATCTTGTATACTGATGGCTTTGAATTAGCATGGAAGAAAAGAAATTAATTGTGTGGTCCAGGTAATTCCTATCTGCCTTCTGCTGGTGAGTTCCTGAATATACACAAGGGCATATATTTCTCACCATCCTATAGACTTTTTGCTTTTTCACTAGGGTCTTCAAAAGATTTCAGTGTTTCTCTAGTTAACACCCCTTTCCAATGATTTCTCAGCTTCTTTTTTCCCTTGGGAATTAAACAAAAATATTTGGAGCTATCTGGTTCTGCTATTATTTTTAGGCTTATTTTATAATAAGACATATTCTTAAGTAAAAATTATTATTCTGATGGAAACAGGTGGTTGTCTGTCTATTTAGGGGTTGTCTTTAAAGCATTAACAAATAAGTTACAGCTGTGCAAAGATTTTTATTTCTTAAAGAAGTGACAGAATACAAACCGTTTGTATGTATCCTTGCATAGATTTGTAGGTCAATTAAATAGATAACATTTTAAAAAATCTGAACTGTGTTCATTTTATTCTCATTTCTTGCTTTATCCTTGTCATGGAGTGGAAGACAAAAGCATTTTGCTGTGGTAGATTGAATGCAGTGGCAGTACAAAAATGGAGACATTTTTTTCACCCTTTTCTTCAAAGGATTGTTTTGGTTAAAATGTCAAAAATGCCCAAGGGCTTACCCTGTGCTGAATGGTCCATGCCATCTGTTTGCCTAATGAGTGACTTGGTATGCATAAACTGTTACCTAGGTGGTAGGATTCTCGGTCTGTCAGCTCTCCTGTCAAATGCTGTCCTTGTTGCAACTGTGACCTCTGAAGAAATTAGTTGCATGATTGACTAGCTGATGATGATTGACATCCACACACAATTAACTCTTTAGCTGCAGCCAGTATTGAAGATGATCTCTGTGTTGTTAATCTGCAGTGCAGGTATGCTGCTATTTCTGTGCCAGTGAGCTTGCACAAAGTAAATATGATTAAGCTGATAAATGCAAGCTGGACAGAACTATGAGATACAGTGTTTACTTTTAAGTCTAGCTGCTTTCTGTCACTTCAACAACACTGTTTCTTGCTGTAATTTCAAGTGGAGAAAAACACCGTTGCCCTTAAAGTAGCTGAATGTCTAAAGTTCAGCTTCCAGCTCTCAAAATGCACCTTATCTGGATTATTGTTTAAAGGAAAGATTTTGATATCTGCTATGAAAGAGCTGAAGTTCAATGCCAGTGTGCAAAATTGAGGCAAGGGACTGCTTTCACCTCTCCTTCAGAGCTACTCAGTGCAGTGGGTGGAATAATTTCCATTCCCTCAACTGGTTTCTTAATGTAATCCTTATCAGGGGAACAGTGGACTCTAATATTCATGCTTATAAAAAATGACCATGTTCAGTCTTTCTGCAAAATATGAGACTGGAGGAATAAAAGCATCTTGAGACAGATTTTGAAATTTTATAGCACTAAAACATGTCAAAAAGTTTCCTTTCCTGTGTAGGCAGAGATAAAATCTAAATTATCTAAACTTTTTTCCAACAAAGCTTCAAATACACCTCTAATAGATACTAAACAACAAACAAGACTGTCACTGTTATAAATACTTCCTGATATCTTCTTGTCTAAATGGTTACATTATGATTCTTACTCAGAATTCATCTCTAAGTTATTAAATGCTAAAAGCCCTAATCTTGGCACCCATTTTTCACAGTGAATTTTCCCACTTAATTCATGCATGACCTAACTTGTTTAACTTGTACTTTCATTTATGTCTTATTTGAAAGGCAGACCATCACATGACTGAGTGACCTTTATGTCTGGGCATCTATGTTTGATCTGGTGAAGTCAATGACTGTATTCCAGCTGTTTTGCGAGCAAAAAAGAATCTGTAGAGTTGTACTCTGTTTTTGATACATTAGACGTATAGCCAAATGATATCTTGTTAAATGAGGCCTTATGGTAAATAGGTTCTGATCTACAAAGGGTTTTTGATGTACAAAGGTTTCACTGGATGATGTAAGCTGAGACCAGTAGTTTAAATCCAAACGGAACTGAAAACTTTCATAAATGCTTTATTCTCAGCATAAATGGCCAAAATAGATTATCAGCTTTTTAAAAAAATGTAGCAAAAAGAAATAAGTATTGGCATGCTGGGTGCAGTGGGAATTTATCCTGAATTTAATGTCAGTTTAGATTACTTTTTATTGGGACCGAGGTGGTGAACTGCTTTTCAGAAATAGGGAATATTTATGTGGTCCAAATTGATTGTGGGAGCTTTGGAAGGAAAACATGAAATGCTTTCATAAACAAACAATGTAATAAATACTGTTTCATTATTTAACCATAAAGCATCTACTAAAGTATTTGTGTTGCACTGCCATTAACATATTTTAAGTATACAGTTTGGAAGGAATGTGAAATTGACCATGTGTGTTTACAGTAGTATTTGCGAATGAAATGTTTTTACTCGTACTGCCTATCAGAACAGAAATTCTGATACACAATTTCCCATTCCACATGGAAAAAATGTAGTTATTTGTGTTCTGTGTGTTCTGATTGCGAAATGACGTGTATTTTTTTTTTTTCCTTTTAAACAATATTATCACAGAGGCATAGAACCATAGAATGGTTTGCTTTGGAAGGGGACATTGAAGATCATCTAGTTCTCACCCCTCAACCATGGGCATGGACACTTCCCACTAGACCAGGTTGCTCAGAGACCAGTCATGTCTGTCCTTGTACACCTCCAGGGAGAGGCATCCACAACTTCTCTGGGCAACCTGTGCCAGTGCCTCACCACTCTCACTGTTAAGAAGATTTTTCTAATATCTAATCTAAAACTATTCTCTTTCAATTTGAACTCATTCTCCCTTATCCTTTCATTACATACTCTTGTAAATACTCCTTTCCCAACATTCCTGCAAGCTCCCTTCAGGTACTGAAAGCCCACAATTACGTCACCCTGAAGCCTTCTCTTCTCCAATCTGAAAAAAAACCCACCTAATTTTCTCAGCCTTTCCTCAAGGGAGAGGTGCTCCAATCCTCTAATCATCCCGCTGGTCCTTTTCTGGACTTGCTCCACCAGGTCCATCCTTTCTGTGCCAGACACTTCAGTGGGTCTCATCAGAGCAGAGCAGAGGGGCAGATCCCCTCCCTCCCCTGCTGCCCACGCTGCTCTGGTTGCAGCCCAGGACACGTGTGGCTTTCTGGGCTGTCAGTGCCCATGGCTGGGTCATGTCCAGCCTCTCACCCACCAGCACCCCCAGTCCTGCTCACAGGGCTGCTCTCGATCCCTTCATCCCCCAGCCTGGGCTGGTAACAGAGGTTGTCCAAACCCAGGTGCCGCACCTTGCACTCAGTCTTGTTATATCTCATTATATTTCCATGGGTCCACTACTCAATCTTGTCCAGGTCCCCCTAGATGGCATCCCATCATTTAGGAACAGCACTCATCTATCTCAGTATCATCTGCAAATCTGTTGAGGATGCACTACATTCTTTTGTCTGTGCCAGAACTTTGTCTTCAGTGTATTTTTGGAAATAGATGAAGATGCCATCAAGTGCTATCTTTGTCTTCCTGGGCATCTTTAATTCACTCAGTATGCAATTTCTCACACAATATTCTCATGTTTGAAAAGTCTTCCTTACCTTCCCCTCTAACTATGTCTACTAGATTAATTAGCACAGAAGTGTGCTTTAAGTATTTCATTTGGTGTAGAGCCTTGAAGGTTTCTCTCAGACTTTGAGATTGGTGTTTGTTTTGGTGTTTGTTTTTAACCATAACATTTGAATTACTGAAACTCAGTGGGAAGGAAAAGCTTTTCCTAATACAATTACATCTGTCTCTAATGACAGTTACTTGGTTTACCTACTTGCTTTATACATCCAAGATCAAATGGTGCAGTATTTTTGTTTTTTTACAGCAACATGGCTCTCTTTTAACAAAGTTAAGCATCAGCTCCTTGAAGTGAGAATAGTCTTTATGTCTGTTTGCACATCAGTAGCCCAATTGGGTGTCACTGAAATTGGCTACATGAAACTGTATGGTAATAAATGTTACTTTCAATCTTGTATATTTGACATAGATTGTGCAAACAGGTAATTTAAATAGTATACATAATATTTTAGATTTTAAATAATAAACTTTTAAAATAATTTTAAATAATAAACGTTTGCTTTTTCTAAGATTTTTTAAGATATTAGGAGATTATATTTTCTCTGTGTCATGTGGTATTATGTTGCTAATAGGGTAAGTTGTTTTTTTTTAAAAAGGCATAATTTCAGCCCTGAGGCAACTTTATCTATGCTTAAAACTAAGCAGATTTTGTATAAATGACAAAATTATTACCTTGATTTGTTTCTTATATCTTTTCCTTTCAGTAAACACTTGTAAATCAAGAACTCATGTAACGACTATGGAAGAAATAAGAAGTCATTCTTCTGATACTTCTAACACAGGAGGAAGAGAGATGTCTTCCTCTGGAAATATTTAGCTCTTGACGACTTCTGTGAGGTGTCTAAATTAATCCCCTTTCGTGATTCATGTCTGGGGTAACCCATAGTCAGCCAAACAGATTTGCGAGCACTGGGTTATTCCTGTTTTGACAATTACTTCTACCTAACTAGGTTTCATTGCGAGCTTTGTGGTTGTAGGGACCCAAGCTTTATTTAACAATCAGGAGACATGGCTTTATCTGGCTTGTCTAGTTGTTTTAGTTATTTTTAGTGAAACCAGTGTTGTCATTATTATTTAGATTCAGTTGGGACCAAAATTAAAGGACAAACCAGAATAGCCTCTGAGTAGAAAATGAGAGCTGAAAGGAAAGAAATAGGAATATTTGAATAGAGGATGGTAGACTGAACGGCATAATTACTTCAAAGATGGAATACAGAAAAAGATGGCGGTTTGGGAAAGACCATATGAAACAGAAGACAGTAAGAGAGAAAGTAGCACAGGAAATGAGAAGATGAAGTGAGATGCTTAAATGTTTTCTCTTGAGAGGGGGACAAGATCAGGAGAAGTTAGTTCATTCAGAAACATATTTTTCATTAAGGAATTGTTCATTGCAGGTATGGCAATATTACAAAGCAGAAAATGCAAAATCAAATTGAAATATTTATGTGACATATAAGAACTAGAAAAAAAAAAAAAAACATAATTCTTATAAGCATGTCTAGACTGTGTTGGTCCTTTATTCAGCAAAGCAAAATACACTTGTAGGAAGGCTATGTGTGAAACCACAAAGGTATTACAGACTGGAAAAAAATAACATCAAAAACTGAAAGAGGTTACATTTTCTTCTGGCAAAGAGTATATTTTCTATAGAAAATACTCTTCTCTTTAGTTTAATTTACCAATCCTGGTGTATTTAAAAGAATACTTTTTAAATAGGTAAAATTGTTAATTGCATCTCTAAATCCTATTTTAAAGCTATTACTGATAGTAACAATGGGAATATTTGTGTGATTGCACATGGGTTTGCCATATAGTAACTCAAATTTATCTTTTCATCTTTCTAGAGATAGTGACAAAATACATCTTTCTTAGTCCCATGCTAGCTCTTTCAAACATACTAATTGTTCTGGATTTAAATTAGTAATATTAATCACTGTTTCCAGTCTCTCACTACATTGAAGGGTAGACTGACTTCCTTTCAGATCTAAGGATTTTGTCCAAAAACATTTCCTCTGCCTCATGAGTTAATTTATTAAAGCATTATTTTGCTACTAAATATTTGGCCTGGATCCAGCTTGGAATCAGAAGCATAAGAGGTCTGTTGGTTCCTTTTGATAAATTTCTTCTCCTGAAGTAATGAAGCAGACCAAGATGTTTCCTTTGCTAATTTACTGGAGTCTGTGTATTTTTTTGGGAACACTTCTACCTATTTGCTAGTGATTTGTGGAAACATTCTGAGTGTGTTTAAACTCAAGTGGCCTATGCCTGCTTCAAAAGTTGAATTAGAATCTCTACATAGATTTCATGGTCTACCTGACACTGGTTTAAAATTATATTAGTATTATTAAGTTAAAACCTAATCAAGATAGAATGTTAAAGTGAGTGAAAACATTAAGTTAAACTCTGTAGAGTGTAGCAACTCTTAGGAAGAGGTAATAAGGAAATGGTAAATAAAAATTTTAATAGCTGTGCAGGAAAGAATAACTGAGACTAAAATTTCTGGCACAAAAAAAAAGATGAGGTGACCTGAGAGAGAGCACAACCCATGTGAAGATTAATGAATACAGAACACCTGTCTTGGGGCATAGTTTTAGCAGTGTCTATGCATAGACATAAATGCATAATACTTAATAGTGTGAATTTTCATCCATCTTGCCCCTTAGAATATTACTTATACAATTTACTAATAGTGTGTTTATTTACAATGATATTTTATGGACCTAAACACAAACTGAAAGTAATGAGCAATTCATGTCACTAAATCCAATTACCATATTCAGAAAGCTGTAAGGGTAGTTAATGAACCTTGTTGATGTTCTTGTTAGAAATGCCTGACTTAGACCCTGATCTCATCTTTAAATGCTGGCAATGATCATGCCTTCATAATTTAAAATATTTTCCTTCATGATACCATAATTGTAATAGTCATTTTTAAAGCATTTAGTAAAGCTGGCTTGCAGAAGTAAAGAAATATTAAGCTTATGTTTGATTTTCTGTCTCCAAATCTAAACCTCTTTATAGATCTAATAAGAGCAAAATCCTTATGCATTTATAAGGGTCTAAACAAACCCTTATAAATTGACCAGGTTGCAGCAGGAACCAGGAAGCGGCAACTGCCTGTATGTGCTCCCCCTTAGCAGTGCACACCCTGACTTCTTTTGCAAGCCATTGCAAACTAAAATGTGTATCAACAGATATTTAAGACAGTTTTTTTCGTGACTACAGTCTGAACATTACTTTTTTACAACTAAAGGTATTTATAATAAATAAGGAAGTTTAGTTAATAAAAAGTAATCACAACTTTTTAAAAGCATGAAAAGTTGTGGTTCAGATTATCATATGGAAGAAGAGGGGGAAGTGTGGAAATAGTTTGTTAAGAAGTTTATAATTCGTTTGTGGTGGGAGTGCCTAGCAGTTCTTGAACACAGATGACTTGGGTCCTCTCTGCTCTACTTATGGGGCTGTTCTCAGCTTATGTACTGTGGGACAGTTGGAAGTAGTATCACAATCCACTTTTTTTTTTCCCCACTGGAGAAAAGGCCATTGGAGAAAAAGAGTGGTTTCTTATCTCCTTTCATTTAAAGCAATTTCGGGAAGAAAAGAGGGCATTGCAATGCCGTGGGAGACTCCATACAAATCCTACTGGATACAGTTCCTTCTACCATTTGCCAGGTGGGCAGCAGGGAAAAGATGCATAGACATTCTAAAGTTTTGCATTATTCCCTCTCCAAAGATGAGAGGAAGCCTCTGATGTTGCAAAGCAACCAAAATAAAATGAAAACTTCTTTGTAAGCCCTCAAAAGAAGTGACTGTGGATTCAGTAATTATTTAACATACTAAGACATTATTTCCTGTCCTGTGTTACCCTGTCATCTTGGGCAGGGCCTTAATGGAAAATAAACAGGACCAGTGGTTTGTTTGTTCAAAGATACAAAGTCCTTTGCAACAAGATCACTGAAAGAAAATCTGTGTCTTGAAAAATCTGTGGGTGAAGTAACTAAACTACTTGCTTTAGGGATAGAGGACACAGGATCTTGAGACATGGGTGGCTCTGTAGTAATTCAAATTCATGCATACTGGTATTAGTTGTGGTTTTGATTTTTTTATAAGAATACATTTTATTCCTGCAGGCAGCTGTGGCTAATGTTGTTGCTTATTTGTATTCAAAACCAACCTAAACCAGCTAAACTGCATCTGCCAGAAAATTATTTTTCTCTCCTTTCTCTCACCATCCAAACACTAAGGCTTATGTTTGAATTCAGCAGCCTCTTTGATGTCTCTGATCATTTAGCTGGTTATTTCAGAACTCAGGTTAATTGAGGACATGGTCTAGAGTTGACTCAAGAGTTACTTTAATAAGATTATGTTTATTAAATTGATTAAAGAGCTGTTTGTCCCCATAATCAACTATGAGAATGTTATTTGTGGTATTAGAAATGGATTAAGACACACTCAGCCAAATTAAACATTTTGCATAACAAGTTTTATTTGTGGAGAGTAGTACTGCTGGATCTTGCATGTGTCTTTTTTCACTTGTACTAGTGCATGTCAGGTGGCAGCTTTTTCTGCATCTCATTTGCTTACAGGCATCCACTGACCTGTGCTAATCTTTCTACCTGAATTGCTTGGCATGTAGCAGCATGGCAATGCACCAGATGTGGAAATTGTGCAGGAATTCCTGGCTGTCCATAAGTCAGGGTCAGTAAGTTGTCCTTTTTCAGTTGCTTTCCCTAGGTTTCTGCTATCACAGCTTTACAGAAAGGCACAGCTTCCTTACATCTCAGCAAAGAGGTAAAGAATTATTTCAAACTGTAGGAATATCTGTCTCTTTACCTCTTTTGAAAACACAATAATACCAACAAAATTACAGAAATACCTCATAAGAAATTATTTCATTGATTTTATTTTTGAATATATGAACCCATTTTTGGCATTGAGAAAAATCACACCATAGAAAGAGGAGGACAGAATTTTTTGGGAGTTTCAGGAAGTATTGTAGATAAAATTTCCCTCAGAAACAAAGATCTGCCACAATGGTGGAAAAGTCAAAATATGGATAGCCATGCCAACATAATAGTGAAGTTGAAGTTATCCCTTCTTTTTATTTCAATAACTCACAATGGAGTTTATGTTGGCTCTTGCAGAAAAGTCTGCTTATCTTTCTTGTCCCATACAATTTCTCTGTCCAAAATGATCTTCCAAGCACCTAGACAATGCGTATTTGCCTCTCTGTTAGTCATCTGCAGAGGTGTGACTGCAGTCAAACTTCAGAGAGCTCAGAGAAGGAAATTGTACCATGATAGATACTAATTTCATCTTGGTCCCAAATTATGACCATTTATGGGAGCCAAATTATTAGATTCAGTTATTAAAACTAAAGTTTACTATTTTGTTTAAAGCAACATGGCCAAGATTTTAGTTTTGACACCAGAAATTGTGTATTAGGAATCAACTGAAGTTTTTTTAATCAGTAAGATATAAACAGCTTTGTGAAACACTGTAGAATGGTAATTTATCATTAACATGCTTCAAAATTATGATGAAATTAAAAATCTTCTAACTAGGAAACTTATTTTTAAAAACTATTTAAAATCTAACCAGAATTAAAAAAAAAAAAAAAGCAGACAGCAGACTTTGCAATTGTAATCAAGGGCTTTTGTGTAATAAAGAGTCATTGTGAGCTGCTTTTATTTTTTTTTTATTCAAGCATAGAATTTAAATTTATACATTTTGAATATCTGTTTGGTTATAGAGTTTTCATGTTTATTGTCTATATGTAAAGAACATGATTCTCAATGTTTTGCCATTGAGAATTTGTGAAAACTAGGCAACTAATGTCCAACAATATTTCAAAGATCTTAAAACAAAAGAGGATTTAATTACCCTAATGGTACCTTTTCAAGTCTTCTGCATGTAGAATTTGGTACATAGGATGTGAATGGAAAGCTCTTATGCAAGAGTTTTAATGGAAGTTACTGATCAGAAATTGCCTCCATTAACTTTTATAACACTTGTGAAGCTGAAAAATGCTGGTATCTCAAGTTAGATATCACAAAGATTTATGAATAGTATGACTCTACTAAATTACAGTCTACTCCTCATCTCTAGACAAGATGAGGCCACAGGCAGATGCAGACCCTGAGGGCTTCCTCCCAGTCTGTTTCAAACAGTAGAACATGTGTAGAGCATTCCACAACCTGCCATGTGTATGCTCACACTGTCTAAAAGACATATTTCTTAAGACAAACTCTCGTATTGAAAATATCAGTGCATCACAAACTGGAAAATGCTGATTGTGTTTTTAGATGCCTACTGTTTAAATAAGCAAATATATCAAAGCCAAAACTTTGAATAAAACATAGGTATTCCCAAATTGCTCCCATGTTATAAACATGCAGAGCTGACTAGGAAGGTCAAGAGGGTCAAACAGCATCCTTAAGTGTCTAACATTTTTTTCTCTCCACTTACAGGTTTTTCTTTGTGACATCTTCTTTGCCATTTGGAGCAGTATTTTGATTTTTTTTTCAGTTTCTGTCATTTCATGTCCAATGTTATTCTCTACCCTTATGCTAAGCTCAGTATAAGTTCCCCTTACTCAGAGAAGTTACTCGGAGAAATTTTAGAATGGAGTGGCATATCTTTTGAAAAACTGAGACTCCTCTCCTGAGTCTTCAGAGGTATAAGTGTTGAAGTTTTGAAGAGTGCCAACTGCCACCTGCCCACCATTTGAGTTACTGAGTAATGCCATTGGATTTTTGTTATCCTTTTTTCTAATTTTATTGCACTACCTGTTTTCTTTAGTGCTTCATTAGTGCTGTTATCTTTAGTGCTTTGACATTTATATTGCAGATATGGTAACATGGACTATGAGCTGATAAGTGAGCTGCCTCATAGTTTCTTCTGCCTCACTAACTATTTAATAATTAGTTTTTCTTAGAATCCTCATAGATATAAGGTTTAGCTCTGCTGGAATAGTCATGCACTTAACATGAACAGTCCTTAAAATCTTTATAATATATTGTTAATTCCTTTGAATTCCTGCTATATTACCTTATGTCAGAATAAGTCTTTGTTCTCTATTTTCCAAGATGCTTGAATTTGATCTAAAAAGACAATGTTAACCCAAAATATGCTTGTTTCCTTATTATTATGGAACACACATGAATCCTATGCTCGTTAGTTACAGGGACTAATTTAAATCATAATGTCTTCAAAAGGCCAACATCAAATAAACTTGGGTAGTAAACATCAGTGAAACATGATAAACAAGCTATGAAATGCATCTGAGTGCGAAGATGATTATCCGGGGATAGGGTTTGTGAGTATTGGGTGAGTAAAGCAATTTACTTTTGGATAATAATGTGATTTTCTCACACAATATGCCAGATTACTTCTCCCTCTGCTCTGCTCTTGCTACTCTCAGTAATATTATCCATTTAGTGCACTCACTTCCTGAGTCTTTGCTGGCTAGTGCAAAGACCATCAAGCAGCATGTGTGTGTACATACACAATGCCCACACTGCTGCTGTTACAAATTTTCTTATTAGCTTTTAGATATTCACAAAACCCAGAGCAGTCATTAATTTGTTTCACCAAGCAGAGGCAACTAAGTTGCTGCTAAATTTGGGTACACAAAGGAAGGTTAATATTTTCTGTCTTGGTAGCAAAAAAAAATTTCCTACATTGCTGGATCAGAGGAACTTACTATATTTATCTTCTTCCAGTTTACATTTTTTAGTGTTTGCTTAATGATTAGACACTTAAGTAAATCTCTTTCTTTACAGCACTATGCATGACTTCTGCATGACGTAGACAAGGGTACAGGAATTGGAAAATATGTTTTAGATGGCTTTTATTACGTATTTCTTGATATGTTTTTCTGCAGGGTGTAAAATTGAACTGTTAACCTAATCTAATTTTTAATGTTTTTATGTACAGTGGATACTTTTTCCTTCTATCAGTGGGACAAGTGTTTGTAAATACATGATTTTTTTTTTCTTCTAGCGAGCTCAGTAAGCTTTCAGTGCCCAATTATTTAACATTAGTAGTCATTGCCACTAAATCAGTTTTACAAATCTGTGTGATGGGATTCATGTACACTAAACAGATTGTGATACGTCTGGAGAACAGTGGGAATTTTCAGTGCAATGATGTCTTTTTGAAGTAACTTGGCCTGAGTAGGGCTGAAACAGAAGCAGTGAGCCCATGGTGTGGTTACATAATGGACACATAATAAAGAGTGCAACTAAAATCAATAACCAGTTCCAAATGTCTTTGTCACTAATATTTTTGGGATATCCATCTGAGAGAAAACACCTTTCAACCTGATTTAAATTGAGGAGTTTTTGAGTGCCAGCTACAGGAAAAGGAGATTAGGTACCCTAGACTCGCCCCATTTCAGCAAGCCAGTGTAACTGTGGTGCAGCGCTATATGCTGAGTCAAGCTGGACCAAGGAAACGGCTCAGTTTCCTCCTGCTCAGTTGTGGAGGATTAATCAACACTCTTCATGCATCATCTGGGAAGGAGTTCCCTCACAGATGGACACCAGCTAAGCCCTGAACCCCTGGCTGCACCATCTAACACACATGATTAATTACCTTCCATAGAAAAGCACATCTCTTCTTTGCTGTATGCAAATATAGAATTTTCCAGAGAAAATACACAGATAGTATTAGATTCAGACCAGGACCAGAGAAGAGTAAGTCTGACATCAAATGATTGGTCAAAGCAGATGTTCCTTGTCATTAATAAGCCAGGCTGTCATCTCTGTAGTTATTTCATTGTTCAGGACCATTTTTAATGCACTGCTTAAAAGTGTAAAAGTTTTTGGTGACTACATATACCAAACATATTGGTGTATGTGGAAAGGTATTTATTTTAGCTATTTTCATTCATATTTGTTGTGATGCTGACTGATCTTGACTTTAAAGCTGAGAATAGAAAATCTACACCTGGGCAGCTTTGCTTATTTAATTATATATTTCCTAAACTCTATTTCTGCAATTGCATTGATTTTATACAATGGTAAAAAGTGATAGACAATATAATGGCTATTTTATTTGTGATAAATCATACAAGAAATTTGCCTCATAGTGTAACTATCCCAATTCTATAAAACTTCACACCATGCTACCACCTATCCTCTCTAAAGAGACAAAACTAAAAAGATATTTAAACTTGCATAAACATAGTTTCTAATTTTGTAATAATTTTCCATTTTAAACCCCACATTGTTAAACTTCTTTTCTTCTGTTTCTGTCTAGATTAAATGACTAAATTCTGTTCTTTAAGGACAAATCTAAGGAGATACTGACCATCCAAAGAATAAATGAGTCAAAATGTAGTCTGATTAGCAGGTTTTAGAACTCTACAAACACAGGTAGCCCTTAGTAGCTTTGATAATTATAATATATCAATATTTTTAATGAATTAACTGAATAATCAGCACACTAATCATATGTCAGTATATCTGAGCAGCACTGCATTCATCAGACTAGAAAACTCAGGCAAGGGGAATCCACTACACCTAAACAGTTACTATTATAAATGCAAGCCATCACATTCAATATGAAAATTTGCAAAGATCAAAACCAACCATTAAGGAAGTGATGCTTCTCTAATACTCTTGGGTCCTTTTTATTCAAACAACCTTTCTTCTCCAAGGACCATCTCAAAATATTTTTGCAAATACTGAATTTTACCTGATCTACAATACTATGGTTCCTCAATTTGATAAAGAGTCACAAACACAGAAACTGTGGTTCATTGTGTTTAAAATTCCTTTGCGGATAGATAGTTATTTTGCTAAATCTCTACAGTTATTTCACTAAATATCTATCAAGGTGGAAGACATTGATTTTTTGTTTATTTCTTTATGGAAAAACTCAGTTTTTGTCTTGCATCTACTGAATTCAGACATTACAGAGCTCTGCTTAGAAAACAGGTTGTAATGATTGTAAATTTGAACCTTCCTTTTGCATGTGGAGTCCATTGAAAGGGTACAGATCAGTATCCAACATAAAGTGAAACTTAATATTTTAAAGTAGAATTCTTTTTTCCATGAAGACTGAATTATTTGTCATTATTTTGGGGAAGTCCAAAAACTCCTGATGGACACTTCAGGTCATGTTTTGTTTGTTAATTATTCTGAAGGATGATAGGGCAGTAATGCTTGCCCTGCATTGTCCAGTGATAAATGGTTTCAGTTCATTAGGCAAGACTGTTTTATTCCAACTGCTGCAAACTAAAGAAAGTCAGTCCTCAATCACTACATAGATGTTAGTTCACCTCATTCTCTCTGACTATAAAAAATAAGTCTAGTTAAGAGCATACAGCAGTATAATTTACTTTATGAAACAGCTGCCAGAGGGGTTTTGCTATATGAAATTGCATTACACTTCTTTTTAAACAGGTTCAAAGTAATAAGTCATTGTGGACATTCATAATTCATACAATTATATATCCCTTATGGAATTTGGCAAATAATATCTAAAGTTTGTCATAGAAATCATGTCTATTTTTAAAAGTGATGTACAGGAAGGACTGTTTCTTTCATACCTTCACAGTCCTCTTTATTTTTTATAATCTATCTGAGAAATGAGAAGGGTTTTTTTCTTTCTAATCAGTACTAATCACAATTTTCTGGAAACCTTGTTACTGTTGTTATTATTGTAATATGGTAACTGATGCGCTGTTTTTTTCCTGACAGTCATTATTAATGTTGTCTAAAGAAAGCAAAGTCCTGGAAATACCAGTTCTTTCAGAGAATGAATAGGAGGGATTTTTAATCATGCTATTGTCAATTAGCCTGAGAGGATTTAAATACATTTGTATATGTGTTCATTCTGAAGCCTGGAGATAAATCCTAGAATCAAATATGCTTTTCAGAAGCTTTAAAGACACACCATGACATGTTTCTTGGATTGAACAGTCTTTTCTTTAGTTCTTTTATCTGAAAAATTTCCCTCTAGAAATCATGTCTGATGAGGAGTGGCTGAGGGAGCTGAGCGTGTTTAGCCTGGAGAAAAGGAGGCTCAGGAGTGAGCTTATCACTCTCCACAGCTACCTGAAAGGAGGGTGTAGCCAGGTGGGGTTGATCTCTTTTCCCGCGTCTCAAGGAAAAAGATGAGAGACAAGGCCTTAATTTGCAGCAAGGGTGTTCAGATTAGATATTAGGAAAAAAAATCACTAAAAGAGGGATTAGGCAGTAGAATACATTGCCCAAGGAGATGGCAGAGTCACTATACTTGGAAGTGCTTAGGAGATGCCTGGATGTGGCCCTGGAGGATATGGCTTTGTGCCATGCTGTCCCTTTGTGGTGATGCAGGATTGATGGATGGTCCTGAAGGTGGTTTTCTCCAACCCTGACAGCTCTGCAATTCTTTTTTTCAAAAACAATTTACCCTAGAAGCAGACAGCTGAAATGAGTTTCCCTTGAAAAGTCGGGTCCTTTTAGCATAGGTTTCAGAAATCTTTTTTCAATGACAGATACTGACCCCCTAAATATTCTTTGCAGTATTTCATGGTGACCAAAGTGTCTCATCTACATACAACACATACCTCTGCTCTAAGCTGCAACAAGCAACAAGCAACAAGCAGAGGCACTGGAAAGATGCAACATCTCTCTTGTGGAAATGCATAGGGGAAAGTGAAGAATAACTACACAATCTTCAGAATATGTAGCAAGGTTTGAGGAAGGCATTGGGGAATATCTTCTAGCCTTGCCTGCAAATAAATATTACTTAAAATAAATCAGAGAACACAGCCCAAATTAAAAGCAATTAGCTTTCATGCCTTCATTTCTTGTTTTGTTTTTTTTTTTTCCAGCTTGACATGTATCTCATAAGTAAACCACAGGAGATAGGTGCAAAATGTTTGTACTAATCCAGTTAGAGCATAGGAAAAAGCCCTGGCAATGTAATTATATCCTTATACTTTCTTCTTTTTCTGGTCAAATATGAGCCTATGTAGGACTACGTGATTAAACACACCATGTAGCAAGTGATTAACTGGCTCAGAGGTCAAGCACAATGGGTTACAGTGAATGGGGTGATGTCAGACTGATGACCTGTCACTGGGGGGGGTTCCACAGGGCTCCATCCTCAGCCCTATGCCTTCAACAGCTTCATAAATGGCTTGGACACAGGACTGGAAGGGTTACTAAGTAAGGTCACAGATGATATAAAACTGGGAGGAATTGTCCACTCTCTTGAGGGTAGGGAGGCCCTGCAGAGACCTTGACAAATGAGAGGACTGGACAGCCACCAACAATATGAAGTTCAGCAAGGGCAAGTGCTGGGCTCTGCACATGGGATGTGGGAACACTGGATGTACAGACAGACTGGGAAAGGAGTGACTGGAGAGCAGTGCCATGGAAAGGGCCCTGGGGTTCCTGGTCAATGGCAAGTTGAACGTGAGCCAGCGGTGCCCTGGCAGCCAGGAGGGCCCCTGGGTCCATCAGGCACAGCATCACCAGCCAGGCAAGGGAGGGGATTGTTCTGCTCTGCTCTGCGCTGGGACGCCTCACCTCAACTGCTGGAGGTAGTTTTGGGTGTCACAACACAAAAAAAAAAAAAAAAAAAGCATTATTAGAGGGTGTCCAAAGGATGGTGAAGGGCATTTAGGGGAAGCTGTGTGAGGAGTGGCTGAGGTGACTCGGTCTGTTCAGCCTGGAAAACAGGAGACTGAGGGGAGACCTCACTGCAGTTACAACTTCCTCCTGAGGGGAAGAGGAGGGGCAGACACTGATCTCTGTGGTGACAGTGACAGGGCGCAAGGGATTGGTCTGAAGTTGCATCAGGGGAGATCTGTTTTGGATATTAGGAAAAGGATCTTCGCCCAGATGGTGGTTGGGCACTGGAACAGGCTCTCCAGGGAAGCTTTCAGAGGCATTTGAACAATGCACTAAAAGGAAGCGTTCAGAAGCATTTGGACAATGCTCTCAGTGTGACTTTTGTGGATGGTGCTGTGCAGGGCCAGGACTCAATGACCCTTGTGGGCCCCTTTCAACTCATCATATTCTGGGATTTGGTGACTAAATTGTAGTGTGAGTTTCCAAAACCAAACAAGATTTGTTTGCTTTAGAATGGTCATTGTCAAGTAAACCTATTTAACTTGCTACTTCAGTGTGGTCCAATGTGGTAACATTTTACAATGAGTGACTGACGGATAAAATAAAACTAATGATCCATTAGTACTGTGATGTCTAAACCCCAAGAGGAGTGTAATTCTTTTGTTCATTTGGTTAGGCTCAATTTATATCAGAATTTAACTGTGAATAAACAGTTCTGATAGTGTTCATAGTTTGCTTAAATTGTATAAATAACAAAATTCTCTCATTTTGTACACACCAAAACATATAAATAGTCCTGCTTCTTCAAGTTCCCAGTGATTCAAACCCCTGCTAGAATGTCCTTCTGATAATACAGTGCTGTAAATTGTCATGAAGCTGATTTAAAAACTATACCTTTTTTTTTCTGCATTTCTAAATGTACTTTTGACACCGGGTTGCTATGTTTAGGATTGTAAAGAGGATGTAGTGACTCATTGAAAGTCTAATTTTACTCATTATAATCTTGCCTCCTGGTTTATACTATTTTAGAAGGGTTATTTGATCTGGAAGATAATTCTGTAACCTTCAGATTACTGCTGGGTGACTTCTGCAGAAAAGGAATTACCAATGCATTAAATTTGAATTAGCTTTCAGAAATCATGCAGATGTATGCACAGAACATTACAGCAATGCTGTCTCCAAGGCACAGCAGAATTGCCTTTATGCAATTTTAAAGAATCACTTGAGCATACCCTGAATTGCACATGGTGAAGCTGAGACAGCATCTTTACTTTAAATAAAAACCCAACCAAACATGCATATACATGCACACAGAGCAAATAAAGCTTTGAGAGTTGTCTTTCAGGGAAATCTGATCACAAACAGACTGCTGCTGAATGGGTCATTTGGGCTCAGACCTATCATAGTGGAGAGCACTACTGCACATGCTGTGGAAGTGTCACTTAGACTAATGATTATGAATTATGCAGAGGGTCACATCCTCTTAGTTACAAGTAATTTCCACATTTTCCCTTTAGACTGCATAGCCTAATTCCATTTTTTTTTCCTTTTACTGCTGCTAGCAAATAACATGCAGAATGAATGCCAAGACCTTCATTTATTCACATTTAATTTTCCTCCCATAACTTCAAGTCAGTAAAATGATGGAAGAGTTGGAGGTGGGGAAAGGGAGACAGCTGCTATTTTTGAATTAGGAAAAAGCTTCCTTCAGTTTGCTAGGTCACTGAATAAAGTACAACAGTAAGAAGCCATAGAAACTGTGTGGTTTGCTTCAGACTGTGTATTCCAAGCATTTGTGCCTGAAACATAATTTCTGCATTTTCCCTGTTTGGAAAAAAAAGGATATAGTTTGACATATTTTTAAAAAGCATTGTCATTTTAGAACCACTAATCTGACAAGAGCAGGATGCATGACCTTCCGCTGTCTTAGTGCTAACCAGGTAATGGAGTGCATAGATGGAGTTCCAGCACGGTCCATGGAGCCACTGTGGAGCAGGAGGTGTGATAAATACGTCAAATACATCCCTGGCATGGCTGGGTGTGCCTTAGAATGCCCTTGACACTTAATGGGAATATGGCACATTGGAGGGCAGCAGATGAGCAGAAAGTTGCAGCAGCCAGGAAGATGAAGGATTGCTTAGATAACAGTGTTTGGGAGGATGCTTTCCTGCCCGGGGACTTTGTCTTTCTTCCAGTGCTGCAGGGCACTACAGGGAAGGCAAGCTGGCAGTGTCCAGCTCCAAGAGGTTTTTCCCATACAAGCTCTAGAGGAAAAAGACTGCTAAGTAGAAGGATATCTCCTTTTCTTAAAACAAATATACCTCTTTCTAGCCTTTCTGTAAAGGTAGTTAATATAATAGAAAATGTAGTTCATCCCTTAGGACTACAGAAGATTCTTCAAACTCTAACATTTCATCTGTAATATTTGTCTGTTAATTTCTACTGGTCTTGTTTTCCATTAGAACTCAAGAAAAAAAATCAAGCTGTGTTTCAATCCATAGCACTCATTTAGGATAGAAAAATAAAAGCATTTCCTAAAGCGTTTGCTCCTTGTTAGCTTATGACGGCATGTAATATCTATGCCTGAGAAAAAAATATTTCAATTGATAACATATTGTAAGTTATATGGCCTGGAATGGGGTTTATGTGAGTAGATATTTAGTGACTACATGGTACTTAGCTCAGCTGGTTAGAGCAAGGCGCAGATAACACCAGTGTTGTAGGTATGAACCCTCTAAAGACCACTCACTTTAGAGCTGGACTGAATGATCCTTGTGGGCTCCTTCCAATTCAGAATATTCTGTGATTCTGTGAAATTTTCTGTCTATAATTTAAGTTATATTTTAGTTATAAAATACTGGTACTGTCTGATGTAAAAAAAAATTTATTTTAAAATAAATTTAATAATGCTCTCAGAGCCAAGTCAATTAAATGGATTCCTATTCCTGTTCCTTTCACACAGAAGAAAACTGAATTTCCACCAGAAAAAGCTTGAATTGATGTTTAAATTTTGCAGCACATCACCAGGGTAAATAAATTTGGGCTTTCTGTAACGAGGATAAAGACCACTTGTAACACTCCCATATGTAAATCTGAATAGCCCACCTCATGATACCATGAGGACAGAATAAGAGGCTTGCAACAAATTTTGAGCACCTTTCAAGTCCAAGAATACAAGAAAACAAAAAAACCCCAAAACTAATAACTTCTAGGAGAACATCACCTGAAACTTTTGTAAGACTAATTGGACACAGTACTAGAGTGCCATTGACAGTACTAGAGTGCCATTGACAGTTAATATCATGATTTAGCTTCCAGTTTCCCAACAGTAAATAGAAAGGATATTCATCCATCTTCAACACTGAACCACCCTCTATTTCTGTTCTATATTTTCTTAAATGCCTGTTTTTTTAAGGTGTTATTTTCAAGCAAGAATCCCAAGTGTTTTTCCCACACACTTTCCAACTAAAGCAGATGAATGGCAAAGACAAAATATGTAATAGGAAAGAATGGTTTGAAAGAACCAGCCTGCACGACAAACTAACAAGTTAATTTTTCTCTCTTATCTGTTCCTAAATCAGATGCAATCAGATAGGTTTTCGTAGGTGTCACCTGGAAGCAAACAAAAAATTAGCACAGATTATGAAGTACAGATGGAGAAACATGGCCAAATCATGTGGCAGTGCATGTGATATTCCAGTTTTTCAGTAGCTTTATGCCTAGGATAGACAGGGTATGCTAAAGATGACAAAGGTGTCTGTATTCAAGAGATCACCATCTAAGATTTTTTTACCATTTTGTCTTAGCTGCTGTGATTCTAGTTGTTTAAAATATCTAGGTTTGCAGCTAAACACTCTTCTAAATTCCATTGTTCTTGTTGACTAACAGAGAGTGCTTTTTTTTTTTTTTTTTTTTTTTTTTTTTTTTTTTTTTTTTTTTTTTTTTTTTTTTAACTGAGGGGTTTATTCCCTGCTGAGTTTCAGGTCAAATGAGTGGGAATACTACCGGTATACTGAAAATACTGTGTACTGGGGTTATGGAGTGACAGAAAACATATGTGGGAGCATATAGCACATAGAAAGGGATCATGCAGTTATATTTATTTCCTTTAAGAGTAGCAACAATCAGGACACCTTCCTTCTCCCAAGGACATATATCTGTTGAAAGGAAAAGATTTGTATTTTAATTTTATACACACTGACTCTTTGATACTGTGTTTATATTAGGATACAAAGCATGATTATGCAGAGTTATTCCAAGGGACTCCAGCAAGCTGATACTCTGATCAAGGGAATTAAATCAAATTGTTTACTTCAAAGAACTTCTGATTTTAAATAAAAATAGTAAGTCTCATTATCGTAAAATACAACTTATGTGTATATAAATATATATTGGGCTTAGCAGAAGTCCCTTAATTGTTGCTATAGACACGACTTTGTATGTGGTAAGGGAATTCTGGGACTTGATATTCTGTTCTCCGTCACTTATGTAACGCAGAACTTAAACTGTGCAAGTAAAATATATCCTTCTTTATAGAGAAATGACAAATGAACAGCATAGTGTAGGAGATTGCTTTGATCCATTGTGGAAGCAGACCATTATAGTGTAATACACTGAAGGGATAGCATTTCTTTTTAAGTATGCTCTGGGTTTTTTGACTTCTTTACTGGAAACCAGATACAGTGTAGTTGATGACTAGAGATGTTAAATCCTCATCAGTGCATCTGCCAACGTAGTCTTTGCTTTCCCTTCCAATAAAATGCAAGGATTAGGAAAAAGAAACCTGACTGAACAGGTTGAACAGTTTGAAGGCTGAACCAACCTTCCACACTGAGGATGAAAGAGTAGAGTCACAGCTGCCTTGGACCTCCCATGTCTGGAGTGACCTGGCTGCTGTTGCTGAATGGACATAGTCTCCCTCTACCACCTGCAGCCCTCCACCTCCCTTCAGCCCCTGACAGCTCTCCCATGGTCCTTCACACAATTGTGCTGTAGCACTGGCTCCATCCCGGCTGTCTGGGGCCTGAGGGAGGGTGGCAGGCCCCAAATGGCTCCAAGGAGGCCAGTGAGCAGGTGGGAACAGCAGCTGGAGAGCAATCCCAGACAGCTGGCAGGTGGATGGAGCAGCAGGGGGGCAACACCAGACAGGCAGCAGGTGGAGAGGGCAGCAGGAGGGCAACACCACTTTGTACTCAACTTGACATTAATTACACTTGTTGGAATCCATGTGGCTCCTAAGACTCTTTTCTGGGTGTTAAAATACAAAATATGTTTTGTATATATATTGGGCATAGCTTCCCTTAGTGTCTGAAGACTTGGGAGATGATTGGAGGGAAGGGAGAAGAAAGAAAGCCTTCTTCCACCCTTAAGCTATGAAATCTGACCAGACTTTGTGGGCAGGATGAGCTGACAGTTTGTTAATTTGCCCCTAGCCTTCTGTGTGCCTAGGAAAAGCCCTTAGAGGAATTAAATGTTGCTGGCTTTCTCAATGGCTCTGTTGTGTGGAGTTCTGCATTGTGATGTTTGTTGAGATGCCCAGATGTTTATAATTAATTTAGTCTGATTACTTATAATTACTCCTTCCTATCTGCATTATCTTGCATTTGTCAACTTCATATAAGTAGCCCTGCTGCCTATTTAGCTTAGTTATGTAGGGTCCCTCTGGACCTTCTTAACCTTCTCTAGTAATGACTAATCTAAATAATTATGCTCTGTGTAATTTCTTTTCTCACCCATCTCCCCAGAACACTAATAAGGAAAAAGAGTCTTATCCAAGTACAGAAACGTGAAGAATCCCATTGCAATAATCCTGTTGTGATGAAAACCTTTCCTTCCTACCTTCCTGCCTTCCTACCTTCCTACCTTCCTACCTTCCTACCTTCCTACCTTCCTACCTTCCTATTCCTGGAAGTATTTTAACCTTTCTGTCCTTACCATTAAGGCACTTCGTCAAAGGATTTTTCAAAGACCAAGTAACTAGTATCTTTAGCAACAACAATATTGCTATACTTGAATAAATCTGTTAGCTGAGAGGGGTGTTTTTTCTTTCTAGAAGATTATTTCCTGTAAAATATCTTCCTCAACTACCTGTTCTATAATATCCATTACTTTTAATTGCTTCCTGATAGTTTTCCTGATCTGCATTAAAACACAGTATGCTACTCAGAGATTTTTTTGAAGTGCCTACCTGTAAGTCATTCTAAAACCTGATCTACAGTTCAGGCAAACTTCTTCCCCTGCAGTCTCATTACTTGAAACCTTCCTTCTTCCACTGACAAGACTACATTTCCCGCTATTTTAGTCTTTTTGGCTTTTTTATCTTTTTAGAAGAATGCCAGAAACTTAACAGAAATTCATAAATTTCAAAACATTCCCTGGTCACTGCTACAGCTATCTGCTAGAACAACAACCCTCTGATGTATGTTGATCATATATGAAGAAATGATAACAAAATACCCAGATTCAAGATTATTTCACTCTTCTAAATGCCCTTTATTACTTATACATGGTCTTTCAGCAGCGGGTGTATGTTTCTGTAGGGCAAAGTTAAGAAATAGAGAGGACTGCCTTCACTTCCTGTGCTGCTGACTACTTCCAAGATCATCTTTCTTCATTTTGTGACTTTCAGTCCCCATGCTAGAGCCCACTGAATGTACAGAGCTTTTTGGGTGGAACTTTCTAAATGGCAAGGTTGAGGCAAAGTCTACTTAGGGAAAAAAAAACAGGGAAAACTGCAGGGATAAAGACACAGTGGAGGAAATGTGTGCTCTCTACCCTGAGAGGGAAGCCTGCCTGCCCACTTCTCTCTACCTGTTCAGTGGCCAAAAGCAGGATCTTGAGCAGTAGGTAATAAAGGGAAGGAAAAGTTATTGGAGTTCTCAGAAATACAAGACCATGAAATGCTTGCAGCTACCCTTTCCTAATCCCGCTTTCCTTTGTTTGGTCAGTTATTAAGTATGTATGAGGTAGACAATGCATTGTGCTGCTCTGTCCCTAAAAGTTAGAGAACTTGTATGCATAAAAAAGAAAGAATCTCATGGTGTTCCATCTGAACCTTTCCTCTTTCCACTGAAGGTGATCCATTTACCTTTACCTTAGAGGAGAATATTTTGACATGAGGCATTTTATTTTTCCATTTGTCTTTTGTAGAAGCTATGTACTTTTTTAATGCTTACACACACACACACACACACACACACCACTCAATATTTTATGAAGAGTTGTCATCCCTTTCTATGTGAAACAATTTGGAAAAGGCAGGTCTCAGTTTCGCTCAGATTTCATTTATGTGAAACAGATAGATGTATCCAATTTTCTAAAACAGCACATCATTTTAATTAAGGCTATTAAAAATGAAAGCTTCTTGTAGCTGGTGTTGCTTGACAAAACACATAGGAGGAACCTCTGTGGGTCTTTTTGTGGCTAGTACAATACGAATATTACTCACTTAACATTTCCAAAGTGTTTTCTTCCAAAGGTTTCAAAAGCTTTACCAACTATTTAAGCCCCACAATTCTATCTGTAATAAGTTAGATCATGTCAGTGCAACTGTTCAGCAGTCTAAATGTAAACACATCATCACATTTTAGGATATCAAATAGGTCTGTATTATTTAAAAATTACAAAACTGATAGAGTTTAGTGCTCAGAAAAGGTACACAGTTTTACAAGGAAAATGTTTGGAATGAGAGATGGCTCCTCACAGGAATACTAAAACTATAGCTACCAAAATTTTAACATTTCAACAGATTTTGCAGATCTGTGGGTCTGCTAGGCATCCCCATATCCATGAACAGACCATTTTATTTCTTCTGTTCCTTTAGTATGAGGACTGATCATAAGAGGCACCTTGATCCATTTCATTAGGCAAACAGTCCTAAGAGATATCAGAAAATCACCTAAATGCCCTGACATTGGCTACTAGCCTGGACTTGCTATCTCAAATGTCTCACTGATATAAAAGACAAATCTAAAAGCCTCAGTAATGCTTCTGCTATTACACTGTAATTTTCTCTCCCTGCAGACAGGATACAATGGGTCAGTAGTAATGGTTAGGAGCCAAAATGATGCATTTTATTGTCAATGATCCAGGCACTAGTTGAACCTTTTACAAAAATTGAGCATGATTCTAGTGCCAAAATTAGTAACTGTGCTTGGACCCCTTGTTTCTGACCATGCTGGCAGGAACTCTTCTTTGTATTTGGATCTGCTTTGGGGTTTGCAGGCAGCATGTTCACTGCTCTTCCCCTCTACATTTGGGCTAATTGTGGGTATGTGAAGCACATGTGCAGAGGTGGGAGTGCAAATGCAGGAAGGTCAAGGATTGTTCACCTGCAACCTGCAGGGGCTCCTCAATAAAGTTAATTTACAAAGGGTCTGTACTTAGGGCCCCCATCTCTCTAAGCCTTGATGAGGTATTTGATTAATGGTTCTGGAAGTGAAACATGCCCCCTTGGTTTTGAAGGTCGCAGGTAAATCCTGGCCTTATTCTGACTCAAATAACGCATTTATCTAAATGCCACATCTAAGTCATAACCACTCATCAAAGAGGTGACTGGGTAGTGCAGCAATTTGTGTTGAAACATAGAGTACTATGTGATAAATTGCATCTGCAAGATTTGTTTTGTATGTCAGGCACAGATTACTTCTAAATCAAATCCTAAAACATGCCTGATTTAGTCAAAAGTAAGCAGAATGCTGTAATTTATAATCATCTCGAAGCATACTGCAGCGATAATGAAACCAGTCTATTAAAATTTAATGCCTGTTTGACGGAGTAGCATATTTCTGGCCATGTTTGATGCCAGACATTTTCTCACACCATTGTGTATGCATAAAAAGTCAGCCTGTGTTTGCCAACGTTTGTGAAAACCAATTGAAAAAAATGATTTAGCTGTTAGTCTGACATGAGGCTGGAAAATTATTGTCAGCAGATACTGATGGCAGTGTCTCCTTTCTCCTCCTTTCACCCCCATCCACTTGCTTCTAACAATTGTCTGTTGTTCTCCAGCACAGCTCCCCACAGTACAGTTGCTAGCAAATATTCATTGGGGTGTCATCTCTGTTTAAAGTCTCGTCCTACACACCTATTCATCTGTGCTAAGTGAACAGCAGCATCAGCTCAAATTAAGCTGGCATGAAATCAGCCACTGTTAATAATTTCTGATGTGATTCAGCTCAGCTTTGGATAACAGGTGAAGATGTTTCGTAACGGAAGCAATTACAGTGCTGTGAGCCCTCTCCATCTTCCTGCTCTGCCAGAGGAGCGGATGCAGTGGGGCTGGAGCCTGTGGCAGGGCCAGGCCTGGTTGCCGTGGCCGCAAGGTTGCCTGCCACGCCGAGTGGCTGCCTCTCCAGGGTCAGCACTGGGCGCAGTGATTGGCACGCAAAATGCACGGAAAGGCTGAGGTGAGTGGGTGGAGATCAGCACACTTATCTGAACTTGCTGCAGAGTACTCCCACCAGATAAAATCCTTCTTGACCACTGTTCCTTTGGCTGAGTCGCAAATTTGGGTGGCGACCTGTGCACGTGCATCGATGCCATGTGTGCTATATATATGTAAGTAAAAACAAGATTACGGGAAGCGCAGAGTTCTATTTCACAAGCAGGAACATAATCCCATTTGCAAAATAGTAACAATTGTTGAACTTCTGAGAAGATAATCAGATCTGATAAAGAAGTAGCTGTTTAACATCACTGCCCATTAAGATGCAGTGAAGGAGTAATATGGGTAGAAATTAATAACTATCAAAATACAAACGAAGCCTGTAATTTCATGTGTGAAATGGTACACTACTGTGATGTATTTTTAGCTTTTTTTTCTTTTAATTAAAGAACAATGTACTTCCATCTACTGATTCTCTATTGTTCTATTATTTAAGTTATCTTTTATGTCAGTGACACATGGTTTGAAGTATATTAAAATATAGTAGGATACTTAATAGTGTGCATTTGCAGATGGTTCATTTCCAGCCAAATATCTTTTTCCTTAGATCTCAGACGAAAATGTCTACCAGCCTAAACTTAATTTTTATACATTATGATTTCCAGAAATGTACTTCTTAATGGTTTCTGATGTGCCTAAAGGCATGATTCTTGAACTACTTTCTTAGAAATGTGTGAGAGAAAAACTGAAAAACATATTGAGGTTTGTTTTTTTGGCATTGCTTTTTGTTTTAGGGTTTTTTCTCTTTTTTTCCCCTGTTAACCTACTTTTATTGTATTGCTGTAGTGTGTTCTTGAGCACTTGTAATAATGAAAATATAAAAATATGTACTTCAAAAGTGCTTGATAACAATTCCACCCTATCTGCAAAATGTGTAGTGTATAGTGGTTTCCAGAAACAAAAGACACATCTGTTTCTTTTTCAAGGAACAAGCCTAGTTCCTTTGAAATACTTGAAGTTTATCTCTTGCAGAAGGCAGTGAGATTGACCTATTTCCATATTCTATTTTTTCCAAATGTGACATTGAAGGATTCTCCTTTCAATTAAGGGAAAATATTTTTGCAATTATTTTTAAATGCCTGAAAGATTAAATTGTTTGCAAGCTTGTATCCATATTCAAATTCTAATCTCCCCAGCAAGTAATTGTTTTATTCAGTTCTGACAATGCTCTATCTATTGTCATGTCTGTCTGTGTTCTGCATACTGTCTCTTCCTCTGACAATTACTGCTGTTCCTTATCCCTGCAGCCTTTAAAAGCTCTGTGTAACATTAGCCTATCTAGCCTAGTGAAAATGTCTTTACAGATTAGAGTAATGTTAATATTGCTGGCTCCCTGTTTTTGACCTGAGGGGGAATATATTGCACTGCTGGAGCAGATGGAATCAGGGCTTCATCGGGAAGCGGAGATTGCTTGGCCGGCTGCCAAAGGCGCGGAGCTGGCGGCGGCTGCCGCAGCCCCTCCGCCGGGAAGGGGAAGCGGGGGAGTCGGGCACAGGACGGGGACGGAGCCGCTCTCTGCCCCTGCGGCGCTGGGCGGGCGGCAAGGGGACCCTTCGCTTACATTTGCTTTGGATCAAAATATGTATGAGATTGCTCACCCACACATGCAGCATTCTGTGGGGAGATGAGCCTTTCCGTGCAAATGGTACCCTCTCTAACCTGCATTTTTTAAAATGGAAAGTGTGACGTGAAAGCAATATAAAATACGGAAAATGAAGTTGTGAACTTCATTTCACACAAATGGAGTTTCTTTCTTAATGGATGTAGATTGGGTTATAAGGACAATTCAGCATATTATTCCTATTGCTTTTAGTGAATCAAATATACTAATTTTTCTTTGTTTTCAGTTTGTTGTTTTGTTAGGTTGTTTTGGGTGGGGAGTTACCAAAAAATTTTTTTATACCCAAATTAAAATTATTTCCCTAAAATATTTACTGTTATACCTCCCATTAAGCTCACATGGTACTAAAAAATAGAAATGGTTGGAGGATCAGGCTGGACAAATCTTCTTCTGCCTGTCATATGGAGTTCAGAGTTTACATGAATTAATCACAACACTTGCACTCTACTACTATTATACTGAACGAACCTTTCATTGAGCGTCCCTATTAAACATGTCACACTGGATTTCTACCTTTTTTCATTTCTGCAATCATATTTTTCTCTCAAGTACTGCACTTTCCTAGCAGTAAAACATATGCTGTTTTCTGCCTACATAGAGGGATAATGTAAGTTGTGATGTGGAGAGTATTTTTTCTTATCATTTGCTTTTTGAGGGTGTAGTTATAATAATATATATGTGCTTTTATCTGTGATAAGAACTACCATCTGGTAGCTAAATGTGCTTATTGCTTGAAGTGCTTATACATATTGTGAAAACACACAGCTTTTGTGTATGTTAGAGTTCTGCCTATACACATTATTAATAAACCCACATATTAGCCATTTGAATATGTCAAATGATTGTAAAATAGAACAGTGGTTCTAGACAAGAAGGATTAGGCCTGGCACACTGCCAGATGTGTATTTATTCCAGCAGTACTATTGTGACCTTTTAATATCATACTGTTTGCAATCTCTTCCAGACAATAATTGTTTGAGGGGGAAAACAGAGCCACTTTGACAAAGGAAAAGACCTTTGTTATACTCAAGGAGCTGAAGCTTTCATCCTTGGTATACCAATTCACAAAGATGTGTGCTGAATGTGTGCAAGCAGCAAGAGAGACAGAACATATAAATTTGAGTTACTTTGACCTTTAATCCAAAAGACCAAGAAGAGAAATGCACTAGGAAGGCTGGTTTGTTGCTGTCTGGAGACTGATAAGCTGTAATAAAGGTGCACTCTGTTGCAATTTCATCTAAAGCTTCCATTGCTATCATCCTCTTTTTTCGATTTTTGTTACCTCAAGTACTTATCTAAATCCCTTCCAATGCCAGCTTGAATGCACTTTGTATTCTCTCCAACTGTGACTCGTGCTGTCTGTGTGTGTGTCAGCGTGCTTCAGCATACACTCTTTCCCCTTGTTTGACAAGAGCCTGTGCCAACACCTAATTAAGGATAAACCGTGGAGCTCTCGGCTCTATCTTTGTCAACAGCTATGTTCCCAGCTTTCTGCTTAGTTGAGCTTTTATGACAAGAGCAACATTTTGGGTTCAGACAACCTCTGGCCTCCCAGTTCCCCATGTGAGAACTCAGAGCAACTTAACACAGAGGATGATTTTAGAGGCATTTATGGTCACGAAATCCACAAATCCCTTGTCTCTTTCTAAAGTAAACACATTTATACATAGGTCTGTCTCTGCATATCTATATAAATGGATATGAATGCACACCTATAAGTGAACATGAATTGGACATCTTCCAGATTTCCTTTTTTCTGGCTTACTCTTGCAAACTGTTTCCTAGGAGATGATCAGAGAGGTTGGGACAGGATTCTTCTTTTGCAAACACCATCTAAAAAAAACAGCCTCATTTAGCAGAACAGAAACCCCCTATTTCAGAGTCCAGTCGAGTTGTTTCAAGCATTTGGTCTCAATAATACAGATGAATTTAGGTCACTAAAGAAGAACCTCTTTCAAAGGGTTAAGCATTTAATAAGCTTGAAAATCAGATTAACATGACTGATAGGTGACTACCAGACAGCCAATTAAATGAGTACATGAAATAATTTTGTAGGAAGATTTAAGTATATGTCTGTCTGCATAACCAAGTTAAATTACTTCAGGGAGCGGATTTAATTTTCTTTCTGTTTTTTATTTTTTTTTCTGCAGCCAAATCCTCGCATTCAAATTCTAATCTGAATTTTATGTAAACCTATGTAGCTTGCCAGGAACATAACAACATTGCAATGGAGGCCCACTGGTGGAGCTAAGAAGTGACTTTGACTCACTGGTCAAGTAAAAATTATGCAAACTTCTAAAGAAGTAAAATAATGGACACCTCCTTTACTATTAAATGCATGCATAAATGAAGGTAAAAAGAGTGATTACTGGATTCAGTGTTTAAGATCCTGCTTCTTTTGCTATTTATATGACAAGAGGTAATTTCAGTGTTAATTCCTACCAGCAATGCCTGAATCTTAAGTCTGATAATTCTAACTGAAAATCTCACCTGTACAGACCAGGGCCATCCGAAAAACTGCTAAGGACATTTAACCAGTTAAATGTCAGCCCTTCCAAATATACTTTACAACTTGGCTAGATCCTAATTTTGGGTGCAAGTTGTTCAGGATCAATTTGCCTTGAAACTATGAGTTCATTTCTTCCTCGAGTTCTGCTAGTGACAGTAGCCTCTGAGCTGCTTTGGTTTTAAGATCTTCTAGTTAGTCCTACATTTGTATACCATCCTTACTTCATCATTTTATTGAGAAGGAAGAGAAAGTGTTTTTTAGGAAGACAATTCTCTATGTCATTCATAGCTGTCTTCATTAAATGGCTTCGTATTTGTGTTGAACTATTGCAGAGCTGAGTTCTTGAGATACTAGAGCAAAAAAGACAGGAATATTTTATTTACATTCTTTACCAGCAGTGAGTAAATTAATGAAAATAACTGTATGATATAAAGTGCACAAAGACATTGTCTTATCATTGATGTAGACTATGATAAACCTAGCCTAAACAATTTTAATTGCTCAGGTATGACAGTGAGTGCTATGCATTTCACAGGATTATTCTCTGCAATAAAAACAACATTTCCTGAGGAGTAAATATGCAGAAAAGCTGTCTCAAAACCAGAGAAGACAAGAAAGAGTACACATTACTCATTATCTTAATCTTGCATTTCTTTGTTTATTTATTTTATGTCAAGCAGCTCCCCAGTCAAAGCAGCTGGAAGTTGAAAGTTAAAATCTGGCAGTGAAAGAGGCCATAAGGGGCTCACATGTGCTTTGCTTGCTCCAAAGGAAAAAAACTGCTTTGATTTAGCTAGGTTATAAGCCTTGGAAAACCATTCTTCATATGCACTCAGTACATTTCACAATTTATAATAAAATTAGTTTCAATGTTAAATTCTAGAAGTAACATAGTTGAATTCCGAGTTTTATTCAGGCAGATTATGTGGTACCTGTGTATTTTGTGTTTTAAAAGAATTGCAAACAAATGAGATTACATTGTGCTCTTTGAGAAACAATAGTGTAGACACATTATAAAAAGTTAATTTTATTCATTACAATTACAATAACATTGCAATTATGACAGAAATTCAACTGGTGATCATCTTTGATCCCACAAGACTAAGTAATGTAACCTTTTCCTGAGTTACTGCTTTCTTGAAACAGTAGGTAAATGCATCCTAATGCCACTCAGTAAAATACCAAGAATTTTTATGCCCCACTCTGGTGACTGTCTGCCAGGATTACTGCAGCAGACAGTTGTGCATTACAAGAAGCAGCCACTTCAGCGGTTTACTTATAATGCAAACAGGCGCTTGTAAATTGACCTTGGATTCTAACACAGCTGAAGTATGCAGATTATAAGGATACCAAAGTATATGTCTATATTGCCAGCTTTAAGCAGAACTGACTTGAGTATTTTGCACAAGTATTTAAATCAGAATTATTGCCCCCCTGCCCCACACTGAACTTCATCATAAAAGACATTAAAGACCTCAGCTTCAATTTTCTTCCTTTACTATTTTAGTTCAGCTACTGAAAGAAAATTGCTAGTGTGAACACAGACACTGACTTGTGATGAGACCTCTATTCCTTCTTGCCCAAGATATTTCTAAAAGCTATTTTAGAGACTTTGGAAAATGTTACCCAAGGAGATGACAGACTTGTCAGCTTTTCTGTGCATAGTCATAAAGGTTACCACAGAGGAAGAAAGAAAAAGGGTGGTTAGAGGCCTTAACTTTGTGGTGTTTCTAGGAAGGAGCTGGAAACATCAGTATGCTTTCTGTACAGACAGTGAGGGTCTGTGGGAGTGTACACTCAAAACAAGGCCATCTGAGAAGTTCCTACTATGATCATTCCCATTCCAGTGCAGGTACAGCAGGAAAAATACACAAAGTGGCAAGCCAAATTAGCAATAAATACCATATATGGTATCAAAACATAATCTATTTTTTGGCTCTAGGAAGCTGCAGTGGGTTGTTATGCGTGTCTGTGTATGTGTGCTTTGGGTACACATATCTGTATGTTATAGTTTTGGAAACTGGCATTCTTACCCCTCCTAGCATAGCACATGTGCCTGCTGGAACTGGTCCAGATTTTCCCCACCCCTGGGGGTTCCTTTGTAGTTAGCTTAAATAAAAGCAAACATGCCTGCCAAATTTTTCTTTGGAACTTGGCTGCTTCTTGGTCTGCTCTCTGTAGAACCTCCTTTGTACCTGTCACAATTTTCCTGTGCTCCAGAGAAGCATTCACAACCCATTCCACATCCAGCACTGATACCAGAAGTATTTACCTGCTCTGCTTGTTGACAGGCTAAATATGTCTGTGTTCTTTAGGGACTTCCTGAACTTGACCACAAGAGTGAACAAATGAAAGAGCTTGGCCCTTCAGTGCAAGGTAGAGGTGCTGCCGCCTTGTTTACAGGCTGCTAGGAGGTATTTGAACGCTAATGCACCCTGGCTGACAGAACGGGGCTGGGAGGGACTGAGGCAGACAGAGTTTGCTTGAGTAGATGATAGGAGCATTTGTGTTTGCAGTTGTCAGGCCTTGTCATCTCCATAGCCGTGTTTGCTGTCTGTTATTTCCATAAGGATCAGCTCTGCTGCTTTCAATCACATGGCACCTTTCCCCTCAGTTTTTGTCCACTTCCAGACTCTCATCCTGTACCTCCCTGAGCTTTAGGCTGGAAGTTGGTCAACTAAAGTAGCAAACAAGTCCTTCTGATGCATTTACAAATGCATGTATAAAGAGGCCTTAGAAACACAGATTTCTTATTATACCAGCTATTGTTCCTCAGAAGTACTTGGAAGTACTCTGTTGGTAACTGCAAAGCAAACCGTAATAAGAAACAAATGTCATGTGTGGTGTCAGCTTCTGATTTTCATTACTTCCATGGAGGAGAACAGTGAATACATTTTTTTTATTATTTACTGGTATCTAGTTTACTTTTGGTAAAATGTGTATATGCATTACAAATTCCAGTGTGAACTTAAAAGTTCTGGTATGACTATAAAAAGAAGTTGTTCCAGTCCTAAATGTGTTTTTCCCACATTTTGTGCAACAAAGGGACACGGTTATGTGTCTGAATTTACAATGCTACCAGCCTTTCTCATTTTTCACTGAGCTCAGGAGGCAAAGATGCCAGTATGACTCTTAGAGCATTTTAAGTGACAACAGTGGCTCCAAGGATGTAGGACAAGCCTCCAGAGAAGTCCAGCCAATGTTATTAAATTTCTTCAAATAACAGTCAATCTAACTTGCTTTGGCTTGTGTAAGCCTTGGTAGTACTTTTCTAGAAATGCACTAGAACCTAGAGAATATCTCAGACCCCAAAATCTTTTTAAATTAAGGTTAAATATGCTCTCTGTACCTTTAAGTAAGCATAACTCTTTTTAAAGCAATAATGTGTAAAAATTCCCTTAGAAGACAAAATTATAAGCTTGCTTTTGGTTAAGGGGGAAAAAACAACAGCATCTTGTTATGGTAACTTGGTCAGAGAGATGTAAGTTAGTTTCAGCTATACAAGAATCTTATGTCAGCCTGGTAATTACTAGGCAGAGTCAATAATACCTCTCCTCAGTATAATTGCAAATCCAGTACAACCATGACCAGAACTAAATTGCTTGAGAGCAATCAATAGAAATCTCCTGATTGCATTCCCTGGTGTACACATAAGATATAAAAAGGAAAACTGTCCATCCAATCAAAAGGTCAACTTCACAAATAAAAACTGCAGCATAAGGCTTGGAAGGAGTCCGTCCACACAGAAGCCTCGTGGTTAACTCCAGCCAGAGGTGACAGACCTAAATGGGAAGATGAATATTTTGAAGGTAATAGGCTATATCTACATGAACAGTAATTTGATGCAACTGGAGTGGAACAATAGATTAATGTAGTTGATGCTGAGTTCCTAATATTTATTCCCTATGTGGTTTGTGGCTCTTAGACTAAATTCAGTTTGTTTTCTCAAATACAGTATCTCATCACAGGTGGCTCAAAGCTGTCCAAAGCATCAATCTTTGCCTCAGGTTTCTGTGTCCCTGCAACAGGCTGGACATCATTAGATTTGCACCAGGACTGCAGCTTCTGCCTCAGCTTTCTCTGAGAGGAATATGGTTCAAGTATACCAAAAACCACTGTGAGGACCAAAGCTCAAGGGATTAATTTGAAAACCTCTCTATTCCTTGAACTAAAATAATATTTCAGATGCAGACAAAGATTTTCTACAGAAACCCTTATTGTTATTTTCCTAGATACTAGGGCCTCATCCTTCTGCTTTTTCCTTTCTCCATCACATTTTCTTGTACAGAAATCCACAAATAAACAATGTCTTTCATTGTCTTTAGTGCCATGAAATTCTTACAACTTTTTCCTACAAATATTAATCAAAGAGATATCTAACGATTTAGTAAATGCAAAATTAATTTTATTTATTATTGTGATCACAGTCACAGAGGAAATGGGCGAGTCTCGAGTCTGGTGCTTGTGTTGTTACTGTGTTCTTTTTTAAAAAGAAAACAACTTTTTCTAGATACTCTTCAGGAGCTGAATAAAAGCTCTGAAAATGCCAAAACCACTTCCCTTGAAATGTCCAGAAAATTTCTGGGCACCAGAGCAGTAAGAGCTCAACTCCTTACTTAAGAGCTTTCAAAAATACTGTGGAAAACAGGATTCTAAATAGCCTTTGAATTATTTTTGAATACCTGTCCCTGGTGGCTGATGGACCCTGAGGAGTGGATAATTTTTTTTTTTCACATTGTCATTGTATTACTCAAATATTTGTGTTTTGGACTGAGTGAAGTAGCAACTGTTACACATTCTGTCTGCTACTACATTTCCTTTTGAAGGATTTTGCTGCAATGGATTAGTTTTCTAAACTGACTGGAGTTTCTGACAAATCTGCTTTAGCATAAAATTGTTCATTTTCTCACTACATCAAATTATGCTGCCCACCTGTAAAAAACACATAATGATAAAACAGCACAAAGCTGTGGTGTGGGAAACATCAAGACTATTCTTGCTTAGGCTCTGTTGACAGAAAATGTTTTCCTTCCAGTGCGAGTCTATGTGTCATTTGACATGTCTTTTGTTACAAGTTTATGAGCCAAATATTTTCAACAAGTGCCAGATTTAATACGAGGGGTTTTAGATACCTTTGTAACCCCATAGAAGTAGAAAAAGGTATTTGCCCCATAAGTTTTTGTAGAAGCCAGTATTAAATTCCACTTATCTCTCAAGAGGGGAAAAAAAAAAAGTGACAGGTATTGCATTTGCATTATGGTATGGATTTAAGTACTGCAGTCAGAATAGCATAAAAAGGCTGTTAAATAGCTGATAATTTCATCATGTTGGAACCATGAGCAGAACTACAAAGCTATGAACATTTTCAATTATCATGCTTAACCTTGATAAGAAGCTAAAATGAACACTATCAATACAATGTGGCAAGAAGCAGCACAATAGAAGCTCCATATTCTCTTGCTTTCTCTCCCTCCCCTTCTTCCTCTTGGCTATCAGAAGGGAAATGTGCGGACTCTTGCCGACACCACTTCTAAATTGCTCAAGCAATTGTTTCCTGCAGATTAATTTGTAATTCTGAATCTCAAGAAGAAGGAAATGGGAACACGTTCCTCCCCCAAGCCATTTACAGATCTGGAGTTTTGACTTAATCTAAAACAGAGGCTGAGGAGTCGACATACACACAAGGAAAGGGAGAGAGGCAGCAGCAAAAGTGACCCCAGAGTGTTTCCTTAGCAAATGTTTTTTTGTGTACCAAAAACCCTTGCTTCAACCAACGCTTATCCTTGCTCTTTTCTCTCACGCAAACAGGCTTATGTAAAAAAGCTGTAGGTTGAATGTGTGCACACAGTGTATGTACACACACGGGGATGCATTTCAAGGAGGCTGCTGTGTGACTGCCTTCTTTGTTTGCCCATGGTTGCTCTGGTGATGATAATTTCCTTACAGAAGCAGAGATTAAAACAAATTACTTTTACCAACACTGATGCTGTTCTTACTGTCTAAACAGGACAGCTGGAGCTGTGAGGTTTTTTTTAAGGTTATTTAGAAATGAAAAGCAGCAGACAGACAGATTTCTAGGGAGAGTTAGAAAACATAACCAGTGCTCTGAACACTGATGCCTTGCTACTATTAAAAGCCTCATCAGTGGCCATATACAACTCTGTTCTCTAAATACCATTTAAAATCTGCCATTTCATGAGGACATTCCCCCTCTTCACATTCTCCTACTTTTTGGGGTTATTCAGAATCATTTAAACAACTGTTTCAATAACTGTATAAGCTTCTTTTGTTCTACTTTAGTAGTGAAGATTTCTGCTCACCTTGGACTAAGCAGTCCACAATAAAAGTGGTATAAAAATGGAACTAAGACTAAAGGGACCCAGAAGAAAAAAGTGCTGCAAAAGACAGGCTGATAATTCAGCTTTTTGCAAACTTCCCAGAAAGCTTTCCAGAGGGGGGGCTTCCAAAAAGTGATATTGTTCTCTTCCACTTCAAAGAATGGAGAGAAGTCTCCAGTGAAAATGAAAGAGAAGTCTGTATATGTGATTATGATGAGATTTTAATACTACAGAGAAGTCACAAACATTAAAGTAAAAAAGATCATGAGAATTTCTGTCTTTAACAACTTTCTCAGACACCTGCTACCAGTTTTCATCACAATATTCCAGTTTGGTTTTTTGTTTGTTTTTTGGTTGGCTGGTTTTTTGTTAAGGATGTTTTTGCCTCTGCTTGTCAGTGGGAAGTTAAAATTCCTGATGGCAAGTGGGACTTCAGATCTCCTGCCTCAAGGTTACCCCTCCTGTTCTGCCAAAGAACAACCTTTTAGGGCTTTTAGAGCTGTGCCCTCAGCACACTGGAAAATTCATGCTGTGGGAGAAGGCAAAAGACATGAAATCAAGTTGTGGCAAGAAATCAATAAATCATTTCATCTGTGGGTTCTAATGCTTTGATCTAGAGTATCTATATCTAAATGGCAAGTGCATAGTCTCCCGAAAATTGCCAAGAAGTCAATTAAGGAGACAAGGATGTTTAGAAAAAAACATCCATTACAGAATGTTATCTCAGTGACTGAATTTTCTCTCCTTATAATTTGGCAAGGATTGGTGTTGATTTTTGATTGCTTAAGAAGTTTATTTCCATTAGAAACTTTAGGGAGTATTATTAAATAAATGTTTAATATTACTGTGGACTCTGGATTGTCTTTGTTTCAGAGAGGTGTTAAATTCCCAGCCAATTTATCTCAGTGCAGGGAGGAGACAAAATTATCTGTCCTCTGCCCAAGGCATACTAACTCCTGCCAAAATCTCAGAAAAAAATGTCAAAGCTCACCATGTAACCATCCATAAGGCAAGAGAGGAAAGCACAAAACAAATGGACATCAAATTAGGAGGGGTTTCTAAATGCTGTAGAGCAAAGAAAAGAGCCTTTCCAGGAATGACCACCAAGAATTGTGTTGTGCTCTTCTGGATCAATTTGCCATGGTATCACAAAATTACAAAAAGCATCTGAAATCCTAACTTTTCCATCTATAAAGAGGATCTCAATGGTCAAAAAGAAAATTTAGCTGTGTTAAGAGGACATAGCAATTGCCCCAACCATATCCTGATTCCTGAAAACAGCTGGATGTTTGAAAAAGGAGGTGAGCAATAAAGGACCTGGAATAAAGGGACATGTATATATAATACATGTATACAAATATAATCAGGAGATTATATTTGGCTGAAGTTTGGCCATCTGCTTAAGATGGAGAAGGAAATCTCATTTGGGAATGAGGGAATCTAGGACATTTTTATTTTACCCTTACTGTTTTTGATAGATCTATTTTCCAGTCAAAAATATTTAAGACTTCCAAGATGTAGCTGGTATTCACTCCAGCTGCTGGACTAGAAACCTTCTACAGGTCTCTTACTGTAGATTTGCCAAAGAATTAACTGCTTATCTTGATTTGTCAAGGAAACAGAAAGACTTACTGATTATAAACTACTGTTTTATAACTACACCATATTTATGTCTAACTCATCTATTCTCTTAACCTCAAAATATCTCAACTATTTGAGTCCAGTTTGGTGCGTTAGAAGGCTTTTTCTTATTCAGATAAAATGTATGTGTTGGCCAAGTGTTGGCCAAAGTATATGAGTAATCTAAGAAATTCAAAGCAGTAGTTCAAACGTGAGATTTGTTGAGGTTAAATCTAATATGGCAGCCTTGTGAAAATGTTCCTGCTTTCCTCTTCAGTTGTTTGTACTTTACATGTTCTGTATGCAGATGATTTTCTGGTGCTGACCTTCAGGGAGTGCTGGCGTGCACTCCTGGCTGGAGTGGAACTAGTCAGAGTGCAACTGATCCTGGCCTTCAGGCTGGATGTGAGACCTCCCTCCTGCTTGGCACAGGTGGACTCTGCCCCTGGGTTGGAATTTAATTGCTTTGCATTGCAATGCAATTCAAACGGGAGGGGAAAAAAGCAGTAGATAGAGCTGGTGAGTGCCAAGACGAGTTCCCAACTGTATCTACAATCTCCTCTTAATACACTTGGATCTTTTCTGGGACAGCTTTTCAGATTATCTGGTGAGCTTTTAGAGGGAGGACTCTGATACAGAAATCTTGCACTTTGAGCAAAATGGCAGCTGTGAGAAGTCCTTGAAATATTTGGACCTATTCTTTATGACATCTGTACTCCATAGGCCAGAAGAATTTAATAGGAGGAAGTCAACATTTATGCTAAAGGAGCTGAAAATTTTGCACTAACCAAAAGCTTGTCTTTGTGACTTATTGTTTATATTAGGGAATTTATTTTGATAAAAGAATTTAGAGTTCTTCTGGTGCTGTCCACTGCCTTGAAATTCAAAAATACTCTACTTTTCTGAGCTTTCTTGAGCTTTCTGAATGTTGTTGAGGTGGCTTTATACCTCAGCAAAAGACTGTTTTTGCTTCATACACTTTACCAGACAATTTGTCTTTTCTCTTCATGCTTTCCCTTAATTTTTTCCTACTTGGAGTCTCCTTGCAATCTGACTTCAAGAAACCTTCATGGGCTTGTTTGTGAACGTATTAACTCCCTCTGCTCAGCATGTTCACTCCACTTTACCTGCCCTATAGTCTTGTTTATTGTTGTTTAACATTGATGTTATATGGTACTTAGAGTTTTCTGTTGTACTGGATCTCTGAAAGCTGGCAAGATGAATTGCTTAGTTTCCAGTCTCTAATGTTTATCTCCCCTTGGATCTCACCATCTGTTCCTATTTAGCAGTGCAGGTAATTTATTTTTTTTCAACTTCCTTTAATTTGCCCTGTTCCTTGAAGATACTTAGCTTAGCTGTTTCCTTTCACTCTCCAGATATCATCCAGAACGTTTTGGTAGTGTTTATTCAAGGTGATGAATCTGACTGAAATTTCCACACTGCAGTGTGTTACAGGATTTACTTAGAGAGGAGGAGGTACAGATTTCTGTTTTTTTGGGGGTTTATCGTCACTATCACATCCTCATCGAATGCAGTAAAATGACACACACAAAGGTAGGATAGGTTTTTTTACCTCTCATCCAAGTTTACTCCTCCTAACTTTTTCCACCTGCCTTTACTTCGCAATGTTACATCTTTGAGCACATTAACAAGACACATTATCATTATTTTGGGACTCAGTGTCTGTTTTGTAAGATTTCAGTTTTTGTATAGTCCAAGCCCAGTTACAGCTACCAGACACAATGCCCATATAGAGGCAATACCAGATCAGTACCCATGCAATGGAGTCTTCTTCAAAGAAGGTGCACAATGCTGTTTTCAGTTTTTCTCATTTATGGCCAATCTCGCCCAGTTACAGCTACCAGACACAATGCCCATATAGAGGCAATACCAGATCAGTACCCATGCAATGGAGTCTTCTTCAAAGAAGGTGCACAATGCTGTTTTCAGTTTTTCTCATTTATGGCCAATCTCAGAGTCTTGTGGATTGCAAAGGGAGACAGAGTTTTTAAAAGAGGGTCTCAAAACTTGAAGATCAGTAACACACTTCTGCACACTGTTGAAACAACAGAAAATAATGACAAAACACAGGAATCAGAAGGGAGAAGGCTTTTTTTCCTTAATTTTATTACCATCACAGGAAGACCAACTTTGAAAAACTACTCTCAGTTTTGTATTTGCAAATATTTGGAGGTATAAAATACTATCTTTCAGAGTTGGTAATATTATCCTTCTATGGCCTTTTACAATGTTCCCCTAGAGCATCTCTACTTTCCTTGTTTTTTAAAGTTGATATTGAAATCAAATGGGATCAGCTTGTGGTATATGCCTTAATGATTTACTGAAGGGCAGTTAAAGCTCTGCCATGAAAGGATTAATGTGAATGAAAGCTGACCTGCTGTTCTCTTTTGTCATTCTTATATTCATAACTGTCCTCAGATTCTCTTCTCAGTCAGACCTATGAAATAATTCGCCAGTTGTTGCAGTCTGTCAGTTATGCCCATTAACATTTCTATACAACAGCTGTCTCTATGTAGCTTCTGTGTAACAAACTGGTTCTCAGTCTCCTTCCAAAATCAGAACCCACAGACATTTGTCATTCTTCTTATGAGTGATTGTAAAGAGCCCAAGAACCCAAACTGACACCAGGGCTGAGAACCATTCTGGGAATCAAAGATCTTCCTGGGGTACTCTTTAGGATTTTCAATTGTTCTGTCTAGTTCATTAGATTAGAGATATGCTGAATGGGCACAGTAAATTTGGTGTAATGGTTGGTGGTAACATTTTATTTGTTCTATGGCTAAATACAGAGGTTTTATTTCAGTTCTGTCAGACAAGAACTTTTCCCTAACAACTGAAAATTACTTTTTAAGCTATGTTCTAAGGGCTTCTATTAAGATAATTTCCTTCTTTTCCAACAATTTTTGGCAGCTCCTCTGACTTTGTGCAAGACCATGAGATCTTTTTGACACCTTAGCTGTCAAAGATTTAGGTAGTCATTTTTTCTGACAAAACCCAGAGAATATATAGTAGCTATTACAGCAGTGTCTGGACAATTGGCACAGGTAGTAATTAAATTATGAATAGTGACTTACCAATCCTTAGACATTATGATTCATAATGCTTTTGTTTCACAGGCAATGATAATTTACTGATAATTACTGTCTTCAACCATTTTGCAAACAGCTACAGGTTATTCTAATACAAGACAACTAGTTTATAGATTGATAATATCTGGCCTTTAGACTGATTAATGCTTTCAGGTTTGTTTTTTTTTTTCCATTTGGCTGATACGTAGATTTTAGACTATTCTCAGAAAATATTTAACGAAGCTGTACTTAAGGCTGTATAGTTTGTAAAAGCATTTTTCAACTTCAGTGCTCCCTGTTTGATTAAAAAAAGATCTGTCTGCTTTTATTTCCTTGAGCTTAGACTAATGCCTGTGTTTGCTGATTTAGTCAGTAATTTTACTACACTTTAATGTCTATGTGAAATTTTGCTGTAAGAGTGAAAAAAAAAGCAGAGAAAAACACCAATTTGATTTTTTAAAATTTTCTTTTAAGACTAGTTACTTGAGTAAGAAAATATAGATTTCAAGGCTTTTCTGATGTTCTGTTATGTCTTCTGTCATCAAGTCCTGGAATATATTTTAGACTTGGATCTTAGTATTGCATGAGATATTTCTCCTATTAATATACTTCAGCAGATGAGGTAAAAATGAGCACCTGAATCACTGCATGGTCTCATGTTTCATTTTCTGCAGGTTCCCCTTGCCCTCCTGTGTGAGTTATGCACTCATAGTTCTTGGTGCTGGCAGAGTGGAGGGAGATCTGCATGCACTAGGCACATTTTTGCTATTGAAAAATACTTTACATCTCAGTCCTCTAATGAGTTACGCTAAACTAAAGCCAGAACCACTGCACAGTATCTCTGAATTCATAATATCACTTGAAAACTCTGTTCCTACCCAAATCAGGTGACCCTGGTGAGAGGCCATAGCCAGACATTCTCTTGTGTGTTGCAACAGGTTGGATTAGGAGATGAGTTCATGCATTTGTGTGTTCTCAGCTGGTTCAGATTTTTGGGATTTACTGCACTTGTAACTGCTGAGAATAAGCTCTTCTAAGCTGCATACATTTTAGTCTTTTTGTCGTACTGAAACATGTTTTTCACAGGAACTAGAGAAGGTGTCACTGCTTATACAGTTGTGCTTACATAGCTGAGGGAGCAGAAGTGAGACAGAGGAGGGGGTGAACAGATGAGGACAGTGACCTCTTAATCAACTTAAGCTGTAGCCACAACACATCCGACTCTGTCTTGAACAGTCTAAATTAATAACAAAAAAAACAAATACAAATGTTGGTTGACATGGGGATGGCCAGGAGCCAGGGATGAAATTCTGGCCATGCTGAGCATGAAACTAAAAGGAATTTCCTGGGTCAATAAATCCTATCCCATGTTTTTCCAGGAAAACATTCTTGAACTGATCATGGTCCACATTAAATTTTATTTGGTCAATTGACCTGCTAGCCTTGAAAGCCAAACATCCCAAAAGTCTTCATTGGGCTGTGATTTCATTTCAAGTGATGGTTCAACAGAGCCATAAATATATACAGAAAGTTTCTGATAAACCCTTCCAACCAATGCCTTCCCCGCTACACACCCTGATGACACCCCAGCTGGCATCCTGCTTCTTAAAGACACACCTGCTCGAAGTGGTGCTCCATTTTGTAGGGAAGCAGCAGAATAGCTCTTCAAGTTTCCATAAGAGGGTTTTCTGCTCATTGAAAGGCTTGCCCCAGTACAGCCCCACAAGCTTTTAGGTTGAAGTGTCTGTTTTCCAGCACTAATGTGATGCCAGGAAAAGATTTCTTGTTCCTTCTTTTACACAGACTCTACCTTCACCCGGGCTGTTTTCTGATGGTCAGGTTTTTCACAAAGCTAAAGGACATTGCTGAGAGCTACAGAGGTTAGGAACTAACCTAGCCTACATTTTTGCAATATTTTTCAGTAGGCCCTGAGGTAGTAAGGGTAGTTATTGCTCCTTTCTCTGTAGTCTTCTGATTTCTTTCTCCGACAGCTCATACCTACCTTACAGTTGTCCTAATTTCCCTGCCAGTCTTTTAGAAAACTTGTCGGCTGGGCTCTGATCTTTGCTTTCCTAAAATCACACATCTGTGTATTCCAGTTTTCCATTCAACATATGATTTTTTTAAGTTGTTTTTGATTTTGGCTTTTCTATATAGTTCTAAAAAAGCAGTGGAAAGAACGACAAGCAAACTAGACCTGTCTGGTAAAGGAAACAGCATGATTTTAAAATGATTGAGCTAAAGAACTAGTAAAACCTTCAAAAAATTCTAACACTTGTTGAGATGTTTTTGTTTATTTTTGGAGATGTGGAATACCCATGATTTTCAGTGTTTTGACCTTTATTTTGAAGAATGTCATAATTTTGCCAGCAAACTCAGCTGTCAATATTTTCATTTCACACCTCTTTATAGAAGTTCATAATTGACCTATAAATTACACATACCAAGCATATGTGGTCTCAAGCAGGAAAACATTTAATAAATAAATGCATAAATATAAATGTGTTTGTTTAAAAGTTCTAAAGACACCAAAAAAAAAAAAATCAGTGATTTCAAATAAATTTTACAGTCCTGTAACTCAAAGCAAGCCAGTCAAATTTTTCTTCTTTTAAACTCCAGATGATTAACTTAGTCTTTAATGTGGAACAATGCAGTGCCTGTGACCATCATGGCAAATAACCACATTATTGCATTTAGGAAATTAACTACTGTGTGCTTGTGGTAATTTTGTATCCATTAAAATAGCTCCTAAATTTTAACCTGGAGGACTTATTACAGAAGTCAGTTCTGCTTTTAGATATACACTATCTTTGTGCATTCATGTAGATTTACCAAAGTGTATTTGAAAAGTTCTTTACCAGTTTTAATATTAAGAGTTTTTCTGCTGAAAGACTGAGGAAGAGAGGAAGGAAAGCGTCTAACCTTCATAATGCTGCATATTTTGGAGGAAAAACATTTCACTTTTAAAAATGTCTCTAAAAAAATGCTTGTCATTGGATGATTCATACCCATGTTAGACAGTAATAAATTCTGAAAGTGTTGTTATGGCACTATAATTTCCAACCTGGAATACGTAGGGTAAAAATGTTACTGTGTAAAAGTGATTGTAATATTCCTTGGAACATATTGGGAGCACCCAGCTATCTTGTGCTTCTGAAAATTCAGCATAAAATTACTTTTTTTTTTTTTTATGAAACACACATCTGTAGTGAGCACATTTCTCTCTCAGGATTTTTTTCATAGAGCAGCACAGAGGAAAGAAAGAGAAAACAATTTCTATTTCTGCTCCTTGTTTTCCCATGTGGAACGTGTTTGCAGAATTATTTACCTGGAGTGATTACTTGATTGGATTCTGGTGAGGATTGTTTGAGCCTGATGGCCAATCCAATCCACCTGCGTCTGGACTCTGGAGAAGAGGGTCACAAGTTGTGAGTGAGTTAGAGTTGGTAGTTAGAACAAGTAGTTTGTAGTTTTAGTATCTCATTCAAATAGTATATTAATATGTTATAGCATAGCTATAATAAAGAAATCATTCAGCCTTCTGAATTTGAGTCGGACATCATCATTTCTTCCCATGGGGTTCGCCTGCATTTTATACTACACATCCTTATTTAGTTTTATTCCCAAAACAGAGCTGAGTTTAGTGAAGTGTTCTATGGCAAAATCTGTACAAAAGGGAAGAGGGGCAGTGGAGTATATAGCATTTTATGCTATGATGATATTGTGGGTGATAAGTTCTTACACTCCTTTTTTGCTCTTTAAATAACAACCTGAAACAAAAGTAGAGAAAGCAGCATTGACCTCTGGGCAAATTCATGGAAGAATCAGAGTTTTCTTCCAACTAAAATTGAAGAAGAAATCTCTCCATATTTTTCTGAGAAATTTTTCCCGCCATAAATCCAATTTATTTTTGCATTGGTTTGGGCAAGGCTTTCCCAGAATATCTCTCAGAGTGACACTGTTCAGTCAGTTTTATCAGTCTCTTGCTGGCTTTTTATTATCATCTCACAAGGCAGCCCTGAGCAAGGTTAAACAGTAGTGGTGTAGATCTCTGCCATGTCCATGTTGCTTCTGTTTAGAGAACCATGATTTAAGCAGATAAAATTTTGATTTAAACCTTTATTTTAAAGGGAGTATGTGTGTGTGTGTGAGAAGTAATGTTGGCCAAGCCTTCAAGATTGCTGAATGCCTTAATGTTTCATTTTGCAATGAAATCCTAATCTGACTATGCCTTGAGTAGTTTTCTGTTTCAGTGAAGAGAGTTCATATAGTTCAAGTTCTAAAGTTACAGTAATAAGGCAATATGTTGAAAATACAAAGGCACAGTGTGTCTAAATAACCTACACTGAATCTGTGCTTCGAATACATGGTTTTTTGCTTTGAGAATCCTTTGAGGGTCTTCCATAGCTAGGTACTTCAGTTCCCATTTTTAACAATTAACTGATTGATCCATTTCACATTATTCAGTGTTATTAGCAGTTATTCATTCTCTTACATATGTGAATTAGCATACTTTCTTGCTAGAGTTTTACAGGACACACTAATAAATCTCAAGGAAATAATGAGCATAGCTGTCATGGAAACCAGTCTGGAAAAATATTCTTTATCCCAAAACTGATGTTGTACGTCTAAGTAAATATTTGATAACTCACAGAAAATGTTAGTTTTCAAGCATCCCCTTGCCTCTGTAAAGTGCAGATATCGCCCCTTTCTTTAAAATTTATAGGCTTTTTTTTTTATTTTGCACAATACCACAATATGAATGAAAACTAACATCAGACGTTCTACTGGAGATATCCACATCTGCAATAACAAAATATCAAATGCAGTGAAACACACCCAATTTTAGATTTGATCGCAGTTTTTGTTGAATTTGCTAATATCAGTGATCAGTGTACAAAAATGAGCAAGTCTGAGGCATTTTTCACAGTCAGTGCATAGTGAAGTGCTTAGGGGTCCAGGAACTTGTGATTGTGCCTTGGACCTTGGTAACTGTTTTTGGCATTTCACTGGTGCTAAACAGAGAAAGAAGTCTGGTCAAAGATGTCAACATTTCCATATGTCTCCTGATAACTAGGATTGGTTTCTCTGGTTTGGAAAGGAATTCTCCAGAATGATAAAGAAATGGTAAGGATGTCCTTTCAGACTCCATATTCCAGAAGACCAAAATGTAGTTAACAAAGTAGTGCTGGCATTTCATTTTTATGGACATCACATGTATTTCACAGATTTGAAGTCTTTGTTTATTATTATTTTTATTTCTCTTGGCAGAAAGGTTTCACAGAAAACATACAGAAATTATAAATCTGAGCTGGTCGGACCATTTTCATCTTACTGTGGGAATTACAAATATTGCATCTTAACATAATTTCTATCCACATTGCAATAGAACAATCTTAATTTTAGATAAAATAGAACATGCAAATTCAACTTTGTCCTAGCTCAATTTATTTTAAAAATTCTTGCTCATGCCATTGTCTTACTGAAGCATAAAACAATGTTTGGGTCAGGGAGAACTACCTGAAGATTTTTGACTAAAGGTAGCTAAAAACCTGGCCTATAAAGCTGAAATTCAAGATTCTCTCCAAAGCCATATTCCTGGAGTTAGTTGTGTGGTGTGGAAGAAACTGTTGCTGACCTCTCAAAGCAGGATGGGTTGAAATGAACAGCTCTATTACTTGGCTTCACATGCCTGCTGCACATGGGGTTGGGCCCATACCCAAGAGTCACATTTCTTGGAAACTAAGAGGAAAAATCTTTATTGCTGCTAGAGAGGAGGCCACCAGAAATCCTGCAATTGAATGCCTTGGAGAAAGCAAGAGTTTTTTCAATGTGCTCAGAGGATTACAAATAAAAGACAGAGGCAGTTGCTGTATTCTGAATGGTTATTGATTGGCTGATACACTTTAAGGATAAGGACCATGTCCTACTGGCCACAGAACTGAAAGCAATCATATATAAAGAAAAGAAAATCCTGTTCTTTCCAGAGCTGGGTAGGGGATGCATATCTGGGTGCTTCTGCAATAGGGCTTTATTAAAAGACTGGAAGCACAATATTGTGAAAGCCAGGAGGCATAGTCATCAAGGACAGGTGTATATGTCACTTAGACAACCTCTTAAACGATGTGCTTGAAATTTGGTAGATGATACTTGAGTGAATTGTATTGGGTGAGGGTTTTTCATAATAAATATTTGATTACTTACTACTTAGAAAACTAAATAAAATATAAAGAATACATTGTTTCTTTAAAATTAAACCAGTTCTCAACTTTTCTCTTTGGGAAGGGGTCAAAGGAGCAGGGACATTTAATTTTTACTTCTTATTTCTAACATTTTTCTTACATGGAGATTTTTTTTTTACAGTATAACCTCCTGCTGTGTAGCCTGCTGTCATTTATAGCATATATTTAAAAAGAACAAACCCCTGAAATGTTGTGTGATACGAGCATACCTTATATTTGCTAATTTATTGTTGTTTTCATATCCAATTTCCTTCTCTTTTACTTTTCAGAACTCCCATCATGCCTGTCTGGATAGTCAGCTCTTTTGTCTCTCTGTAAATCAGAGAATCATAAGGCAAATATTTTTGTAAAACTAATATAGACTTAAATTGGACCAGTCCTTTAAAAACTGAGAACAACCAGATCTCCTGAAGTCCAAAGAAAATAAGCACAGAGAGGGGCAATGGGAACAGTAAGATAATGAAACGGAATAATATTTCTGCCATTGCTAGCAGGAATGATGCAAAGGTGGACCTGAGAAACAATGTGCATAAAAGAAAAAATGTATCTTCCAAAACTCTTCCTGCTAAAGTCCTATCCACTTTCACACCTCCCATCTCATAGAAAGAGAGGAGGTCCAATGGAGAGAAAATAATTTAAAAAAACATCTAACCATCTCCACCAAAACAAATTAACAAACCAGGAATCCAAATGTGCTGCTTTGGGCTGAGGAAGGGTTTATTTTCTTCACAGTGGCTGGAATGGAGCTATATTTTGTACTTATGCTGAGCACACAGAGATGTTTTGTTATTGCTCAGCAGAGCTTACACAGAACCAAGGCCTTTTCTGCTGTGTGTACTGCCAGACTGGTGAGGAATTTGGGAGTGCGAGGGAGCCTGGGAGAAGGCATAGCTGGGACAGGTGACCCAACTGGCCAAAGGGATTTCCAGACCATGGGATCTCATGGTCAGTACATAAAGGTGGGGGGAAGAAAGAGAGAGCGGAGAATGTTTGGAGTGATAGCATTTGTCTATCCAAGTAAGTGTTACACATGATGGGGCCCTGCTCTCCTGGAGATGGCAGAACACCTGCATGCTCACAGGGAGTAGTAAATGAATTCTTTGTTTTGCTTTGCTTGTGTACATAGATTTGATTTCCCCTATTAATCTGTCTATATCTCAACCCAAGATTTTTCTGGGTTTTACCCTTCCCATTCATTCTCTGATCCCACTGATGGCGGATGAGTGAATGTTTACCTGGGACTTGGCTGCTGGCTGAGGTTAAGCCACAACACCAAACAAAACCCAGAACAAACAAACCAAACCAATAAAATTGTAGTCCTTTGAATAATTTTGTTATTATGTTGTGAAGTATGTTAGAAAAGGAAAAAGCAATTCTGTCTAGATCAAGGGAGAAAAAAATTGTTTTCCCCCTACAGATTGTTTTCTTATTGTTGATGGTTTGCTGCTTTTTGCAGAATAATTCACCTAACTTTCATCATAAGGAGCTGATCCAAAACAGATTTCCTATGGAGAATATGCAATTATAAAGCGAAGTTAACTATTAAAAAAACAGAAACAATCAGTTTTGAGGACTCAGATTTATCTGCAGGATTTAAATACCGTTAAAGATCTCATCACTTTTTATATGCAAGTAGCAGGAGACAAAAGAAACAAAGCTAAACTGATGCACAAGTGCAAAAAGTCTTTAGGACATTTAAGCCAATTCAAAACAATGTGGAAGTAATCAAAAGCCAGTCAACAAGTCAAATAAATTTTTGTAAAAGAGAACTACATATTAAACCTGAGGCAGTTTAAAGAATGGATGGTTGTAGATATAATGTGTTTACAAATGAGTCTGTGACATTATAAAGTAAAATATGAAATAATACTGTTGGTTAAATATCCAAAGGTTTGAAGTTATTTTTTAGTGCATCAAAATTTTGGCTGCTTTTCCAAATCTTCACATGGTTTCATGAAGTTGACAAACAAAATAAAGCAAAACCAAGAAAACAAATGAAAAAACTACACAAAGGAGGAATATACACAGAAATCCTTTTACCTTCTTATTTCAAGTGTCTCCTTCTGCCTGTTCTGTTAGATTTCCTAATGCTTTCTAGAGATACATAAAAAGTGATAATGACTAACATTTCTTTAAACATCTTGATTCCTAGGTAGCATCTCACATATGAATGTTTACATGTACATATCCTTCCACCAGAACAACTAGGTCATTTTTAAAACTTCTAGTTAGGGAAATATGTGTGTTATGACCAAATATATTCATATGTAGACATAGTGGATAGCTGATATTGAGGAAAGTGGATAGTTGAGGAAAAGTAAAACATTAAGATTTTTCTTTTTTAATGGGAATGAGGGAACAGGATTGATTCAAATAACAGCAGATGCTTAACTTGTTATCAGAAGATGAAAATGCAACTAAATGTTATAAATAGAGCTACACAGGAGAAAAGGAAACCAGATGGATTACATGTTCTGCCTCTGATTGAATTACGAGTAATACACAGGTGTTACAGCTAAGGCTCTAGCGCAGCAGCTCTCCTGTAAAATGTGGAATTAGACTATTAGAGGCCAAACCTAGTCAGTACTGTGATCAGAAGTCCTGGCTTCCCAATTATCCTCATAACATCTTTTTGGTGCGTGCCTAAAATGCTCCCAGCTTTCCTTTGCTTGCATTTCCAGGTCTTACCCAGAACATGGCTTACATATATTGAGACACAGGACTGTTCTTTGCTGCTTACAGTGACTCAGCTGAGTTTGGGACAATAACAGGAGCAAAAAAAGAGCCAGTAGGAATCTGAGGATGTCAAGACTGTGCCCCTAGATTGTCCCCCTTTATTTTTTGTAGTGAATGGGCTTGGAGATGCCAAAGGAGTTTTATCTTCTCCTTTGTCCCCTTTAGAGTTTCCCAAGCATTTATCTTTTTTCCCTTTCTGGGATAGAGGCCTAGGTTGCTAAATCTCCAGATGTAGTTGTATGTCTCTACTTCACACTATCTCTGCATTTTACTGTGTGGGATGTGGATTGTCTCCCTACCTGAAGTAGAGCTACAGGTACTCCAGATACCAGTGGTCCTTCCTATTATCTGTATTTACATTTGACATACTGGTCAAAGCTAGTAGCTGCCTCCTTTTAATACTATCCAAGAATAACTTTCAGGATACTTTATACTTTATGATAAAAGTGTTTCTATACAGGAGAAAATCTGTGTACTTTGATGGTGTGTTAGTCATCTAGTTTCTTTTTACAGATCAATGTTGCATTTGCTTAATGTTAAGATTTCCAGAAATGTAGCTCCCAGTCCATCACTGTCTATATTTCGCTCTTCTGTCCAGTTGGAACTAGATGACCTTTAAGGTCCCTTCTAGCCCAAACTATTCTGTGATTCCATGATCATTTGCTCTGAATTATTCTGTGAAGTAATCCCTCCCTCCTTCTGCTGGCTATGTAATAAGTTTAGGGAGATTAACATCATAAATTCAGTGCCTAAAATCAGTTGTGTAAATGTCACTCTTAACACTGTTTCTGCTGTAAAGTATGTAAAGCAAATGCAAACACAGGGTATTACTCACTTGTTCCTGAAGTGCTTTGTGTCAGCAGTGAGAATGACAGCTTCCACTCAGAAGAGGAGGCCCATTGGATCCATCTGCTGTAATACCTAGGGAAACACCTCAAACTGGAAAGAGATGAGCCCTGGTAAGAAGGAAAATGCAGACAGACAACAGAAAACCATTGACAGTTTTCATGAGCAGGAAAATTATGTAAGCTTCAAAGTGAGACTGTGTTTAGAGCCTGCACATATTTCCACAGCTATTGCCAGATATCAGTTCTAGGAATCTGTAAACAGCAAAGACCACATCTTAGTTTTGGCTTCACTAGACAACTCTTTCCATGACATTTTTAAAGGACTAGGAAGGACCTTGAAAAGTTTAGAGGGGTATAGTACATGAGCATATTCTCAAAGTTTCTAGCAGCAAAAGCCACAGATCTAACTATGTGAGTTAAAGAAAAACTCATTATTTCAAAGTGAAAGAGGATATGCAGCCAATTGTAAATAATTTAAAGTTATTTTTGGTGAGAGCTGTACTTTTATTGCATTCCTGGATTTACTCTTGTTGCAAAACATGTGTTCCATATTTTGCATGTCTGTTTTCCCAGATGCTTAAAATCTATTTACCAGCCAGACACATTTCAAAAAAAAATCATCCTCTGTAGGTAGAAAATGTGACCCTGTTATTTAAATATTGACATTAGGCATAGGTTTTAGTAATTTATACTTTTCATCACTGGGCATTTTCTTGGTACTGACTGAAAATTTCCATTGTGAATTATTGTGACTGTAGTTTTTTTCTACTTCTAATAATTTAGTTTCAGTCAAAATCAGTGACATCTATCAAGAGGGCATCACAAGTCTACCAGCTCTCTGTCATGAGTGCTGTACAATTAGCAGGTCATCTGTTATACGCTTGAAAAAAAAAGCACAAGGAATTAAAGTTGTCAGGAGCTGGAAGTAGGTGAGGTACAGAGTAAACAGCTTGATTTTGAGAGGAATTTAACAGATGTGAAATAGCTGTGTTCCTGAAAAATCTTGAAGAGGTAGAGGATGCATCCAAATGGTCATTAGGTAGAATTTTACCTAACAGACAATAAGAGGACTCATTCAGTTCAGGTATATTTTAGGTGAAGAAGCCTTGTGAATTGGAATGTCCATGTCTGTAGCACAGCTGCATAGTGGCAGCATCACTCCAGGTTTCAGAAAATTTTTACCCATTTGTATAATACTCAAGCACCAATTCTGTGAATCACTGGGGACTAACTGGAGGCTAAGGGAATTTCATTTCTTGCTGTGACTCACTTGAAAGCCAGACCTGGTCTTAAGAGTACTCCAGTCACAGAAAAAAAAGTAACCACCACAACAAAAGGCTGACGATTTGCGGCTGATTTTGACTATTTTCTGAAATAAAGATGGTTTGGGAACAAAACTACAACAAAATGTATGTTACTAATTTATAAACTACAGAAAAAGTGCCATATTCTATTCTTTCTATTCTTTCTAGTCTAATTTCTTTTTGTCACTTTTGCAGGTAAATATTCATAAAGTATTTATCAACAGTCTCATTATTTTTAACTAGAATATATTATGGAGACAGCTGAGAAGCAAAGATTTTCTGTCAGACTGTAGTTCATCTTCAAATGCAATGTAATCTGCCTTCATTACTGAGAGATGACTTTGTTTTTCAGGATGAGTGTGAATAATACCTAATAACAACAACCCATAATATCCAGACCCAGACCACTAAGGACTGCATGAACAGCCTTCTATTGTTTTTAAATCTTTTTTTACCCCTTCTCACAGTCTATACTTTTCTAATTTGTTTGATATTTTAAATATTTTATGATTGATTTAACACTCCTTTCCAAGTTGTGCAGAAAAGGCTCCCAGAGTTCAATGATTGTTTCCCAGGAGTGCTCAGATTAGCTTGCTAAGGACAGGTGCTTACTTTTATTAGCCCCTGGAGAGAAAACAAATTTCTATTTGTTGCATTTCTCACAATCCTCAAAATTGTGAAGGCCAGGCATACAAGTGTAATTTCTCTGGATGTTGCATATACAAAGAATTCAATCATGCAAACACTTAAATACATGCTTGGCTTTATACACAGGAACAGTCCTATTAAAATAATCTATTACTATTCTTATGGTGAAAAAAAAATGCATTTAGAACTCTCCAAAATTAATGCTACCATTGTATTTTATAACTTAATGAACACATATAATTTAAATTTACTTAAGGTTTAATTACAGATTTGCCATTGAAAGAGTCTAAGAGAAGAGTTATAAAGATATTCCAGTAATCTGGAACCCATGGTAAACTCATTATGTTCCTTGACATGGAGAAAACTTACACCACATTATCTTTAATTTAACATGAAACCTGCAGTGTATTACAGCATCCAGGTAAAATGAAAGACAGTAAAAGCTATGCAAACAAAACCAAAGATTTTCAAATAGTCTTAGAAAATTAGTAGCTTTGCACTTGTTTGCTGGGGTAAGTAAAAAAAAAATACAATCACCTTGAAACATGTCTGAGATAAACAGCCGAATCCTCTTTCAGCGATCATGAGTACAAAATAAAATGTGAAGTGTAACTTCAGCCCAATAAGAAAATTTAAAGCATAATAAAAACCCAGGAAATGCAACTGTGAAGGGGATTCTAGGACAGGAAAAGCTGTATGACTGTACTATTCTCAGACTGTATTATTCTCAGAGAGTTTTGATTCAAAAGCACATATAAATCCAAATCCAAGTGCATAAACAACTGCCACACTGCCTAAAAAAAGAGAGGATCATGATAACAAGGATGGATGACAGTAGCACATGTTGCAAACTCCAAAATCAGGTCAGAAAGCACATGCCAATATTGAACCTATGAAACTGCCACCAAAGTGAACTAGGCAGCACGGCAAACAATGATTTATTCCCAAGGTCTATACACTTGTATTCTGGATGCTGATATTGAAACAGAAGGGCTGTGTCAGGCTGGAAGGGATGATACAGTGTGGCTTAATAGCTATATTTCTGTTGTTGCAGCAAGAAAGCTAATAACTGAGTATCTGTAAAGGCTTTGGTTATTATTTTGGGGGAGTACGGGAATTTATAAAGGTCTTGTTTTAGCTGAAATTTTGAATTACTTAAATACTTTTTAGTTGTTGTAAGACTTTCTCATATGTTAGCATGATATGAAATTAGATAAATGGATGTATTATGGGATGATTCAGGGTATTTCAGAAAAGTGTTTTGTAATGATCATATACATTGCTTGAAAAGTCTCAAAATTACACTGCCTTGTGTTTCAAAAAGCTTATTCGTTCCATGATGAAAAAATTTATAGCATGTGGGTGGAATGAGTGGTTCCCAGGGCATTAGCAAAGTGCTAGTATAAAATATTTTTGTTTTCTGTAGTTGTTCATTGTATCTTGAAGTAAAGGAGCTATTGAATTTTATGCACAAAAAATATATACATCAAGAAATTGTAATTTGCATTTTTGCCATCATTCATTAATACCATACACAGTCACTTGTTACCAGAAGCAAAATCAGGCATCTCTTGCACTTAATTCACCACATAATATGTCTGGGACTGAATGGTATTTCTCTTTTCCTGAGAAGCCTATGTAAGCATCGCAGCAAACAGATTCAGATTTCTCTGAGAATCATAACATGTACAGAGTTGGAAGGTATCTCTAGGTGTTGTCTAGTCAATCTCCCTGCTCAAAGTAGGGTCAGCTGTGTCAGGTTGTCTCTCTGGATTGTATCTCTTGATATGACAGCTACTCCAAGCCCTTAACCATCTTTGTGGCCCTTGCCTGTGTCCAGACAAGATTTATACTAAAGGATGGGTTTGGAAATGCTATTTGGAAACCACTGTCTATCTTTTCAGGCTGACCAGATGTAAGAAATGGTTTCTTTTTCTCTTTGCTGCAGAAGTTGAATGATTAGCATGATGTGTTTGGCCACAGCTCAGCAACAGAATCAGTGAAAGATTATGATCTCTTCATAACATTGCTTCCCTAATCTGTCTAATCAATTTGGCAGCATTCCTGTAAGATTCTCTCTGGTATAGCAGCTGAATGCTCGAGCAATGTGAGGTTGCAGCAGCACAGAAAATCACATTGCAAAGAAGAAATATTCTCCAATGAAGATAAATCATCAATGAAGATAAATGGTTTACACACCATGGAAAAAGGTTTGGATAGTTCAGATAGTTCAATTATTAGAGTTATCTAGAACAGGCTGCAAAACCCTTCTATAAAAACATTGTCATATTTTTCCTCTCTCCTTACCATTTAAAACAGAACAATAAAACTATCTCAATGTTTCTTTCCTTTAACTATCTCTAACAGTATACAATATATTTACAGACCAGCTGCAACTGTTCATCAACAGTTTCATGTAAAGTTCTACTCTCCCCTGTATATGCTAACTTCTGAGAGTCTGTTTTCCAAAACAAATTTCCTTCTCCCCTCTATGTGCTGCATTATTGAAAATCTGTCTGCCAATGCAGCCCAGCATTGGCAAGTAAAGTCATTAAGAACCCTCAGTGTTCCTATTATTCTTAAGCTGAATTAGAAGCAGTTTCTTAGACAAAGAAGAGTTTCCATAATCACCCTTGAATATGGTTTCTTTTCTTCTGAGCACACACAATATTTGGACAAACAGTAAATTTTCTGGAATAGCAGAAATCTTGAATATTACTGGATTTAGATTCTACTTCTCTATTCTTAAATTACCAATCAAGATTTTTCAATCTTGATGCTTTATTTGAGAACAAATTCATAATACAACTCTTAATTATGGTCTAGATAAAATGGTTTGCAATTGCTTAAAGAAATAATGCTCAAAGAAAATTATAAATATTTAAGTCCATATTTTTGTTTGGAGTCCCACAGTTTGAAATTTTGTCTTAAAAATGAGGTAAATACTTTTTCATAACAAGGAAGATGAAACTTGCTTTGATTAGGGAATGTTGTTCTTGTGAGTTAGTGTGTCCCTCTGAGATTTTGTATCACAGATTTGTTATTAAAGTTTCAAGAATCTGCAAAAGAGTGCCACTGTTTTGGTGAACTTAGTGTGGTACTGTCATCTTCCTGATATAGCTTCCACTTTCAGTGGGCACTGGTGGTTCAATATTCAAACATTACCTTTTTCTTACTGGCATCCATCATTTTATGTAGTGCTTCTGATAAAATTGGCCACAATGTTTAAGATCTCACATAATATTGTATTACAACTTCTCTTGGAAATTTTGTGTTGTAAAGGGTTTGAAGAAGTTCCAAAGGAAAGGGAGCTTACCCTCAACCTTTAGCTTGTGGACGTCCCTCCAGATGTTGGACACATAGAGCAGTAAGCAGATGATCTCTTATGCAGTGGTTGCGAAAATTTTCTAACGACAGATTTCACCCCATTTGTCACATTTCTTCTGGTTTGGTGCAGTGTGACATCATGCAGAAAAAAAAACGCTGAAGCTCACTACTTCAATTCACCAAGAAAGAGAGTGTTAATAAGAAACAACTCTTGAGACACTTGTCCTCCTTATTACAGAGCGGAATGTGTATAATCATAGTGTACCACCTGATATCTTTCCTTGTTTCACAAGGTCATTGTCGTTCTCTAGGACAAGAATAGGTGCTATGAATACAAACTGTATGAATACAAACTGAGGACTATTTCAGTTCTGTTCAGTTCAGTTCCATTGCCCACTTGGGTGGCTACAGGCTTTGCTGGAATAAGAGATATTTTTGGATCCAGAGTAAATGTGGCTGAGATAAATTCATAAAGATACACTGATGTGTGAGCTCTAAAGCTGTGCACATCCAGCAGAGCTGTTAAGTTGGGGATCAGCATGGGTGGAGATCAGGCAGGGCAGTCCAAGAGCCAAGGCAGACAGCAACGCAGGTGGCACCATGGCTGCTCCCAAAGGATGCAGGCATCAGGAGTCCAGGCAGGGGTTGGGTGTGCTTGGAGCACTAGTATTTATCTACACACAGGCAAAACTATCTCATGGGTGCATTCCCCTGGGGAGGTAGAGCAAGATGCGACAACCCAGGGAAGCATTGACGCATTTGATAAGTTCTTATATATATATATATATACTCATCCTTTACTGACTTTAAAGATATTAAAACAACACATTAGCAGAAATAGACTAGTCAATGCATCTTTTTATTGCAACTTATGACTCCTATTTAAGAAAGGTCATCATTACTCTATTAGACAAGCATGATGACTCCAGAGGGCACGTACACGGGTCTGCTAAATTCCAAGCTCTCATTGCAATCACCACTGCATGCAACACATGTGACAAATTTGTATGTCTTTTCTGAAGAAAAATGCCTACAGTGATGTATTTCTGTAAGATTTTCAGTGTTCAGCAAAATACATATTTATTTTTGCCAGACAAGATCTAGCTTGGTTTAATAAATGTTCGTGTGCACACATGTGGTTAGCTTTTTAGAGCAATAAATAAATAAACAAACACAATGAGGCCATATTTTCTAAATTAAATGCCATTTCCTACACTTCTTTTAGTGGACATACGTTTTGCATATGAGGAGGAATTCAGACATTATACTTAGGCAAAGAGCGGAGTCTCTACAGTCATTTTCTCTGAGCAGAAAACAGACATTTTCTTGTCATATGAACATCAGTTTGCTTATTTCTATTTTTTTAATCAATAAACAAAACAAAAAATACCCCAAACTCAAACATCAATCATCAAAAAACCAAACAACAGCAAAAAAACCCAACCAACCAAACAAAAAAAAAAAACAGCTAAAACAAGCCCAAGACTCCGGTTGTGCTGCATTCTTATTTTCACTTGTAACTAGACTTACTTTTTTGGTTTTTTATAACATTATCAACATTTCATGTTGTCTCTCTAAGCAGTAAAGGAGCCCTTGGAGATATTCTCGTGTGAACGGTGACACAGTTTTATAACAGAAAGCTATTAAAATATTATGTGTAAGTAAAACATTAAAGTAAGTTATAATTTGTTTGATTGGAAGGGCCCACTAAACATCACACACTTGTTAATCATCAGTAATTCACAACTACAAGTCAGACTGGACTAGAATACTGGATAACTCTTTACCACAGTAAACAAGCAGGAAAAAATGAACTTTTCAAACAGGAAAAGTTCTAAAGCAAAGCATTAACCCATAGTCGCCCTGAAGAAAAGAAATAATGACAGGTGGTTTTTTCATGTGTGATATTTTCTTAAATTCTGCTAACCTCCAGTGACACAATTTCATTTTATTGTCTCAAAGAAATATAAACTCCCTTATTTACCCAGAAAGTCTTGCAATTAACAGAAGGTAACTCAATTTGGCTCTCAATCTGCTTGAGAATTTGTGAACTTAAAACTAGCAACTGCTTATATATCTTTATCATGACCTTACAGTGCTTACTTATGACAAGAAAACACATCAGTGTATTTTTGGGGCCAGTTCTTCAAATTTTAAAGCAATGGACAATGGAAGTAAATTTAAAATGGAATTTTATTCTGTTGCTCCCAGCTCTCAAAACATAGCTGTTAACAGAGAGATATCAATCAGCAACTGTTTCTGCTAGGAGACAAATTCTTGGTCCAACAATTATTTTTTGAGCAAATCTGAATTTTTATACTGTCTTTCCTGTAGATATTTTAGATGGGATAAGGATTGGTCTAGCAATAAATAATAAAGAGTGTTGAGTTTTTTGGGCTTTCTCCCCCTGGAAAACTGATCTGAATCAGCTGTTTAAGCAGCTGGGTCTAAGTCAGATGTGCTACAGCAGATGCATATAAGGACAAGTACTGCAGTGGGCTACTGAGGGGTAGAAACCTGCTGGAAAGCACTGTCTCTGGGAGTGCTTTGAGGTAGTGCTGAGATCAGGAAGGTCAAGGCCAAGTTTCAGAAGGCAAAAGAAGTAAAAGTGTGTGAGGGTCAACTAGATCTGAGTACCCAGCCACTCATAAGGACATTCAATTCCTTGACTAGAAAGGTGACTTACTTATTTTATACATGCAACCAACTTGGGCCAGAGACCTCATGCAAAAGGAGCAAATTGGAGCAAATCTATTCAATCTGAATGAGAAAAGTGTAACAAGTTTCAGTGGCTGGAAGTAGGCAATTATAAAATGTTGGAGTTTATCACCAAGAACTTAGGTGAAAAATTACTATCAGGAACCTTGGAGTCAGTTTACTCTGAAATGATCTAGATGTGAATTTTTGGTACATATCAAAGGTAAGTAGTGGTTTATGTTCCTTCCCACTCTGGTATCTTTGAACGTGTTATCCTTTGCCTTGAAAAGGATTTGTATTTCTCAGCAACACCATGGAGCTCCCTGCATGGACTTAGCAAAATGTCAGTATTTTTAAGACCGCTAACCAAATGGTCAGGAACACTTTTATGTTTTCCATTCTCCTACTGTGTAGTTGACCAAAAAGCTTTTGTCAGCATTTTCTGTCTTTTCCTGTCCTTATGAAGTAAGAAAACTGGTGGAAGTACAGACAGTGGAGAAAATACAACTTAGATTTCTGACTTTTTCTTGTATTTAGAATGAAAAGGACCACAATTTTTGACTGTAAAGGACTGCTTCCAGAACACTAATTGATCCAGTTTGGTAGGGCTTATTTGTGTAGGAATGTTGTGCTTGGTGATACACATGAAGCCTCTTCATTTAAGAACATTAATAGGACTGGTTTTCACCATTTTTCTTCTCAGTGGTCAACAGATATGGAGATCTTCAAACCTGTAAATAATTATTCTGCATTAATTGACTCATTATGGAATCACCTATAAGTTAAAGCACAGGGAAATTAGAAATCTAGGTATTTAGAAAATAAGGCTGGATAACCTCATCTAGAACTGCATGTACTTATTATGAATCTAGTTTTATATTTTCCATCAAGATTCTTAAAAATAATCTGGAAAGATAAGAAAGTTATAAAACTATAGTAATTTTCAAAGATGAATAGTGATAGAAAGACAGAAAGACACTTCCTATGGACAAATTTTTTCTGTTGAGAACTTACTTCAGGATAAATCTTATGAATTTTGACAGCTACTTTCAAATCCAGGCACTATTTTTAATATGAGGTTGGGTATGTTAATAAGATCTGATACATAATTTGGGGTTCTTAAATAATACAAGATGCTTATCTTGATGCATGCAGTTCCTTTTAAAAAGTATCAAAATTCACAAATGTTCAATTAAACATATGAAAAAAATTGCCACCTTCAAAACATTCTCAGCAATGACAACCTGAATAGCTCTTTGACTGCTGTACCTGCTCTACTTCTCATATTAAATTCAGAGAGAGAAATTCAGATTTGTATAGCAAGGCTTGCCACTACAGATAATAGATGATTAGGATAACATTAAATATTTGTGGAAATCAAGTGTAACTAATTTGTTGTAGGCAAGAGAAAAATACATGACATAAGAAGATTTCACTTTACAAAATATTTGCAGCTAGGCTGAAAAAAACAGGTTTTCAAATGTAAAAAAATATCAGCATTAATAAGAGGCTATGGAATTCATAAAGGATTGTTTGTTGGTTCCCCCCATCCTCTGATATTTTTTCTGCCTTTTTTCCTGCCATCTACCTTATGTTCAAATCAATACCATCTGGTCCTTAGAAACACAGATTTGTAGAAATGCTGACTAGTTTTCCTTCACAAGTGGGTGAAACTCAAGATAAAACTGTCTTCCAATCCATAAAAGAAAGACAGATCACTTTGGGTTAATAAAAGAAAAAAAATCATTTTGTGCCTCTTTAAAGGATTCTTTATCCTGACAGTCCCTGCTCAGAAGTAGCTATGGGAGTTACTTCTTACATAACTTTCTCCACTGCAGGATAACCAGTTGATTTTTATGCCTGTGACTTCCTTTGTTTTACAACTGCAAGTTTGGTACTCCATCATCACCATTTGCAAGGCTTTACAAAAAGGCGTAATTTTAGAACAATTAGCTTCCTATAATGTAATGGGCATTTGAGTAGTGTCATGGTCTGGCTATTACTCTAACTTAAAACCAAAACACTCAGTAGATGACTTATGGCTGTAGGATTTCCTTTGTTCTCCAGAACATTATAGTCTTCCATGTTGTTCACTGGAGATTGGAATTTGAGATTTATAGATATGGAATTTCAATTTTAATTTTTTGTTTCAAAAATGAGAATTTCCAAGAGGGACATGGTTTCTCCCTCAGCTCTGTCAGTGAAAGAGCACTGGAATTACTCTGGCAGGTCGCAGTCATTCAAGAATATTCTCATGAATTAATTTCCCCATATCCCTAATAATGGCCTAAAAAATTTCATCTCTTCTTTAATGGTAAAGTACATATCTGTCATACCTAGAACCACTGCTCTTTGGAAATATACATAATTGATTCTCCTGGCCAGAAGAAAGGGCACATGCCTTCTATAAAAATTAAACTAAAAAAACCTAGAAGGGACAACCTTGTGAAGGTTGCTCCATTGTTCTATTTTTGTGTCCTTTATAATTACATGAAGTTGTTTAAACTAATGTGATCCACAGGTTTATTTAATTATTTGGGTTTGGGGATTTTTTTTGTTTTGGTTTTTTGTTTGTTTTGGTTTGGTTATTAGTTTGGTTTTGTTATTGTTTTTGTTTGGTTAGTTTTTTGTGATGTTTGGTGGGTTGGTAGGTTTTTTTTGTTTCTTATTTGTTTGAGTGTTTTAATAAAGTAAGTAAACCAACGTTTTTTCCCTTAGTCTTCAGAAATTTAGTTTTTTGGGGTTTGTATGATGGATTCACACACCTATACAGCAACAAACTTCTGGCTGTGGCTAAAAGTTTGCACCTGTAACTTATGAAATATCAAACAGTAAATGGCAAGAGCCCATAAAATCATGCTATTTCATGTGGATCTGCCAGAGCACAAGGCTGGTGCCACAGGTACCATCTTAGCCATTGAGTTCAGTCCCTTGCAGGCACAGATCCATAAGTCACAATAAACAGAGACTTTGGATGTGTTGTGACACAACTACAACCATGAACTACAAAACTAAAACCCAAAACAAATTTAAGACTGTAAAAAAGTCTTCTGAATCCATGCCTGGCAATTATTTCAATTGAAACTGAGAAGTGATAATTATTTCAATTTATCACTGAGAAATTATAATTTTCAGTGTTAGCACAAACCCCATCACACTTATCTCCTCTCATAGCTGATCTGGAAAGCATCAGCAGAAACAAACTCACCCATCAAGTTTCTCTCCCTGGGCATGCATCTAAAGTATAAAGGTTTTCACAGCCCCATGGAAAGTTTGACACCCTCTGGGAAAGCACAGCCTCAAGCTGCAAGTCAAGACCACATGTAATAGCTCAAGTGGATATACACTTTCATTAGATGTATGTAAATGTGAACAACAGAAGTTGTCTTGCTTCTAGACTTTTTGGTTTATTGTTTGAGATCATCTGTCATACCGCTTTCCCGTTTCATCATCTCAGATTAGAATTTTGCCACAGTTTAATTGTTTTAGAAATGAAATTATGTTTATCATTAGATAAAAATACTTCAAGTTCTTCTGGTTCTTAAGCATTTTATTAAGAGGATGTCTTTGAAATACAAAGACTAACTCTTCCATTGTCTCCTAAGACCATTAATCTTTTAATTTGCTTTTGTTTGGAGAGAAAAAAAAAGTCCTCATTAATATGAAAAACTGTTAGCTAGTTGTTTTCCATTTTTATTTTCTTCAGTTTACTTTGGTTTTAAAGTCAATACAAAGTTTTTATCTGATTTTTACCTTTGTCTGCAGCAACATTTCACTGGGGTGGACCTATCTTAGAATCACAGAATACACTGAGTTAGAAGGGACCTGTCAGGATCACCAAATCCAACCCCTGGCCCTGCACAGGGCGCCCCAAGAATCACACCATGTGCTCAAGAGCATTGTCCCAATGCCCCTTGAGCTCTCTCAGGCTGTTGCTGTAACCACTTACTTTGGGAGCTTGTTGTGGTGCCCAAACACCCTCTGGGTGGTGAATCTTTTTCCAATATCCAACCTAAATTTCCCTGAAACCACTTCAGACAATTCCCTTGGGTCCTGTCACTGTCACCACAGAGATCAGCGCCTGAGCTTCCTCTTCCCCTCACGAGGAAGTTGTAACTGCAGTGAGGTTACAACTGAGTGCAGTTACAACTGCACTCAGACTCCTCCAGGACGAACAGACTGAGTGACCTCAGCTGCTCCTGACACGGCTTCCTCCCCAGATGCTTCACCCTCCTCAGGGACCTCCTTTGGATGCTGTCTAATAGCTCCTAGGCCTGCCTGGCAATGGACTCCACTGGTTTTTGTTATGTGCCAGAGGGGCACTAGAGGTCCCTTTCCTTCACTGGCAGTTTGAGAGTTAAAGGACTGAGAACCTGCACAATTATGGGCACGAAATTAATGCATCAGAGCAGATCTCATTAGAAACCTACGTGTATGGCTAGTTGGGCTAGACAGTATTCTACAGCAATTTACACATTTCCTTCTGTGCCAAGATACCAGCCAGAAGCCTAGTATGCACACATCAGGATCCCAGTAAATTACACTGAGAGCAATCAGATAATGTTGTTAATATGACTCACTTCAGTGCAATTTCTTTGCTCCTCCCTGTATGATTAATTACAACCAAATTGATGTTGCCAACAATGATTAATTTACAAGTTGAGATGCAAAGTAAATGAGCTAAGCAAAGCTGAATTGGCATTGCCCCTCATTTAAGAAACTACATAAGGGATCACAATTCACAGCTAACCTTGTGACCTATTACTGTATTTGCATAAGAATTGGCTGGGTTGAATAGCTGCAACAAAAGTACAGTTTATTATTTTGAATAATAGCTGTTTAGAAAAAGAAATATTTAGTTTAGCTAAATCAGAAAACAAAGAGCATCAATCAGGCTTCTACTGAGAATTTTCTGTCTAATTCAAATTCATGATCGGATAATATGAAAATGCTAAGCCTTTGATAGTGAACTGAAGATGAGGGTCATATTCTTGATGAAATCACTGAATTTCTCTGAGAAAAAAACCCAAAGTCCATAAATAAAACCACCAAATGAATAAATATATTACATTTAATAACTGCTTTTCCTTTAGTGGCAATAAATCTATCATCTAGGAACTACAGTTACTTCCCATGTTGTATGTAAGGCAGAATTATTGGCTGTATCGTGATGAGAGACTGTCCTAGGGTGACTTTATGATGCTTGTATCCCAATCATCTGTTCTGTTTATGCCAGATATTATGTTCTGCACCTTTAAGACTGGTATCAAGAGTGAAGTGGGGGAAAAAGAAGCGCAAGTTTATTTTCAGAAACTGCACTTGCTCCCTCTCATTCCTGCTCCTGGATTGTGTTGTCTGCAGCACAGACAGCAAAAGAGAGCTCTTCTTTGCTTTTAGTTAGTTGGGTTTTTTTAGCTAGCTGAGGCAAGGAAGTTCCCAAACTGTGGCTTTTCTTTTTTCTTGAAACTGATCAGCCTTGCTCTGGATTGAAAATCCAGAACACCAAGAGTTCCCACCTGTGGCCCACTGGGGCCCAGGACACTGCATTTTCCAGCACTGGAGGGACTGATAGAGACTGAGTGAGCCGACCTATATCCCATGGAAAGGACTCCTTCTGAATTTGCCATGTCTTCAGAAGAGCAAGAGGTTCCGTTGTTTAATATTATTCATTTTTTCATCTGATGGCAAGTGTTTCTGATGAAAGAAAGGAGTAACCAGTTGCCTACTTTAGGCTCTTTTTCTGCTACTTTTACTTTTTCTCTTTTTTTTTTTTTAACAGAGATGTTGATTGAAAAATTAAGTACACTTTTACTCATAACTATTTGCAGATACATAGCAGGGGAGCTCTTGGGGCTTTGAAATCAAGCGTGGAAGAGAGATAAGATCTGGAATGAGAACTTCTGCTCAGTATGTGACTTTGAGAGAGAAAAGTTTTCCATCCCACCTTGCACAAATTAATTCAAAGAAAAGCTCACTTCTGATTATGAAGGCCTCACAAACCTTATCAGTTTCTTTGCAAGTTCTATCCTTGAAGCTTCTGTTTCAGTACCTGCCATGCTGCCTGACAGCTATTTCCTAAGTGACTATTAATGCTTTTGAGTTTCTGTGACAGTCTCAATGCAAAGGGAGCAATGCTAGGCTGAGCACCAGAAGGATGGATTGAAGGTTCAAGGGCATAGGTAAAAAGAAAAATATCCAAAAGCTTTGGGAATACCCAAGGCAACATCCACATGTTCTAGTCAACTCTTGCTTCTCTCACACTCCATTTTTGAAACTGTTTGCCCAGATAAACAGACAGTCTTTAGACCTAGAACTGCTGTGTCCCATGAGAAATTTCTGACCCCTTTTCTGAGCAACTGATGTCTCCCTGGCCCACTGGATACACCCTTTCTTATCCAAAGAGCAACAGCTCCAGTAGGCAACATAAAGAGGTGCTCATAAGAAGACAGCTATTGTTTAGTGGTAGTTATATAAAGGATCTGGCCCTGTATGTTTTATACTTCACTAAGTATATAAACCCAATCTGTTTGCTCTTTAGGTTTCACATCCAGGTTTCCTCTCTCCCTCTCTCTGACACAGCCAAATGCATACTGTTATTAAATGCCTGGTATATACTCCATCATAGAAGGGAAAAAATAAAATTTCAACCATTGTGTGGGAGGGAAAGGCTACCTCCCATCTATCTCTAAATCAAATACCAAAAAGGATACAAATATCATTAACTACCAAATCAACTTTTAATCAACCTTCTGTACGCAGTGATAAGAAATCAGGACTCTAATTTTAGATTTTTTTTTTAATAGCTTACACTGTTGAATAAAGAGGGACATAGTACAGAGGAATATCTAGAATAGACTTTTAAGATGTCTTAGAATGACCTAGTCTGGATGGAAACCATGTATATTTGAGTAGCAAGGTGCTAGAAAATTATTCAAACTGAAAATGGAACATCACTACTCAGCTCTAGTTAATGATATATGGGACCTTCAATAGCCACACTTTAATGGCTCCTCCATATAATTTTTGGTTGCTGAGAAATGATTTTTAGTTGCTGTACATCCAGTATCCTAAAATTTGTAGCCCATGGGAGATATAATGAATCAGTTCTTGCCTTGCAAAACCCCTCTGAAGCCATCAGTTACACAGAACACAAACTCCTATTGAAGATTATTTGGATGTTGACAGCACACATAGCCTACATTAAATTTTCAATTTCTTATTGGTAGTGCTTGGAAAAAAGTCTAACTTTTTTCCTTTTGCCCCTTTTTTTTCATAAAGCAGAGAATCCAAGCTGTGTTATATTTTGTAATGAGAGAGTGTGTTAACTCATTGAAATGAAAAAAGGTATGTTCTCAGAAAACATACCACACATGTTATATGGTTATATAAATACCAGGAATATATTTTGGCAATACATGACTCTGGTAGACCCTTCATCCTAGTGTGTGTTTCAGGGATTAAGAACTGCTGAATGAACTCCTATCTGTTAATGCTGGTTTCTGGATCTTTTGAGTTAGGCATAATGTCATTAAAAATAGACAGACTTTTGTGTTACATCAGATTAAATTACTAGTACTTCCTAGCAGAGTGGTGGGCTAGAGAAAAACAGCTGAGTTCAAAAACATCTGGACGATTTCAATAACATATTTTGAGAAAATATACATACCAGGTATTTTTGCCTGCATGTAGGAAAGTCTGTATGCTTATCTTTACATTTCTGCAGATCAAATAGAACAATGAACAACTGGATTGAGATTACTAAAATTCAAGTCCTTGTTCAAAGCCTCAATGTGTTTTCTGTGTCATTTTATGATAAACATGAAGCAGTTTGGACCTTGCTGACCTCCTTGTGCTGTTGCAGAGGCCATCTGTGCAGGTTCCCTGAGGGATGGGCTCTGCTGCAAACACTTTGTTACACAGACCTCCCTCTCTCTTTTCAAACCCTAGTGCCCTTTTTAAACAAGATAAAAGTGAAACCCTTTCCTATCAAATATGCACTATTTTACTGTTTTTCAACACAACCTATTTACCACTTTCAAATTAGGTTTATTTTGTATATCCCAAATCTCTCTACTTTCTGAATCTGAAGTGGGGGAATATAACATGCTCTCTGCACACACCATGTAGTCTCAGTAGGAATGCAATAACAGAGAAAAACTGAACTGTACTAGCATCAGATTAATGTTTCTTCTGAAATAATATGGTATTAATAATTAATCTCTTTCACTATAGTAATGTCCACCTCTCACAAAAGAAATATCACCACAAATGGCTTCTAGTTCCTGATTCTTGGGTACACCTTGCAAAAAACCAAAAGATTAAGTTCATAATAAATATACATTCTCATATGGGCAGTCAAGATTGAGATAAGGAACTTTCATTTCCTTATCACTTCTGCCAGAATCACAGCTCTGGATGTCAAGTAAAAGGCTTCTCCAGGGTTTGCCATCTATGCTGAGATTACTGTAGCCTCTTTTGCATGGACATGGAGTTCCATTCCAAAGTGCTATCAATTTGGATCTATTCAAAGCCTTTAAATCCTATTTAAATTAATAGAGATTGGTAATATTTCTCCTGAGGTGCATGTAAAATGCAGACAGAAAAGAATGAACACCCTTTTTTGGATTTAAAATACAGCACACACCAGTGTCCTCTTCTTGGGAGCTCAAGAAATTTTGAGACCATGTTGGAGTTATGCTAATGAACATTTTTTCTCTCTTTGTGTTTATAATGCAAAAACACAGCAGACCTTTTTAGTAATCACAAGAATAGAGAAACAAATCCATAGAATAATTGTGTAAGCAAGCTGCTGACTTTGTAGAGGTGGACATCCTTAACCTCCAAGTATGGATGGCCATAATGCATGTTTTCTTTTAGTGGAAGAAGACTTCCCAGTTGGAATATTAATTTCTGAGAGAAAATGCAAGATATTTCTTTTTGTCCTATCTCTCAGAGGAAAGGTTTATATGTTTACAACACCAGCAAGAAAATTGCTTTTCTGTGCTTTTCTAACATTAATTCAGTTATATGGCTATTTTAAAGAATACAAAACTGAATCAAGGGCTACTTAGAACACTTCTTTTGAAGAACAACACTTCTAAAATTTTGTAATTCTTGATTGAAAAAATATTGTTATGCTTTATACTAAACCACTCAGACTGGATAAGATTTGAAATGACATTTTGTTTCAAGTTCTGTATTCAATAAGCAATAGCACCAAGATCCAGCATCCACAGGTGGTATTACAGTGGTCTCTTCACTCCTTGTGCAGCACTTAAATATTGTACATCTCCAACTACTCATATGGGAACAAGATGCGGACATCTGAGGGCCTTCTATACTAATCTTGATAAAGATTCAGGTTTTTTCCAACAGAGAAATAATTTATACCCTTAAAATAATATGAATACTACTATTCTTACTAGAAACTGACTAAAAAAAACTAGGGTAACTAGATATACAGCAAATTCTACCTTGCTTTTTTCCCAATATATCACCGAAATCTAGTGACATATCAGTCTCATTGGGTTACTGTACTCTGGATGTAAAAGGCAAATTTTTATGTAAAAAATATTTCAGTGTGATCAAACTAAATTTAAAATAGGCCTACATTAAATTAATAGTATGTTTATAGTGTACAATTGTAAATTAAGCAACTTCAACATTTTAATTTAAAACCTGTTAAATGAGTCCATTTATCTTATTTAGAGTGTATACTTTTTGCCTCCTGCAAGTACTGTATCAAATTAATTTGCAAACAAGTAGGCTTTTTTTTTTTTTTAACTCTAGTGTCTAGTAGGAAAGTGGAAATTTTTCATTGATTTCTAAATTCATGTTGAGGTTTTAGCAAGGAGACCGAAATAACCATGTCTTTGCTGTTACCTTATATGGCAGTGTCTTTCCTTTCAGATTCAGTGCTAGTTCTAGTGAAGTTTCAGGTTATATTCTTGCATTGTTATACTATTTTCCCCTTGGTTCAACCCCAAACAAAAATGTGCTCACACAGCCCTAACTGTGAGATTATGGATACACAAAACACATGACAGTAAACATGTATTTAGAAATTGAGGTATTGGGGTATTGAGAAATGTAACAAGATACACGGTATGGTAACCTGTGAAGAAATACAACCCTTGAGGCCTGGAAAAACTCAAGATTTGCATTACTTCTATAAAGAATCTTTCAAGATCTCTCTATATTAGAGAATTTAAATCTCTACTCCAGCAGACCATTTAATGCAATATACAATGTGGGGATTTTTTTATATTCTCTTGGCTGACATAAATGCTAGTTTTAAATAAGGAGTTATGGTCATAACCTTTGGGTCCCAAGACAGATTCAGTCTTTTCTGGGAAACTATAAAGATGTAGTTTTGAAATAAACCTGCACCAAACTAACTGGGGTTTTAAAACCTTGGTTTTTATTGCGTCCACTGCTAAACAGTCTTGATTTCATATGTAGAATACTAATATTTAAAACACAGAGAAATTTAGATTGTTTATGATCTAAATCTAGATTATTCATGCCAAACTTTTTCCTCTCATTTGAAATTTCATCACCCCTGCTGGGCTTGTTATATCTGACATTCAAGTCCTCACTGAAGCTAATAAACCCTATATGATATTGATTAAGTTACTTATCTGCCTTAGAAATTTTTGGAGGAATAATTTCTACTCACTCTAATTGTTTTTTTCTCTGATAAATGGATGTAAGCTGTGTTAAGGCACTGGTAGACATTGAATTACATATCCATCAACCTGTATTGCTCAACTAATTTTTCCAGCAAACTTGGAAAGAATGCCTTCCATTATTGCATAAAAAGCCTGAAAGAGGATAGACTGAAGGATTCCTGTTTGAAATTAATAAAATTGAAAGTTTTTTAAAGAAGTTCCTTAAACCTCTGCCTGCAGGAATAAAAAGTTTTTCAAGTGATCTGATTTTTTATACATGTTGTTGTATTGAAATTATAACTTACCATCTTAAAGTGTGCCTTTTTCTGCCATTCTTAGCATCTGACTGAGAATTTTCCTTTTTTAGAAAGTTATTCTTTATTGTAGCCTGTTTATACTCAGTTTTTACTTAATTTCCTTAGTCCTGACTTCACTGTTTGTAAAATTACACTTTTCCAATCTCCATTTAAATGGCTTCAAAAATGATGGGTGAATCAAAAAAGAAAAGTCTTTCTAGGGCCAGTAAAATACTAGGCGGCACAAACCTGCTCCAATGTCCATGAGCCCTCAGTGGCTGGTTATGGGTGAAAAATGCCACAGGAAGAATGTCTGTCACCCTAGTTTTTCCAGTCTCACCAGTGCTAGAGTCTGTCACATAGACAGAGAGCAGTGGGCTGGACCCAGACTTAGAACATTGCATCTGGTTTTATGCTGTTAAACATTTCTTTACCTGCTTTCTTTATTAAATACTCATTCTTTCAGTTTCAGAGCTCCTGTACTCAGTACAGCATCTCTTCACCTCCCAGAGAGGGCCAGCCTAGCACTTGACAGCTCGGGCATAAATATCCCTTCAGTACAGATGTTCACCTTAGGAGGCCTTGTAGAGATGCAGTAAGCTGAAGTCTTTCCTGTGCACATGAGAGGAGTTTGTTGCACTTGTGTTTCAGCAGGATGGGCAAAAAATTTGAAGTCAAGTGTGGCCACCTGTACTTTGATTAGAAACCAAAGTGGGTGTCAGCACTTTTTCAGCAGCAGAACAAGGCCAGCATGAATAACATATACTTCTAATACTCTCATGGTTCCTAATTAGCCATTAACCCTGCATATCTATAGCCCTGAGAACTATCTTGACTGGTGGAGAATAGATGTCCTTCAAATTCTGGTTTTGTGCTTCTTTATGTTTCTTCTTCCTGCCTCTGCTCTTTCTCTGTAGAAGAAAAGAAGAAAACCAAGCTGGCCAAAGGGCAAATATGACATTTTAAGATCTTTCTAAATGCTGCTACCTATACAGTTTAGAGGAAAGAATGAAAAACACATGTTTAAACTTCTCCATTTCTTGTGAGAGTTATAAAAAAGTAAAATTATATGTCTTTTCAGACATGTTTGATTCAGTCTTGCGAATTTTGAACATAGCTATGATGATCTTGATATAATTCACTTTAAGTGAGAAGGTTTTGCAGTTTATTTTATATGCTTAGACCAAAGGCATACTTCCCATGATTAAACAAAATATCATTATACTTCCAACCCAAGCCATTCTGTGATTCTAGACATTTCTCTTAGGGCAACACTATGGCACCAGTACATATAGGAATTTAATGAAACTCTTCCTCATGTAAGAAAGTCTTGGGGTGTAGGGTATGAAGCGTAATTTACCTTCAGCCAAAGGAGAGAATAAAGACAATTAGACCTCTTTTCTCATTGTTCATATTGTCTCAACCTAGAGTATTTAAGGGACCAGCAACTCTTGATGAAATGTGGCTCCTACACTTAGCTAGCATCCTATAAATGCCAGAAGATGGAGGTTTAAGAATGAGAATATAGTACACAAGAACAGCAAAAGTCATGAAAAATACCAAGGCCTAAAATTTAAGCAATTTGCAAATTAGGCATCCTAATCTATTGAATGCTTTCTTTGAGGGGGGAAAAAAATTATAAAATGACCTTTTAAAACAAGGCCAGCAGAAATATAGAGACAAAGAATAAAGGATTTTCTTCTTAGTGTTTCACGTCACTATCTCCACACTAACATAGTTTTAGCACCTGACTGAGCTGTGGGCTGCTCCAAAGCCAGTGATGTGGCATCTTGACAGCCCTTGGCTCTGTCTAAGATTCTTCAGTGAATGTGACCCAGCTAAGCCTGGCAAACAGCACTGAGTTTAATTTCACATGCTATGTATAGTGGAGGCTCTGTGAGTATTGTCTTTTCTAAGAAAATGATTTTATGATTTGACATCATTTATGTACGATGAGCAACAGGAATACATTAATAAGTAGGCATCTGTCATAATCTAAAAATTGTTACTGCATTTCTGCAGTGCCCTTTTTTGTTTTCTTCAAGACAATATTTAAATCTAATAGTAGCAACTAATGGTTGTAAAAAGATGAATGTAAGGTTTTTTCTAGGACTGTGGAGAAGCAAAAGAAATGAAAGAAAGACAGACCATATGTGTAGTATATTTGTTGTTACAGCTTGCACTCATTAAAACCATGTTTGTCGTATTATACATCATTGTACTGTAGTTGTAGCAAATGTTCCTTGTAATTCACTTTCAAGTACAAAAATTGCCACAGAAAAGAGCGTTTAGGATACTAATTCTATTGAAACCAACGAAGTGTTGACACATTGCCTGATGTGGATTTGTTTAAGGAGGCATATTTTAGTTTATAAAAGTACAGTCCTTAAGGCAAAAATCAGTGACTGCTTGGTATAGTGACTGAGGGAACACTGCAACAGTATGTTCAGCAAGAAACCCCTCATTAATCCTTTCCTGTAATTCTATCCTATTCACCTTCCCCCTTGCCTGATTCAATAGAATTTAAAACCTGCTGTCAGCACAGTAACTAACCCAGAACCCATTCATTACTCAGTTAAGGCATTTGAAATGTTTGCTGATTTGTCCATGAATGAGAACACAGTGTAAATCTGGACTGAGGAGAGGTTTTTCCCCCTTGTCAGTTTAATTGCTCCTGTGTGATGTGTTCAAGTGTTAGGAATCATCAGGGGCTTTGACACTCTTGTCTGTTTGAACAGCCATAGCATTTCACTGCATCCAGCCCCTGAGGAAATCTAAATTGCAGCTGAGAGGAAATATGCATTGTTTACTAAAATCTGTTTATTTGCCTCAAACCAGACAACTGTCAGTCCCAGCAAACTTCTGGTGCCAGAAGCTTTTTCAGAATTAAACATAAAAAGTAGTCATCCTCCTGCCTTCTAAGAAGGGCTCCAATGTGACAGAATTAAGCACTGTAATGATTAGAGGACTAGACAATTAATTTAGTGTCTCAACTGCTGTTACGGGACTTGTGTTGAATGGACAAAAAAAGCAAATAGCAGTTTGTGGAGTATTTACCTGGTACCTAGTAATTCCAGTCTCAGTGAATGACTTCTCTAGACTCAACAACCAGAAATCCAGTTGCAAGAAAGATGCTCAACTGGACTGCTAGAGAATGTATACATGTCAGTCATTTGCTTGATGTATTAGCACCATTTGGTGATGACATATCAGAAAGGCTGCAGGGGACACTTGGACATCTGTGATGAAGCTTGGAGGGCTTCTCCTTTTGGCAACACTATGACAGCTTTTTGCATGCATCCTGGCTCACGAGTAGCAATTTTTTTTCATCTGATGGAGTCTCTTGCTGTTTGTTACTTTGCCATCAGCAATACAGAGTGGAGAGGGCAGGTAAATTGCCATTTCTACTTTCAGTCAAATAAATAGCTAATTCAAAGGAACTCTCCTCTCTTTGGCCCCACCATTTCTTTATTTCCCTTCACGAACATATCTAATTTTTTTAAATACAACTCTCACTCTGAAAGCCTGTCTTTAGACTCTGTATAACATTACCAGCATTGTTCCTTACGTTACAATGATATTCACACAGACATACCACACAGACCCAGCCTGCATTGTCCAGCATCAATTGCTCATACAAACCATGCAGCACCAATGGATCACCGAGACAAGCCAACAAATGCCATCTGCCAATAGACCAAATAAATCATGGGGGTAATTTTTCGCATCTCAGGGGAACTTCTCCCAGGCTGAATGTGACTCAAAATCTTAAAGTCCTCTCCATATCAGGCTTCAAGATTGGTAGTGATGCATTTCCTTTCACCTCACCTACCCTGAAGTGGGTGTTTTGCACTTCAGAGGTTCTTGCCCCTATTGAGCCTGGGGTTCTGATGCTGCTTTTATAAATCCCACCCTCTCAGGCAAAAGAAATTTCTGATGAGTCTGTTCAGCTAATGCCTTTCTAACTTCCAGTATAAAAGAGGCAGTACCTGCATTAATAATTTTCTAGGACCACACTAAGTAGTTCTTGCACTGCAGTTTGGGGTTTCATGTTGATCCAGTTAACATAGCTTGGATCAATTTGACCCACTACTGCAGTTGTTCTCCTTTGATCTAGAGCAGTTTGTAATTTGACCCATTTAGATGACTCTCTTATAATAGCCCTAGCAAGACAAAACCAAATCAACTCCATTTATCTTAATGGGCTTTTTTCAGACATGAGGCCTTGCCAATCTTTTGTACAGAAGAAAAAGGAATCTGTGTATCTGATGGGCTTTGAAATGCCATCTGGTGTTTAATGTTATTGTGCTCTGTTCTCATAGTGCCTGTGCTGAATCATATCTTAAAAGTTCAACAAGCATTCACTCACAGCCACCATTCAATACCATTGTGTCATTATCAAAGATTTGGATTTATTGAACGCAGCCTGCAAACAAAGTATATTTTACGGACCCTTCTCCCTGAGGCTCTGCTGACAGAAGTCTTCAAGTATGAAATCTATGTGCCTTACATCTTTAGCTGCCATTCAGACGTACAGCAATCCTCTTTAACATCCAAAATTATTTTTGAGACCTAATTGTATATGTTAGAAGAACAGGAAAGGCTTTTATTAGGGTTGTGTTAATTTCCTAGAGGCTGAGTTTTCAGATCCTACCTATTTAGATATAACTAAACTACATTTCCAACACTGCACCTCTCCTTTTGAAATTATGCTTCAGATGTTTTCAATACTTCTCCATTATTTCCATGATATTAAAAAACACAAACATGTTTCCTTTTCTTACTGAAAAAGCTTATATTACATGTAGAAAGCAGAAAAACAGCTGTCCCCCTCCCAAACAAGATTGTTCAACAACAGACCACCTACATCTGATAGACAGCTTACTAGCATAAGTGTCTTTAAATACTGTCCTCTGCTCCTTCCTACCTTTTTATATATTACTACTATTCTTATTCTCTGGACAGAATCTAGACATCCTTGAAGCCAGCAGCACAATGCCCAGTGACTTCAATAGGATCAGGATTTCACATTCCTCGTATTTGATTTTTCACCCTGTTTACTCTGAACTCCATTTTGTATTGCTTTTAATTTTGGGGGGTGGGGTTGTATTTGTTGCTTGTGTCTGCTTCTTTCTTTTTTTCTACCACTTCACCCATTTTTACTGAAGCGCAGTGTGACTTCTTGGATGAACTTTCAACCTGACATTTCAAAGTTGTTTCACATTATAGAAACCCAAACTTCTAATTCCTATATTTAACAAAAAATATATACTTATCTTGTTTCTGTCTTTGTATACATGGTCTCCCTACACTTATATTTCTCCATGTAAATAGACATAGATGCATATTACTAATTTTTTCTTTAAATTAGAATATAATCAAGCAAATAATTTTTTTCATATTTAGTTAACTTAATAAACTTACAAATGTTAAAGCTCCTTTATATTTGTTGTCAATTTTTCCTTTAAAGATACTTTAATTTCTGATGTTAGAGCTTATAGAAAAACAATGTAGTACTCTCTTTGTATTTAATAATACAAACATAATAATGTTAATAACGTTTGGAATGTTTTTATATGAAACACAACTGGGAAGCATTTTTTGCATAATATTCATGAACTATTTCCCCTGAAATGCATTTTTGTTTTTATACCTCAGCGAACAGCTCTGTTTGAGTTAATGATCCATCCTTGACTCATTGTGTATACAGAGAGAAGATCTGCCTTTGATTGTTGTTTTAATAAACTGGAAGTCTGCCAATGTTCTCTGGTAAGAGGAAGAGAGCATTAATGATACCACTGTGAAGCTCGTCCTTGTTTGGTCTTATATGAAATTTAACCCTCACTGATCCTTTTTTCATGCTGAAATGGCTGTTCAGGCTAGTCAAAAAGTACAGAGTAGTAATTGCTGTGATTTGAAAGCAAGAAAATATTACAAGTGCCAAATGCAGCACATTTTAAATTCTTCTTATAGCACTTAGAGGACAGTGATTAATGAGTTTGTTATCTATCAAAAACCTTCAGTTTGTGTTATCTATCAAAATGCTTCTCTCTTGCTGCCTCGTGCAGAACAGAATTTATGATAAAGAAAAACCTGCCATCCATCCACAGTATCTAAATTTATCAACTCCACACATTCATGCAAATAGTGGTAAATGATAGATCTGTAGCTATCTGGAGATTTAAAACGACAACAACAACAACAACAATAATTACAGCAACAAAGTAACCCAAACAGAAAATAAGAGAAAAGAGAGACATTTTGAACTGCCAAAGCAGTGATCTTAAAAAAGAAATGAAGTTATTTTCTTTCCAGCAGCCTGAGCCATAGAGTGTTCTCTTCATGCCACCAATTTCCTATTAAAAACTAAAATATGAAATTACTAGTGATCAAGAGACTTTGTTAGCAATGCTCAGTAATATTTCTGATTGTTTTATTCTGTAGTTCTCTAGAAGGCATCTGCAACATATCTGATAAGGGCCATAGATTTTTATACAGAGAACTCATAATTGCTTTGTTTTATTCTCTAGCTCTTAAGCTTTCACAGAGAAAACCACCTGCACCTTGCATAAAGTACACTTCTTTCCATCTGTCAGGCAGGGAATTCTCTGTATGAGAGCAGTAAATGCAGAAAGCGGAGAGGAACATATGGCCTGTCTTAGTCCGCCCACCCCTCCCCCTGTTACCTTGTGATTGCTCTCTCTCATGCATTTACATTTTTAAATCAATTCATATAATGGTTTACCAACCACAGAACACTAGCCAGGCATTGCAGACATGCCAGTTTCTGCCATGTAGTGTATGTTACTTCATGGTGTTTGCCCAAAAGGATGTGAACTACTTTATGTCTCCCTACCTGGCAGGGAAACCATCAGACTTATTTCTTTTGTTTCACAGTTAATTCAAACTTTGTGCCTTTGACATTTTTCAGAGCATGAAACAGGTACAATAGATTTTTGAGCCTTTATTTTACATATTGTGGCCATGAGACTTCTGAGGTAAGAACACGTGGTTTTCACAAAAATGATTTTGTCACTTGCTATTATATCTGTTCAGTTTCCCACTCATGCAAAAAGCTGGCTAGCATATCATGCTGTAAAGTCAGGTTTATTAATGGACAGCAGCAGTGACTGAGTAAATTTGCTATGTCCTCTTTGCCGTGCTGTACTCACATCATAGCCAAGTTATCACCAAGTTATCAACCAACACTCACAAAAATTTTGATATTGAATAAACAACTTGGGGTCGATTTTTTGTTTTTATTTTGTTGTTGTTGGTTGTCGTGGTTTTTTGGGGTTTTTTTGTTTGGTTTTTTTTTTGTTGTTGTTGCTACACTAAGAACAAGCACAAGCAACAGCTGTCTTCAGAAGACAAAAATGTGTTTCTGTTTTCCAGGATTATTGGATGTAATTGAATTCATTGAAATTATGTGTTCTGGCATAATTCCAAGCAACCATTGGTACAGATGCTTCAGCCATTTTTAAGGCCTGTGTGAGTTCAATATTTGAGTTTCCACACAATTAAGGCTCAGAGTGACCACCAGAAACTTCATGTCTTTTAAACTATTCACTCTTTTTTTTAGTTGAATTAAGCAATTATGTTAGTAAAATCTGTTCTCTTTCATGTAGTTCAGAAAGCTTGCAGGAGGTAATGGAGAAAACTTTCTGACTCAAATCCTAGGTGTGCCGCCCAAGGGCAATGCACTCCTGAATGTGCTGCTCAGTGACAGGAAGGAACTGGTTGGTGCTTTTTTCTTAAGGGCTTTTGGGAGGTAAGGTGATTATTTATTTACTTTTTAAAATTACATACTTAAAATAATTTGGCATATTTTCTTGTGGAAACAAATTGCTTAGCTATGGCAACAAAGTCATCAAATGTAAGCAATTAATCAAGCATGAAAAGAAAGGAAGAATGACAATATTAATTCATGTACTTATCAATCCTGACCATTCCATGATCTTGAAAAAATCTGAAAAACAAAAGCTGAAGCAACAAGAGATTTTTGTTCAACCCATCTGTAAATTAGTGAAAATTGACATACAAAGTGCCCTAATGGGTGTAATTAAGTCTAACTATTCTTGGCTATTTTCTCAAAAGTGTAACATGAACAGTCACATAACATCCCTAGATAAACTTGTTTTGTAAGGTGAAAGCAAAAAATGTTCAGAGAGATGAATTAGACTATGATAGCAATATTTTTGATGAAGTAGATTTATGTGCTGTTGTCACAGTGGATTATTCATACCATAGGTTCTGCTTTATGCTAAGTTTCATACTTGTGACTTCCATTTTTATCCAGCATATATTTTTAAATAAACATGAAAAAGCAATGAAAAACAAAGTACATTTTGTTTGGAAAAGCAGATTCTGTGAATTTTCTGTTTTGCAAATAAAAAGAAAGCTCAATAGCAGGTTGCAAACTTCTTTTTGAAAACCTGTAAGGCCACAATTTATATACACACCAAAATATTTCACACCATAAGCAATAAGGAGGTTCTAGAGGTTCCATCAAAACTAGTGATCCAAGTGATAGAGCAAGAAACAAAAATGGGTGCTGTGCTGAACCTCATACCCACCAACACAAAGGGAGTCCTTGGGGCTGTGAAGGTCAAAGGTGATGACCGTAAGATGGGGGAGTTCAGGATCCTGAGAAGAGGGAATATTAAAAGTCAAAACATTCAAGGTCAGTTTAAATGGTATTGTAAATAACCTGATCTAATTGAAGACATCCCTGTTCATTACAGGGGGTTTATATTAGGTTTTCTTTGGGGGTCTCTTCCTACTCCAGTCATTCTGATATTTGATTCCATGGAAGGCCAGTGGAGACAGGATACTTTTGGTAGTACCCAGTGACAGAATAAGAAGCAATGGGCATAAAATCAAACACATGAGGTTTTCCTTTAACATCTCTCTTTAGGTCTTCTCTCTTTAGGTAACAAAGTACAGGAGGAGGCTACCCACAGAAGTTGTGGGGTCTGTATCCTTAGAGATATTCCAAAGTTACCTGATATGGTCCTGGGCAACTGGCTCAAGGTGACCCTGCTGGACTGGAAAAGTTGAATCAAATAACCTTCAGAGGTCCCTCCCCACTCCAAACATTCCATGATTTCATAAATGCAGCAGCTGTAATTTTTCTTTTCCAGAAGATTACTTATTTGCAAGTTAGTAAAGCTAATTTAATAGAAATAGATGGTTGTTGCCATTTACAAGTGACATACAGCACTAGTTTTGCAAGCAGTTATGGTAATTTTGCTCCATATGTGTATGCAGCAAGCAGCAAAGATACAATCAAACACGGTATGAGAAAGACTTTTCCATTTATGACTTGCTGTTTATACTGAAATATTTCAAAATTCTAAATTCAAGCATAATATGTAAGATATTTTAAATAATTGATAATGTACTTAAATAATTAATCACTGGAAAGATACTTTTTCAAAGAGAGGGTGCAATCTATTTACATTCCACAGTGCTTGAGAAAAGATGGTGGTTGCCTTTGAATTACTAGAGTAATTGTCTCTTGTGACATGCAGAGAAGCTTCACAAAAGCAAATAGCATTAAAAGGTGCTTCCCACTGATTCAGTGTGAGTGAATAACATGGATCACCATGTCAGAAAGAGTTAAAACATATTTATTAGGGCATAGGCACTACAGATGCACCTCTCTTCTTAGTCTGCTGATTGAGCAAAGAATTAGCCATGGGGAAGATGGAAGGAAGACAGAAAGCCTTGTCTCACTTTACTTCCCCCATCCTCAGCTTGGAAACACTCCTGCTCATAAATGCTTTTCCTATTTTTCATATTCTGAAGTTGATGGCAAAGAGGTCTCCAGGGGGACCTTACAGCTGTGATGGTGTTTGGGTTGCTCTGGGCTCCCTGGGGAGATATAGCTGGGCACTCAGTGCTGGTGCCCAGATGAAAACAAAAAATGGAATTTCACTTTGCATCTAGCAAGAATTTGAATCTTGAAATATGATTTCTCAGCAGGTAACCTCTGCAATATCAAAAAGACAAATGTGCAGGGGGTGTTTTAAGGCATAAGGGTTTATGATGAGACATTTATTATCCCACACAGTTCTTGCCACAGCAAAGTGAAATAATGCCTCTTAAAATTCATCCTACACTAGTCATTTATGCATTTATTTCTTCCACTCAAAGGAATACATCTGATAAACTACATTCACTGTAACTGAAGTAAAGATTGTCTTCCAATTCCTATTTCATTCGAGAAAATAAGAAAATAGGAGATCTGTGCAGGGCAGCTTTGGTTAAGTCAGATATTTGTGACCCTGATACATTTACAAGTTTCTATTGATGCTCCACCGTAGGATGAACTAATGCAGTCTGTGTGTAAAGTAACATTAAGCTCAGAAATAAGTTTTCCCAGTCCAGGGCATGCATGTATTAAGCACCTAAACCTTTTGGTTGCTTACTGATTCCCTAAAGACCTGTTGAGGTAAAGAGTTCGCCAAAATGTTTTTCAACTCACCAATGATATGTGAAAACATAGAAATGTTCTCCTTTAGGCTAATTTTCATTCTGCTTTCACAATTTATTTCTGGAGCTGTTGGAGTTAATGGTGTACTTCCTTATTGTTCACTATTTTCAGAAATAGATCTGAATTAATTCACATAAATAAAAGAGCTTGCAGACTGATTTTTACATGAGTTCCAAAAGTCACATACACAAAAACGTTTGTGCAAAACAAAAGTACTGGAGACTGTTATTGTGACATGCATTCTATAACAATTTCTCATTTTAGTGATACTTCTCTTCTTTCACAGGCCCTCACGGAATGAACTTTCATTGAGAAATTGTTAAAAATTTAAAGAAAGTATCTAATTTTTTGCTATAGTAAAGTTTAGCAGGATTAAGACTTTTTTATTTTATACTTTCCAGTAGGATTCTAAAATATCTTCAGTTTATACTAGCTATTCACTCAGCCATAACAGCAGGGAATTCACATACGAGCTTGCGTTAATTACTCTGGACTGCATTGGTTCTGGGTTTTTTGTCACTATGTGGTTCACTTTATGTTGGCAATAACATTCAGCAAGATGATTCAGAAGTACAGATTCATGGAAAATAAAAACTAAAGCTACATTCTTAATCTAAAGCAAAACCAAAACAAAACCCTAAGAAAAAAAAAACCTATGATGGGGTTATATGGAATTCAGTTGTTTCAGATATTTGTATTGCTCTTCTGATGTTGAATGGTGGCTCTGTCCTGAAGAGACATAAATCCACTACTCCCAAGGAGTTTCAAAACTAATCCTATCTTACTGTTAAGTTTCTTTAACCACATTTCCCATAATTTGAAACATCCACTTCTGCATAATGGATACATGAATTAATTAATGTAGCCTTAAAAGACACATTTGTATTTTGTAGGGGGTACACTATCAGTTGTCTTAGCAACAGACATGTTTCACATTATTTGCTGTCTTTTATCATGTGTTTTACAAGCAAACTGAAGATGACTACTTAAATAGAATGATCAGCTGCATTTTTCATCTTAAATCCGCTGGATTCCTTACAATGACAATAACAGCTCTGTTGAAGGTGTTGGACCTTGACTGTTGACCTGGTACAAGGATGATAGGTATGTTTTTAATCATCACTTGTCTTCTCCAGATGAATAGAATCTAAACTGATGTGTCAATATTATGTGCGATAAGGGCAGAATTGACTCTACCTTCTTTTAGTCTTACATTCCTAACAAATAAACCACCTGATTTTGTCACTATTTTAGACAGTAGCCATATATTCTTTGTCCATGAAAAGTACAAATTCAAAACTACTTCTGTTTATTAGAACAATTACAGTGGGAACTTGGAAGTCTGATAAATTCCTGGTAAATGGGAAAGGAGGGGATCCTTCTCAAAGTCAGATGGGCAATGGAAGCAACTTCCATGACCTTTACCTATAAATATTCATGAAATTGTCTCACAAGGAGAGGTGAGGGAGGGAGAAAAAGGTCCTCATAGTTTATAGGAATTATTTTGAAGCTTGAAAAAGATAGGCTCTGTTATACCATACCCCAGCACTCATGCTCTCGTTGAAATTAGGATACAACATACAATTTCTGCAGGGTTCTGTTGGATGCAATTCACATCAGTCGAGAAACACTCTATAAATCCTGCCATTAAAGACAACTGGGATGTAAGAGAGCAGCAGTTGTGAATGAGAATTCACCTTCAATAAGGATAAAAAGAAATTTTCACGATTGTCTACAGGGTGTGCCGACATAAACCTAAACTTGTATGAAATCTCTCCATCCCATCTCTTTTCCATTTTCCATCTCAGTAATACTGAAGTACTGAAAAATGGTTGTGTACAAAAAAAAAAAAAAAATTGGGAGGGTGGGGAAGGGACAAAAATGTGAAAGAACAAAATAGAAAGGGTCACACAGAAAAAGCTGCTCTGGATAGTCTATCCCTATTCTATATTCTATATTTTTCTGTCTAAACTTAGTCAATGACAAAATATATTATGGCAAGTGACTTTGCATAAACATGGATGTTGTCTGTAAAGGTATGTCCCTATAAAACAAAAAAAAAATTCAAGCTGTTATTTGTTATTTCTAGATCAAAGATTTAGACCTTTTTGTGATTTTCAACTGTGTAAAATGATGCTTAAAGGGATCAGTTTTTGTCAATGTGCATTTACAAACAAATTTAAAGCTGGTTTACTGAACCTCTAAGATCTACACATTTCAGCAGATGGTCTCTTGTTTGACATTTTTCCCAGAAGAGTACAGGTGCATACTACTATAGTGTATAGTATCGAATGAACAACGGCTTTCATGGCTGAGTAAGTACTTCCTAAAAAGAAAGACTGCTTTTCTCTACAGATCTGATCTGTGTTTGTGGAATATGACACTACTATCAATTTCAGAACAGAGAAAAACCCACAGAATCACACAAACTCAAACATGATGAACAGCAAGTCTTAATCCTAATCCTACTCCAAATCAGTAAAGCACTTCTGACCTGCAGCTGAACTTAGATTTTCAGTTGAGGCAGCAAACCCCATTTTCTCATTTCTATTATTTTCTTCTAGAGACAGGCTGTTTAGAAGGGTTTTTCTACCACTCACGATAACCTACTGTTAAGAAACACAGGCTACAGACCTGTAAAGCTGGAGTGGAAATTTCAATGCCATGTTATGCCTTTTGGAAAGGAGTGAGGCTGTGTTTGGAGAGGTAGGGTGTAGCAATTAATGTAAATCAACAGTCTGGCATAACAAGCAAAGAAGTGTTACTGACCCTCTTCATGCTGTAGGTGATGATATGGGGTGTTTCCAGAATTTCTTCAGAAGGGAGCAGATATATATATGTGTGTGTATATATATACATACATACATACATACATATATATGAAAAGTTTGTCCTGACACACATACTCTCAAACTTCCCAGGTAAGGGAGGTTTTAACTATCAAAAAAAAAAAAAAGTTACTGTTACTGCCATATAGTATCTGAGTAAGAGTGATGGTTGTGTTATGAAGAAACCATGTTAGCAATTATGAAAACCAGAGTAACTACCAGTGATGAAAAGATGGGTTCTTTCTTCAAATTTATTATTGCCTTCTTCAAATTTATTATCTGTGGACATAGCTGCATTTCTGAAGAAACTCACCAGATTTACAGAGAAGGGTGTTCCTCAAATGCTACATGCACACCATCTCTAAAACAACTACAGATTTGTGAAGGCAGAAATATGAGATGGGCTGTGGATACTCTGTTGTGACTGAAATAGCCAAGCAGATTGTCTTCAGTTACACAGTGAACAGGTCTGCTGATTGGTATGGGGAAGCACAGCCCAGAACAAACTGAAAAGAGGGAAAGAAAAAATTGCCATCTGGAGACTGAGCAGCCTATCAGATAAGTGGAGAGCTATTGAGAAATACAGAGAGCTCTTGTAAAATTACCCCGCTTGGAAATCCAACTGAATAGCTAAATTCTCCCTTGTTCCTGTTCAGACAGGCTGAGCAGTTAGTGGTTTTAGAGATCTACAAAAGGCTTGTTTCTTTTGTTCTTGGTTTATTCCTTAAGTTTAAACTAAACAATACTTAGCTTTGAAAAAGTTGATTAATCACAGCTGTTAAATACCATGTATTGAAGAAAGAAATACACCAAAGAACAGCTGAATAGTCGATTTCAAGGGAAAGCCTGACAAAATGGCACTCAGAAAGATCAGCAAGGGTCAAAGATGTAGCTAGGGCAGCTGGTGAGCAACTAAAGCTTTTCAGTAGGACTCAGAGTAAAACAAGGACTCTTGCTGGCAAAAAAATCACAAATAATTTTCATTTCATATCCTCTTTTTAGCTTCTTTTTATTTATTTTTCTTTTTTTTGAAAGTGACACAGAATTGTGCATGCTTGTGCTGTGCATGCAGCAGACTATGTGAAAGATACGAAACCATGTTAACTTCTCAAATCCAGTCAGAGGGTACATGGGGCAGATTCAGAATGCACCCCAAATCAAACCATTAACTCCAACATGTTGCAAAAAGTCTGATGTAAACACAGAATCTTTCCTAGAGCTGAAGACACCACACAGTGACAGTTTTGCTAAGCCAGTGTGTTCCTGGAGCTATGTTTTTATACTTTCTATTTTCTGAAAAATCTTTCACCAACAATTTTCATGTGGGCTAAGAAGTGAACTCCACTAAGGAGGAATCCTTTGACAAAGACAAGCTGCTTCCCTGGGGAGTTCTGCGGGCCAGAGGGGAAGACCCTTATTTCTTTCAGAACTAATGTATCTATAATTTTGCCCGTGTGTGTGAATATGCAGAATCCAAATGCTTGCCCTTTGAAAATAACCTCCCTTGCCTTGAAATCTATTTATGGTTCCTATATAAATAATATGAAGCCTCTTTACTTATAGATGACTCATAGTTATGTGCTGTAACTTGTATTTCTGTGATGATAAAGTGACTTTGTAGCTGTTGGCATACTGGAGAAAAGTTATTTTAAAAAAATCTAAAATTGCAAATGTTCTGTATTGACTTCATCCTTTTTACCTTTGATTTATTTGGAGAATGAAATAATGAACTATGAACCTTTTAGCTAACTCTAATTTTGCCTCAGAAATTATTCTGTCCATCATAAATTAATGTTGTTGTACTCTAGGCACAAATGCAGCTCTATCTATTTCAGCCCATTTTACTGTCATCCTTCACTACAAAAGAAAACAATACTGAGAATTTCTAGTTTTTACCCACTGATTCTTCAGTACATTTTGCTTTTCCTGCTGCTCACAATGCTTGCTCTCAAATCAGCGATTGTGTTGCTTTATTGACAAACCACAGTTTACAGTAAATGTCATCCTAGAGTAACATTATCTGAAGCAGAGGTACTGAGTGACTGAGTAGGAGTTGTCACAGTGGATTATTCATACCATACTTTCCAAAACCTGCATGAATCTTGAAAAGACCAAACCAATAAGGAAGATGTTAACATTTTTTTCCTAGATATTTATCATCTAGCTATCATCTAGGCTGAGAAAAAGTAAATTAGCAAGATTAATGACACTGTAAATTAATATTTTACTGCACAGAATGCCTTCAGAATTATACAAAGGTGATCTTCACAATTGTTCTTTTTAACCTATATTCTATCTGAATCTGTCTCTGCATATGCTTTTGCAATTTTATATACTATCTTTGTTTGATAATTGAAACATCTATTGTGGATTATGTCCTGCTTCTGTTTAAAACTAAATAGTCACACCAACTCCAATCTTCCTAAGCTTCAAATTTCCATGTGTTGCTTTCAAATACTAACATATTTATACGGCAGTGCAAATAAGGAAGTAAAAGTGTTCCTTAATCCTTAGCACGAGTTATTGCTTTTCTTTATTGTAAAAAAAAAATCTTATGCCTGGATAACTTATATCTTAATAACTGGATTTTGCTCCTCAGCTGTTTCTTGACTGTTTTTAGCTACAGATGCATCAGAAAGATGCATCAGAAAGAGAGTGCAGCATGAGCTTGTTTTGTAAACCAAGCAACCTTTCTTCCAATCATGAGGAATTTTAAACAAAAGCATTTCTGGCAGCTAGATAAGCATCTTGCTGAGAAAGATGGAAGGCTAAAGGTAATTCTTCTGCCAGAAAGCATTGGAAAATAAGACCTGTCATCTAGAAAATGACAAAGCCATTTCTAGTCCCTGTAGACTAGCACTCTATCTTTTGCTAAACAAATATGTTGTTAAAGGTGTTGGCCTGCAAACCAAACACAGAAAAATGTCACACTGGTATCAGCATGGAACTATTAATCTGTGTTTGAAATGTATTATACTTACTAAATTGTTTGCATTAAGAGTGAGCCTTCCTAGAAACTCTCTTCTTAAAGAGACAGATAAAACACTAAATTCCTATAAACAAAACACTTCTCTTGCAAGGAGTTTGTGAGCAAAAGCATTATAAGGTGGCCAGAGGGGCTGAAGAAATTTGACCTGGTGTTGATTAGATCAGTGGCAGAACCAGAGATAAACCATAAATTTCTCCAGTTCCCCATCTAGTGACCTGTTCACTTGACCACAGAGGCTGATAAGTGATGGAAGTCACATGCAAAATTGTCTGAAATATCCTATTTCATCTGAATTTTTCTCTGGTACAGCATTTTACCCCTGAAAATCAGTATGCTTCTGACTGGGTAAGATTTTATCACTGCCCTTCTAACAGTACTTTTTTTCCATTCTCATTTACCTGCTAAGCTGGTTATTAAACAGAATGTTGTATGTAGCCAGTCTAAAATATTAGCTGCCTATGTGTTTTTTTTTAAAGCGATTCTCCTGTGCCTTCCTCCTATCTTTTGGTCAAAAGTATATTTTCTATCTGATTACAACTGGCCTCTGCTCAACCTTTTGTACAGGGCTGATTTAGATTTTCCAGTTCAGTCACAGCAGGAAAGGTAAACCCTGAACCACATGATCATGTTGGCAGTGTCAGACAGTGGAAATTAAGTCTCCAGGGGATACCAATTGACATTTCAACACTTTGCCTGCCAAAGAACAGGCTTGCACACATTAAAAAAAAGTTACAGAGCAGAAAAAGAAAAAAAAAACTAGAAGTCTAGAAAGTTGAAAGCACATTTATGTATCTTTACATAACAGATGGATACTGACCTTAAATAATTCCTGCCCTCCAAAAATATACCACTCTAAGTTCCTAGGAGTTATAAATGACTCAGACATACTTTAAGTGGAGAGTTCTATTTAAATAGGGACTAAGATTGGGGTTTTTCCCAGTAGAAATTACTAGGATTCAGAGCTCTCTTACAAATTTAATTCTTCAGTGAGCTTTATAATGCAGTAGCCTTACATTTATTTTCTACATTACACCGGACTTATATCACCACAGCTTGATGGTTTCTGCTAGCTCTAATTTTCACAAGCAGCAAACAAGAATCTTCCTGAATGTTTTTGACAGAGAGAGGCTTTTTCTCACCTGTCTCTTGTATTTTACGTTTTCTTCAAGCTTTAAGTTACATTTCTTTTTTTTTCCAATTAGAAAAAAAAAAAGTGTGAGAAAACAGAAGAGCATATTCAAATCATACTAAAACCTCTGTTTGATTTCTCCCACCCCCTTTTCTCTTTCTTCTTTCTTTTCAATGACATTTCCTATGATGAGTGCTCAGAAAGAATAGCTATTGCCTCTCTTGTCAGTTTTGTTTTGTCAGCTCTGAATGCTGGGTCTTGCTTTGCCATTTTCAAGGTCTCTTTCAATCCCTTGAACACAGCTGGTGCTTCAATCAAGAGCTCACACCGTGAAGAAACTGGCAGTTGATCCCCAACCAACTATGTGGAAGATACATAATATATTTCACAGTACACAGTGGAATACCCTTTTCATTTCATCATTGAGAGAGTCTGTTTCACTCAGGAGTTCTTCTATACAAAAATATTAATAATGTCCCATTCTCCTCAGGGATATGAACATTTGAGGGTTGAACTTCAGTGACCCCTGCTTGTCAAGTTGATGTGACTTTAACAAATTAGGTAAAGGAAGCCCTTTTGAGCCTCAGTTTATGGTTTTGTTAACTTCACATTTGAGAACAGATTTTTTAATCACCCCTTGGAAAAAGTTGTGGCAATTAAAGGCTGTGAAGAAAGCCTGTGGATACCCAAACATCACAGAATTGCATAAATGAACTGTGCTATTGAAGTAATGCTAAAAGAAATTAATAACCTCAACTTTGTTTTTAATAATTGTATTTCAGTTATCAAAAACACAACTGAGAACTCTTGCTTTAGCTTTTTTTAATTGTTTCCTTTTTAGTGTATTAGTTGATGTTGTTAGAAATTGTCACAGACAATCCCCACTAGTTAAAATATGAATTGCAATGTAAGTACAAAGCTAGGAATGTTCTGAGAATTTCTGCACCAAATCCTGCCTTCAGAAGGTACAAACTGGTTGTCAGTGAAGCATGATGAGCAGGACTCACAGCAAGCAAGGACTTTGTACAAGGATGGCTCATGAGCATTTTGCAAACAATTGTTTTGATTGTGGAAGAAGGGATTGCAAAGGCCAGCATGTGCACAGGAAACTTGACAAGTCTCTCTCCTCTTCTAAGCTAGAGAAAATCTCTGTGCTACCTCTCTCTACTTAATGTTTTAGTCTGGTCCTGCAAAACACGTGATTCTTTGAGATGATTGAGAGTCTTTAGTTCCTATTAGCCTTGTTGAACCGTATTGCTTAGCACTCAAGCAAGAGAATTCATTCAGCTCTGTTTTCTTCTGATGCAGTGAGTTAAAGGAGTTTCATGAAGCACTTTCTTGATTTGCACATACAATCAAAAGTGATGTGCTTATTAGCATATTTGCTTTTAAAATGTTCACACTTTAAAACTAAGCTGGAATATGTTACAAATGGTCCTAAAAGAGAAATATTCACACTCTTTTTATATAGGATATAAGTATTAATTGTTATAATTCTTCATTTTAGGATAGGAGAAAACAAAGACACTGGGTGCTCTTAGAATTTAAAAGAATATATTGAAAAGAAAAAAATCCATCAAAGTGTGAAAAATCTGAAACTTGTTTAGGAATGAGTTTGGGGAACACTGTATTTTTGCTTCAAATACAGAAAACCTGCCAGATGGATCCATTTTCTGCAACATCCAAAGTCAGTGAAATGTACAGTATTTACAGAAAATAGGTTACTCTAGTGGCTTGATGTGCTTGTAGGACACTTTTTCATACTTTCAAATTTTTATATTTTCTCAATTTCTCCACTCCCTTGTTTCCTTGCATGAAATGACAACCGTGGCTAGTTTAGCAAGTTAAGATGTCAGTGTGGGTTTCCTTTACTACAAAGAAGACATGCCACTGTTAGCAACTGATCTAACAACAGGCACACTGGCTTGATAGTTGAAAGCTGTTCAAGCTGTTCTTGGGCTTTTCTCTTTCTTCTTCAGGTCTTCAGAAAAATCCTACCTTGTCTGGGGTAGGATTCTCTCCTTTAACACGCTGATGCTCATAACAAACAAATTGCTTTTCTCTTAGACAATTCAATTTCTAAATTTTCCTAATACTAGCTCCAAATATTAGTTCAACATTAGGTGAAGTGCTCTGCATACATGTTACAAAGGCTTAAAATCAGCATGCTAGACAACATTTGTAAGGGTAACATGCACTATCACTGTAGAGAGAGTTGGTCAGTCTGGGAATGCTTTCAATAAAGTTAATGAATTGACATGAATAATTTTGCAATTACTTGACCTGAGGGAAGACAGCTCCTATCTTTAATTTCTCTAATTTTATTTTGAACATAACAATTCACCCTGTGTATTCAGTTATGTGTTTAATTAATACAGAAAAGATACACTATGTATATTGAAACAATTTGATATGTTTGCGTGAAACAAATATTTTTGTTGTTACAGAAATTTGTGGTGAATCAAAATGAATTAGGATAAATGGTCCACTTTTTCTAATTCTGTACACACAGCTGACACAAATGGAATATTCTGACTGAGTAGGAATTGCTGATGCCTCATTTCCAGTAATTTTAAACTTCAGTTTTTAAACAGCCAATAGCTGAAACACCTTGTCTTAAAAATATTATCTTTCCTAAGAATTTAATTAGGTCATATACAGGGGTTATCTTTGGCACTCTGAAATTAGTTTTGTTGCAGATACTTGGGAGGACAATTAGGACCCATCTTATTAACACTGAAGGTTAAAACTCCAGCACTGTCTTGTATCAGGACGTAATCTTTCATGCTTCACAGCTTTAGTTCTCACAAAGAGTTGTATTGGAAAGTGTAGAGGGGGGAAGTGAAAAGGGCAGACCTGAAACAGATAAATAAATATCCAGTTCAAGGAAAAGCCTACACACTTTTTATTCAATGAACCTAATAAATATAACTCAGAAGAAGAAACAGGATTGGAAAGAATTGGTGAGCTAAAGTTAGATCCAGAAAATTCTCTTAATCAAATTCATAAAATATGTTCAAATAACAGGGTATTTATCTGATATTTAAGTACTTTTTTTTTTTTTTTGGTGGAGCAATGTTAACTATAAACTGCTTTTAGAATTCTTGTGGTAATCAGAAATAGTTTCATTCACAGTTTGATTGGGAAATGCCATGCTTTTACAGCTGTACTGATATTAAGCATGAAAGTCATGTCAATGAGTTTGTGCTCACATGATAACTATAGAAAAAAAATTTCACATCTCATAATGCCTACTTTAAAATACACACTATATGAAGCAGTTGTTGAACATGGCCTCTTTCTAGATTTAACATAATCAATTATTTGTAAAGATATTTACTTCAGGGAAATAACTATTTAATGAAGCTGCATTTTTCTGTGATTAAAGGAAGTCGTATCTTGCTTGCTGGCTGTGCATAGCCTTTTCATCGGAAGCCTTCCCACGTGCATTGTGCAATAAGAAGTAAAATGACCCTCCAGGGTCATAGGATAACACTCATGCTTTGCTGCCTGCTTTTTTTTTTTCCTTTTTTTTTTAGTTGCACCTGCTCTGTGGTTCTCAATATAAATAGGGACTGCTTGCAGCAAATCACAGATGTTTTACACACTGGAAAAACAGGCAGGAAGCAATCACTATAGGAAAAGCAGAGGCAGTGAGGAGGACAATGGAGGAACAAAAACCAACTTTACATTTTCTTGGCATTTTCTCAGTGATCAGGCAATTTGCTGCTGCTAGTTTTTAGTTAAAATCTTGTTTAGCACATGCAGAAAAGACTGCTCATACTCTTTCTTCATCAAATCTAGACAGTCAGGAATTGGAGATCTGGGAAGTAGGTAATGTTTGTTTGGTTTTCTTTTTAATCTATAATTAAATAAAAAATACAATAATACAATGAAATTTGCTCATATTTCTAATTTGTTTTGTGGTTCTTAAACCTGTCTTCATACAGTTTTATCTGATTTATTTATACATATGTGCAGGTTTAGAAACACATCAGGCTGAAGAAATTTATTTGAAAGGCAACTAACAGCCCTGTTGAAAGAGAGAAAATATTTTGTGAGATGCCTTTCCAGATACTACGTTGCTTTTATTTTTGTAAAACCTTCTCTTCTCCCTAGTCTCTCCATACAAATGTAGTATATTTCTTGTATATTTCTATACATGTTCTTCCATACAAATGTAGTATATTTCAGATTTGGATATGGGATGTTACTGAATAACAGCTCCAAGACTAGAAAAAAGAAAGCTTAAATTAAAAAAAAATTTTAAAATGTTGGTATTTATGATGTACTGAAAAATGCAGACACATGGATATATCTTCTATAATGTAGGACAGAACTTCTCATCAAATAGTTTTTCCATTGATCATACGATCTTACTAGTTTTATTAACTTTGTTTTGGAATTCCAGAGACTGATAATTATGAATAGAAAAACAACTTTATTTGTGGGTGGGTTTTTCTTTTTTTTTTTTTTTTTGTGGGGTTTTTTTTTTTTTGTGTGTGTTATGAGGGGCTGCTTATTTGTTTGTAGGCTGGCTTTTTTCATTTGTATTCTGAACTTTGCATTGTCTTTCAGAATTACTGAACCATAAATTCTCTGACTCTTTGCAGAGGGCTTGTCCTATTCAGATGGGGATCCTGTGCCTTGGTTAAGCCATCAGGACACATTCCAAATACAGACATTTTCTCAACCTCATTGTCTGGTGGTGCCCCAGAAGGCTGTGGGTACAAGGTTGTGACTATAACCACCTCACAGCAGTGACCTCATGGATAGGTCCGGAGGATCATTGCCTCTGGGATGATTGTTCCAGTAAGTTTTTACCAGGAATGTCTCATGACAGCACAAATTGCTGTTTGCTTGGAAGCAGCTGAGGAGCAAATACAAACTTCAGAATGGTTTAAGGACATGGACATATAATCAAGTTATCTCAGGTTTAGTAAAGAAAACATTCCAGAAGTACCTAATCTCAGGTTCCCAAAGACTAAAGATCTGGAAGACGGGTTTACTTCAGTTTTTTTCCCCTTCACTGTTTACCATTTACTATTTCATAACTCTTCTATGACTGCTCTATATTCCTATGGCTAAGATAAAGAAAGTGTTTTGCCTTAAGAAGGCCCTGAGGCAATATATGCTTTTCTTTTCCTTTGTCATGTCAGACATCAAACTATAATGTGTCTGCTTGGCAGGCAGGACTATTGTATCCTGCAAGGGAAGACCATCATGGAAGGATAAAGTTTAACAATTTATGGCAAAACAATATGGAAAAAAATGGAAAAGAGGAAAAAAATTGCCACTGTTTTTGACTTTCAGTGTGGTTTCACATATTTAGACATATTTGACCACTCATGCTGGAGGAGTGGTCATGAGAAAAGCTAATATCTATGTTGCAGCTGTATATAATGCTGTTTTCCTCAGATTTTTCTTAATCCAGATTAGATTATCTACATTGCTGATTTCATTCAAGGCAGAATTTGGAACCAGGTGCTTTCCACAGCAATAGATAACTATCTTCTGCAGGCTGATTTAATTGACTGGCTGGTTATAAGGCTTTCTGACAGCTGTGGTAAAATGAGTTTGTCTTCTGCAGAATGAACATTTTTGAAAGAGCAAATCTGTGTAATGAACACTCAAGAGTCTTCCCTAATCTACTAGGGGAGATGTAGCCTCCCTTCTCCAGGACCATTTAACAATGCCCTTACCATCACACTATTCATTAGCCCTTTCACCAGCAAGGTATCTGTGCATACACTATCTGTGGGTATAATTTGCTAAAAATGAAGATTACTACTCAGCACGAAGCAAAAACAAATATCTATGTGAAGCAAATCTCCACCATCTTATTATAGAGTATACCTTTGATTCTTCCTGGTTTACTTCAGCAAAAAAAAATCAGATTTCGTCCAGTTTCTGAGAACTGAGTTAGTAAACTGTTCTCTGTATTTGGAGAAAGTACTGAAAACAAAAGGGCAAAATCAGAAAGCACTTTTCTCCAAGTAGCTGAGATGATGGCATTTAAAAATTCTTCTGGGAAGGAGGTTTCAGGGGAAAAATGAAAATGTGATATCTTCAGCCATTTTCAATAGAGTATTCTCATAAAAGAAAATTACTGACTGCCTGGACAGCTTGCTACACTTCTAAGAATACACACTCAAACCAGTCAAAAACTCTTCTGTAAGGTTAAGGAGGCAGAAGACAGTCTTCTTACTGACTTGCATAACTCTGGCATTTAACAACACATGTAACAATGAAATAAAACTTCTTCAGCCTCAACAGCATGTCTGTCAATATTTATGCATTTGAACAGTCAGACTGGTTTCAGGTAAATAAAAGAGAGGAAGTAATACCACTTTGAACAGAGTCTAAAAAGAAGAGGCCTTAAATTTGTACAGAGTGTGCTAAACCTTTTGTTTCATAGAGAGGGCACATGTCTTTGTAACATCCTTTAAAGCTGCCAATCTTGGGTAGGGAGTGTATAAACTGTGTATCAAAAATATTAAATTATATTTTGTTTGAGACGTTGTTGTTTTTGGTTTTTTTCTTAGTGTGGAAAAAATATAACCATGCTTTGATTAAAGATACTACTTGTCAGTACTTGCATTTTTGTGACATTTGATGCTGCAACAGAGGATTTTTTTCCTGTGTACCCTTTCTGCCACCTCTCGTCCCCCAACACTGCCAGAGATGATCTCTGGTCCGCCTCAGCTAGCTTGGACCTGGGGCAATAGGGCAGCACGAGGCACTTCCCGCTGGGCCCGTGTGGGCTTCAGGAAGTGCCTTCCTGAGTCAAAAGGCGGCTGATCCCGGCGGCAATACTGAGGTGTCACTCTCCAGGGGATTAATCTGAATTTATTCAGACTCTGAGGGAGATCCTCCGAGCCCAACCAAACAAGAACAGCTCCTGCAGGAGAGCGCAGAGAAGTGCCCCGACACAGTAACATTTATAGGGAGGGAGGGGATATCCAACCAGCCGATAGGGAAGAACATGGGAGTGGCTCTCTCAAGGATAGACAGACAAGGGATCCAGTTAGGGAAGACCAAGGGAGGGACCCCAGGCCCTTGCCCAATCGCCCAAAGGCATACGTGGAAGCTTCCAGACAGAAGGGAAGGGACTCCGAGTGATGGGAAAGGCACCAGGGAGGGGACAGGGGAATAACTCAGCAGGTTTGGGGTGATGGACGTATGAGGGAAGGCGGGAAAACTCAGGGAATTGGGGGAGGTACATAGGAATGAACCATTACAGAATGAAAATACAATAAAACATAAAAACACAACTCCACAACTTTCTATGCAGCTTTTTATGTAATATGACTTGCCAATTCATTTCCCAACATTACCTAAGAATTTTAATATACTTTGTAAAAGATTTTAATTCTTATCAATTTTAAATTAGAATGAACTGTTTTTTGTGTGCTGGGAAGTGACAGAGGGTGGTTTTGTCAGACTCAGTATGCACAACTGAAAGTGGGCAAAAAAGAACTCTTTCCAAACCAACTAGACCTGAACTTGGTCCAGACTAGAAGCTGTGTAACCACATTAGCATGGCTCTGAGCCCAAGCTAATAAGCCCTACTAAGAGGCACTAAAGCAGTTACACAATTTTTAGATCGGAGCTGGTTTTTCTCCAGCCACCTTGGAGTGTAACCAGGATGATCTCAGATTTGCTAGGAAAAGGCAGCAGAGACAATCTCAGCCCTCCAAAACAAGCAGGCCTCCAAACCTGTTCTATAAATTTGCTTTGTAGCTTAAGGTAAGAAGGAGGTACAGAACAGGCATGTGTGAGAAGAGCGTAGTTTAGATAGGGATTTAGGGTAGGAAATAAAACATTACTTGTATACTACAGTTACTATTTATATAGTTACTATTCTTTCAACTTGTTCCATTAACAGATCAGTTTGGCAGATGATTTTACATAGCATTTGAAGGAAGGGTACAAAGGGTATGCTCATAAGACTTAGGCAAAGTTAGTATGTTTGTTTAGTTCTTTCATTTTATTTTGTCATTTGTATAAAAGACATATTTTTTATTTTTCAACTCTGTTTAAAGCCACTCTTCTTCATTGTCTCTTGTCACTTTTTCTAAATGTCAAAATTCATTCCCATATTAAATGGATCTATTTTGATGGCTAGATGTTGGGATGAATTTCTACTAGTTTCATAAAATAACTTTTGCTTGCCTTTCTTGACTTTTTTTTTTTTTTTCCTGTCAGAGAGACTCAATTCCTTGAAACCCCCTTCTCTTTTGATTTTGGTGGTATGGTGTGGTGCTAGAGACAATGTCATCAGACCTAGAAAGCCCTAAGTCTTGTGGGAGTAATTATTGAGTATTCCATCTCTAGACACCTGAATGATGTTGTAGTGTTATTCAGATGGCCACAGAATGGTTTTGGAAAGACTAGTTCTCTAGATATATACCAAGAGAGCATCAGGCTTCTGTGTTTGTCTGTCATCCAATGTGACTTCTAATGTATTTTAATTTAAGTCCTATTCAGTCTTCTATAAAGCAAATTCTTTAATAACTTGTTCTTCACTTAAATCACATTAACAATATACCCCTAAAAGTATTCTCCTGAGTAGTCCCATTTTTTAAAAAATGACAGTTTCTCTATAGAGAGGAAAGAGCATTTGAAATAATGTTGGGTATTTTGCCAAGTCTGTCAAAAGAGTAACATTTCCACTTTCTCAGCTCTGTCTCATTAAAGTTGTATTCTAATACTGTCTCAATTTGGTCTCCTTGCTTCATAAGTCATTGCCTGCTCATTACTTGTACTGTGAGAGATGAAATTTATTCAAACCTGATAGCAGGGATAAAGAATTGAAAGGCAGGCAGCTGGGAGAAATGAAATTAGCTTATTCTAATGCTTTTTTGACAGGATTTTTTTCACTGCCATGGGTTACTATAAGTGTCAGTTTGGATTTGTGGTACTGTCTTTGTTAGATTTCTGGAGGATTTCTTAAAACAGTCTTAACTGCTAAACTATGCTCTCCTTTGTCACATCCATTGAAATAATGTTTTGTGTCTATTATGATAACATGGTCCAATATTACTTGCCACAGTAGTCTGTAATTGCTTTATCACTACAGTTGTCTAACAAAGATTAAATGTTTGCAATTGTTTTATAATAGATTCTTCAGCCCAGTATTTAGATAAATAGGATACATTCACAATAGTCTGGAAAAATTACAGACCATGCAATATAACTTGCATGAAATTTAATGTGGAATACAGAGGGGAGCTGAGTTTTCTAACCCAAATATTTTTTTTAAGCTTTGAATGTCAAAAGAATACACCTAGGAATTTCTAATTTTGAATATAGAAGAGTATTAGAAGCAAATTGACTTAAAGCACAGCACTTTTCCATTATAAGATTGAGTTGTTAAGAATTATATGGTCTAATTACTGAACTTGATATTTTTGACTACTTGGATTATGAACAGATATTGTCATTAACTAGCTAATTAAATTAACTGCAATAACAAGCCATAATTTAGAAATAAGCTCTAAATTAGTTTTAATATGAAAGCAAAGTCTTTGTTGATCTGTGCATGTGATTAATATCAAGTGTCATGAATTAGCTCAGGGATCTCTGGTGCAGGAAGGGCATCATAAAGAGAAGTATCTGTGTATTTGACAGAAACAGATGCAGTCAGAAGAGTGATTTATATTTGGATAAAGATTTGAATTAGAAAATGCTAATAAGTATGCATACATGTATTTTCTGGAAGCATACAACATATAGAGTGAATTATGTTCTTCTCTCTAAGGGGAGAATATGATTTCAACTATGGTGCAACTGTTTCTCTTACCCCAGAATCTTTGTGCTTACATTATTTTAATATTATGCTACTCAGAAGAAAAGCAACATAGGGCTCTTAATATTTATATACTTATATATTACAAACATCTTTGAGAAATTGCCTGCTAATATCTAAAATGGCCTGTTAATTAGGTATGGTGTTTTAAGGGCTTTATAGAATTTAAACATGGGATGCCCTACATATTGCATTTGGATTTGCAGTTCTGTCTTTGTTAGGTTTGTTTATTGTTGCTTTCAAATGCACACAAACTTAAATGTTAAGAGGTACTTTCCTCTACCCCATTATTTGAAGTAATGTTCAATATCTGTGTTCAAAACATTCACCGGGAGTATCCCAAATATAATTCTAAGCAGAATGTCTTGATCAGGATGCTCTGCTACAGCACCTGCAAGCTAGATTAGTAAGTGTGGAGGTCTTTATTCTAAATTTTCCTTTATTTTCCTGTGCAATGTTCATGGCACACTACTTCTAGAATCCTTGTTCCCTGTTTAGATGTTAAATTCTTTAGACAAAATTATTTACACAGGAAAGTAATTGTAAAAACACAGAAGCTGCAGTCATAGCAGAAAAAACTGTTATAAATCTTTGGGGGAAAATACATTATAGATATGCTCATATAATAAGTCACCTGAACTGATTTCTAAACAATATTTGACATCAATGAGATAACGGGAGATGAATCTCCGAGGATTGATGAACTCAGTCTGCTGCAGTCCAAGCATCATCATTCTCAGTAATATCAGCTAGGGACATTAAAAAAGAAAGTCGTCTCAGGTATCAGTCCTCCTTTTAGTAATAAAATCCTGTAGGTAGGCAAGGAAGTGGTAGAACTAGATTTTCTTTTTTAGTCATTTATCTTCGCAGAAGTAGAGAGGTCCTTGGCAGTTTAAGATTTCTAGAGTTAATTAAAGCAGGGATTGATAGGCAGCTGTAAGCTTTCTCTTTCAAATATCACCTTAAAATATTTTTAACAGAAAAATTGTGATTCTGAAAATAATTTTATATAATGCAGCTGTGTATGCTCACTATCATTTACAATAATTTGGGTAGTGAATTATAAAGTTAATCTTATTTATCTTGCCCTGATACATAAGAACCTGATTTTACATTTGTGATCCAAATAAATCTCAATGAATAATTGATTCTTCAGTTTGATCATGAAAAGTCAAAACACATATACCTAGTCTTTACTGAAATGGAATTAAATTTTTGTAGGAAACAATTTGCTGAAAAACGTTAAAGTTGGACAAAATGTTTCTCTTCATCACATGGAAGCAAATCTCACAGCTATCAGAGTGGACTACACCTTTACCCTTGTGCTTCTTCAGACAAATACACTAAATACTCTCCATCATGATTCTTACAGATTCCCACTAGGAAGCTGCAACTCCTAAGTTCAGCTTACTAAGTGTGATTTTTTCATATATTATCCAACTTGAAGGAGAGGTGCTGAACAAAGTGCAAAGACTTCTATTTAAGAAGAAGAACATTAAGAGAAGAATTAATTTGAAGAACTTGCAAAGCTTTGTTACAAATTCTAGAGGAAAAAGGAATTCTAGATGGAGGAAAAAAAGTAAGAGAGAAATAAATGCAGTTGGCATTTTTAAGTTACTTCCTGCTGGATTAACAACTGTCTCTCTTTAGAAAATTTTATGTATTATCAAAGGATGGATAATCTTATCTATCATGACTACTAGTTTGTCAAGATGATATAGTCATACAATACAAGTGATATGAGCAAGAACTTAAACAGATTGATAAATTTGAAAGGAAGAAACCTAGGAAAAGTACACGGTACAATGGTAGATGGTTGGATGTTGTGGTGCATGGGGTCTGCTCCATTTGCTTTCCCCCCTGAGTGGTGGTGGGATTTAGCAGCAGGAGAGGATGAGGAAAATCAGCTGGTCCCCCTTTTTGCTCTGCGGTCTCAGTACAGGCACAGGGACAGACAGAGGCGACATAGGACTTGGGGATGGACAGGATGGTTTTATTCCCCACAGGACGGGCGAATACAGATTTTATACCCGAATCTAAGAGGGGGCAGGGAACGGGCTGGGGGAAACCCAGAAGGGGGAGGGGCAGGGAAAAACCCAGGAAACACGGCAGCTGGGTATGGGGGGGAAGGGACTGGGGAAAGGGAGGGGAAGGGTAACACGCAAACATTAAACAAACTAAAGAGAAAAACCCCACCTCAAGAGTTGAATTTAATGTCCTAGGAGAAGACAACCTCATTGCATGTGCTCCTAAATAGAAGGATTGGATAGAAATTCTAAAGAGGTCTCTAATAAACTCTTGGAGAGTTTCATGGGTATTCACGGACCCTGAATTTTTCAGAGTATTTATTCAGACTAACATTTGTGAGCAGAGGTAGTACAAGGAAAGTTCATAAAGAAACTATGGAGAATTAAACAAGAGCATTAAAACAGAATTAAACAAGTACCAGTAAAATACCTGGATAGTAGCAAGGGATGTCATGTCTAAATCGCTTCAGTATTGCATGTGTGGGTATCTGTTCTGACAAACTCCAAATGCTTCTTGAACCTTGAGTACAATGCCATAGTACTATGCTCTAGTTGAGAAGGAGGGGGATGGGTATTGTTTATGATTGTGAACATCTATATAAATTGCATGCAGAAATCAGTTAAGGTGCAAATATATCAGAAACTTCAGGAAGATGTATTACAGAAAATTTTCAGAAAATTGGACAAATGATTGTTAAAATAGCCAACAAAGCAATGATTCAACATGATGGAGGAGATAGAATTCTTGCATGGGTAGGACTCAACAGCTTTTTGGTCACATTTTTAAAGCTACCTATCCTACTGAAGTGCCAGAGAGTACCAAATTGTTTTGTTTTCACGATCAAGCCTGATCCAGGTTTTCAGAATTGCACAGAAAAACCCACCAGGGTGGTTCATTTTGAGCAGGCTTGGATGGTACAAGTGAAGCTTCTGAAATTACTCAAAACAGTGTATAGAAAACAACGAATATTTCAGGTCATCTATAAATCAGGTTCAAGTTATTTGAACTGAAGAGGAAAAGTTATTTCTTACCAATAGACTCCTTATAGATATTTATATATAGTTCATTGAGTAGGCATGATATAACTTTTTCAATCACAATCAACTCCTCATGAAATACCAGGTGAATTGTTTGATGCAGCAGTAATAAATGCCTCCATTCTGCCATTCTCTTTGCTATTTCGGTTCAAATACACAGCACCAAGGTTTTACTCGGTACAGAGTCTATAAGCTCAGGAAAGCAGCAGTAGGGTCATATTCAAATATCTCCTCCCAGCATTACATACTGTGACAATATTTTTCCTCAAATTCTTTGGTAGGATTACCCATCCATTTGATTCTGAGCAGAAAAGTCTACACACTGCTAGTGAAACTGCTTTACTTGAAAGCTGCTATCTTCAGCTAGCAATCTGCAATTCATTATTGTTCAACCTATGGGCTCAGCAGTCAACACTTCACCAGGAAGACAGGAGCCATTATACAATCTGATCATAGTCTAAAGTGTACAAATGCAAGTGTACTGACCCTACAGACTTCTTGAGGACAGTTGTCTTATTTCTGCTTGTGCCCATAATGTTGTGCATGTTTACCCACTCACTGACCATGTACGACAGGAAGAGCAATGGAAACAGATGCTGGGGGGCTGAGTGGCTCAGTATCTGAGCAGCTGTACAGATCATTGTAAAAGACAAAAGCTGGTCTCATACAAAGAAGTGCTTCTGCAAGCAAAAAGGTGCCCTAAGCCACAGACAGTAATTACTGATAGCCCTGTGTATGAAGGAAAATATCCTATCTGTCAGGGGAGGGGGTATCACCATTTCCACCCTCTCCCATCTCACCTGCGTCTTTCAAATCTACTGCGTTACTTTGTGATTGATGTGTTGAGTCATACTTGGTTTCAGAAAAGGAAAGAAAAAGAACAAGGGTACAGTCTCTTACTTTACCATATAACTTAGGGAAAACCTTCAAGGTCCCCATGTTGTCCTATGACTCAGAGAAGTGAAGGGATAGAGAATTTAAGATACCTCTACATTCCATACTAGTGCCACAGGCAACACATATTCCTAGAAAGGTTTGATCCCACAGTATTTTTTCCTGCTGCTTGAGGAAATTGTTATCTCTTGCCTTTGCTGAAACATTCACCTCTCAATCTTCTGGACATCTCAAGAAGGACAACTGGCCTCTCCTCTGAAAAAATGTGACTAATGCTTTCTGATGCCTTCTCAGTTTATTGTGACTAAATACACTTCTATAGTATTGGTTCCTTGCATATTTTCCAAAGGTTCTTATAGTTGGATATCTTTCTATAATGCCCCAGCAAAATATCATTCATCTGGAAAGACAGCAATGCATTTGCTCTAGCTGTCATTCTGTCATTCAAGTCAGCTCCTGTTGCTCTTAAAGGCCACCAGCAGCAAGCTGCTACTCCAGCTGCTGAGGAGGTAGCCAAGCCTCTCTCACTCTTCCTCTCTCTGTGTCCTTCTGCTAGCTCCTTTGCTCCTGTTTTGCATTTCAGGGCAGCAGTATAAGACATGTGGTGGAGCTGCCATTGCCAGCCCCATGTTTTGTTCTTCGTTCTGTCTCTGACTTGGAACATGATCTCTGTGCCTCAGTTTTTACAGAGCATTTTACAGCACCCTTTGAGATCCCAGAGTAATCTACAGATTACTCAGATACAACCTAGGAATTCTATGTTTTCAATAAAGATATAAATGACAGATATGCATTCTAATATTATTTCTGGAAATATTTATCAAATATCTTTGGTATGTAATTTGTGACCCTGTGAAAATTGACAGTTGATTTTAAAGGCAGCTTCTGCTTTTGTGTCTTTAAGTTAAACCCTTTGTGTTGATGCATAGTTATTTAGGGATTGTATAAACTAATGTAATGGATCTTTAACATTAAGGGAAAGAATTACAGCACTTTGGGAATTTTGGTAGGAGCAGAGATACAAAGAAGTTGCCACATTTGCTTAAAGTGTGGTTATGAGTCTGGTTTGTGAAAAGACTAAAGGATAAGACTGGAAAGTTACTTTTTGAATGTGGATATAACAGAGAGAGCTCACTGTTTTCGTAGATCTGTGTTAGATTCCCACAGCCCTGAATAAACAGCTCTCAGCCTTATATTTTCTAAGCTTTTGTCTTCCCACTTTGGAATTCTGACTACGGGCACATTACCAAGCCAACTGGATTCACTACAAAGCTCCAGTGTAGCTCTTTTTATCACAGAGATCAAGACAACAATTGTGTGCCTACAAGAAAAGAACAACTAAAACCATCAAGCAAACATTAAAAGAACAATTCTAGAGATAGTTGCCTTTGAACTGCAATAATGGGCAACATTCAGTCCTGAGATTTGAATTCAGAGTTAAAGGAATTCATTGCCTTTCCTTGTAATTATCCAAGCTGCTGGCAACATATATTTTCAGCAGCATTAATTATGTGCAACGTAATATTTTGTAGCTGTGCTGAACCCCGCACAAAGGCAGCATTGTAAATCTGCTTTATGGAGTTAGTTTTGTTTATTATAGAGTTCGTTTATGAAAAAGGAAGAAATCTAAATTTTGTGTTGGCTTCTCCCCAAACCACAGAAAATGGAGTATTGTTTTACAAGAGCTTGTTCTGAAAGATGACTTCCCGACTGTAAAAGAAGCACGTGTATTTACAGATGCATTCCACAAGTATGCAGAATGTCCAGCTGCAAAAATATAGTAGGAGGTGATCTTCTTTTTTTTTTTTTTTTTCCAGAATAGCTGTTTCATACTTCTGGGAGACCTGAGGCGTGTGGGGAGATAACAACAATTTTAAAATAGATGCTTCATTTTGCTATAACCCAAAAGTAACTTGAGGTGAAATCTGCCAGACACCAGTAATTCAGAGCAAACGTTCTGCCTGACGATCCTTGACCGCTGTTACTTTAGTCCTGATACAAAAAAACCTAAACCATAGAAATAGTTTTATTAAATCATTCTGCACTCGTTTATTATTCTTCCCCCACCTCTGCCCTGCCTTTTTAATAGCTTAGCTTTGGAGTCACTGTTAATCAGATGCCTGAACTTTTTTTTTTCTTTGAAGAGTATTACATGATGTTAAAAGTTCTTCCCAGATATTTTGATCTTAATAGAAGTATTACAGAATATGAAGTGACCTGGAAATGCTGAACTTTAAATGGGCGATTTTGGCCAGTGCATGGATAGATGATGAAGTATGTATGTGATGTGCAATTTAAGCAAATTAAATGTCATTTGTGACCCATAGCAGATGAAGAGGACAAAATTCTTCACTTCTCTCCACTGAAGTGTGGACAGATTCGCAGTCTGTCTTTGATATCTTCACCTCCTCTCGTCTCAATAGGGACCAGAGATGCAATGGCAGCAACTTCTATAGTTCTATAGAGAAACAATTAGCTAAGTGATATTCCCACATTAAATATGTGTCAGACCACTTGGTTTCTCATTCTTACAAGTAAAAGGTTGTAGGGATTCAGAATGACTATACTTTTAAAGAGTTTTCTTCACTGACTTCAGGAAGTTGATACAAACTCTGTGAAAGTTCCATCTGATTAATCTAGGAAACTGATGAAGAAATCACTTCCCTTTGACCACTTTTAGCCCTACATCAATCTAATACAAGGGAGTCCCTTAAGAATTGAATAAAAGAAGCATTAGTATCCTGGAAAGCTGAGGTACAGGAGGACAAGTTTTTTATTTCACAATATTGGTGTCCTGGATTGTGTAGTTCCATGTGACTCAAGTGAAATTTGGGTCGTATTTTGCTTGCTACATTATATGAAACGTCCTTCTTGGAAAGCATTTATCTTCTTTGAAAATGTATTTTTAAACTGGATTTACTAGTACCTGTTTATGAAAAAAAAGGAATGTATGTAGTATCTAGAGAATATGAACGACAAATATATTGTTCCTAAGTTTCAAGTGGGATTTTGGGAGTGGATATCCTCATTTTCTCAGTTCTGCTCTGGCCAGGCTTTATAAGTCATGCTGATGTGTTGAGGTTCCAACAGAAAATAGATCTTTCTTTGATCAGATGCTGCAATTGCACTAGATTGGTGGTGTCCTTTCACTTTGGTGCAGCCTACATGTAGCATTGCCAAAAGCCATGTTGCTATAATTAATACCAGGAAAAAGCCTATCCTGACATTGCAAAGGTTCTCTGGTACACTCTTTTAGCAAAGACTATTCTGTTCTACTTCTGCTAAACCATTCTCTTTCATAAATGGATTATTTTCCAGTGCAGTCCAAGAACTACTCTTCTTGGTGTCACACACTTAGGAGACCTGGTTTATTAGTGTTTATAAAGTTCTGAGAAAAGCTAAAATGAAAAAAGAAACTGAATGTTTATTTTTTCAACCTGTTGTTTTAAGTTCTACAAATCCCATGTATCAACAAACAATTGGAAAATACACAGTCAGCACTGTCCATAAGGTCATACTAAGAATTCAGTTATAGTCCGTCATATTTTTGCATCACCTGAAACAGCTGCATCACAAGTTTGTGTTTAATTTCAATTTTTCTCTGAAGGTAAGGGTTTCCTAAAAACTACACCACCTAAGAGCTAAACTTTGGCACTACACTTTAGCTGGAATTTTAGTTCCAGCCTGATACATACCTCCCCATGATGATGTGATATCCAGCTTCTTGGAAAACAGTACTGAGACTCTCCTCTGCTTTTAAAATTATTTTCATTGGTAAATTACCACAAGTTCAGCCATCTCAGAAAATAACTTGAGTATTTTTTGCAAGCACTATGAGATGGTAATGCAAGTCCATTAAATGTCCTTCAAGTGCAATTCAGTAAAGGCAAACAAAATTAAATAATGTAAAATGAAAAGAAGTGGTGAAATCACATTATGTGACCACTATTAGATTTTTAGTAGATATGTCAAGTTTTTTCTTTTGTATTATCTCATGTTAATAGAAAGTTGCTAATTTTGGCATGCCTACAAAAGCATCATAATAATAGTCTAGCAAGAAAATTAAACATTATTCATGTATGTATGTGTGAGAGGAAAAAAATCTACTGTGACTTTAATATGCAGCTGTAAGAGAGGGAATTACCATCAGAAAGTGATCATATAATCATGCATTATTTATATCATTATAAGAGACACATTTGGTATCCTGAGGTTTACAGTATTCTTGTGTTATTTACCTAAAACTGCAAGTCTTCATCTTATTAAACATTTTAAAAGAATATTATCTCAAGAATATAAATCTTTAGAATAGCTTTCAAAGTTTTAAAAACCTAAAAGGCAGATATAATTCCCTCAATGTTAATTGCTACTTTACTAATGGTTCATTTTACTAAAATGAATTCATTGGTTTTAAAGCCTCCAATCAGAAATCTTTTTACAATAGTATGCAGCCTCCATTTTAAAAGTGAGAAGAGGGTGCTTCTGGGAAAAAAAGGAATAGTTGTCTAAATTTTCCAATTTATTTTGGAGCTGTACTGTACTTAACATGTTAATGAAACTATGAGAGCTAAAATGTTACTAATTATTTTAATTTCCTCTTAATTTTTGCTTTGTGCTTATCAAAGCACTGCTAATACTGGGTATTATTAAATATGGGCGAAAGTTTAGACTTACACATTTCTTATTGGACAGAATTTATACCAGATTAGTCAATGGAAAACATTACTCCCATACCAAGCTCTAAACTTTTTGTTCAGAAAGAAAAAGAAATAACATTAAAATGTGTAGAAAGTGTAGAACACATTCAGATCATTGTTTTGTGCTTTTATGCCTTGAAAGCATTTTATTCTATATACATTTGATGCTCCTCCCTCTCTCAGGCCCAAATTATCAGGCTAGTCCAGAGATACGAGGCCTTGAGGGGAGAAACGTCAGGAGGAGGGCACAGATTCCAAAAGAGGCTCTCACCCCGATGTAGCTGTCCAGCTCTTTATTCCATGAGGTCTGGGGGAAAGAGCAGGGGAAAAGAGGGCAAACAGAAAATGTCAGGGGTTTTTCTATGGTCTTTATAGGGAGGGCTTCTTGGCTCTCTGCCAACCCCATTGGGGCATGAAGGAGGGGACCAGGCTTATCTTGATCAGAGTCACAGGGGTCCCAGGGAATGGGGGAAAGCATGGCCTGAGCGCAATGTAACATACATTGATGACGTGGAAATCCAAAACTTAATTACATCAGACCTTCAGTGGGATCTGTTTAAGTAAGAGGATATCCCTGAACACTGTTTCTGGCAAGCGATAATCAGTTTGAAAAGGAGGTGTTAGAAGATATTTTTTGCCATGTGTGGAAAGAAACAGCTCCTTGTTGATAGTAGAACTAGCACAATTGTCTATCATTTAATCCATTTGTGTCTTCATATATTTTCTTTATAATATATATGAAATTTTTATTTAAAAGCTGATGTGAAAAAGGGGGCAATTTCTTTTCCTTTTAGAGCGCAGGATAAGAGCCCTGAGAAATCTCTAGTCTCAGTGCTAGAGAGGACTGAAGGCTGGGAAAGATTCTGCAGAGACAGATGAGAAGGAGACCTGTTTAATAACCTTTTCTTCATCAGCAGTCATAGTAGCAGTAGTAGAAGAAAAGAGACCTAGAGTGAAAACTTCTTCAGCTCTGAATGAGAGGTCCAGATACCAGAAGTGGCAAGTATCATGTAGTCCCCTCCATTCGCTTGCACTGCCCGCAGTCAGGTTAGATATGAGAATCAGTCACTGTGAGATACACAGGCACCACATGCCAAATATGTGCTCACACAAGATTGTTGAAGTTTTCTGTCCACTTTCCATTAAAAAAAATGCCTTTCTGTTCATGACTTTGTGCATGGTAAAGGGATAGTAGATCACGTTTAAGGAGTGACGAGCAAAGATCATTATGGAACATTTAATGTGTGTGTATATCTCCTGTTAACTGGAAATCTGCAGCAAGTGGTACCCTCTGGTCTGCTTTAGGAGGAGTTGCCAGCAGGTCAAGGTAGGTGATCCTTCTCCCCTCCTCAGCATTACAGAGAAACACCTGAAATGCTAAGTCCAGTCTGGCCTTCCCAGTGTGAGGCACGTAGACAGACTGGAGTCAGGGTGGCAAAAGGACTCAGATTGTACAACATGTGAGGAGCAGCCAAGACAGCTGGGATTGGTCAGCCTGGAAAACAAAAGACTGAGGGGAGCCTCATTCATGTGAACAAGCACTGGGGAGCAGGTGGAGCTTATGGAGGTGGAGCAATGGTGCCCAGTGACTGGAACAAAGATATAAGGCACAAACTGGAACTCAGAAAATTCCAATCAAGTTGTTTGTTTTATTGTTTTTCCTCATGTGAGAATGATCAAACAGTGCAACAGGTTGCCTGGAGAGGCTGTGGAGCCTCTGTCTTTGGAGATATCCAAAGCCCTGTGCAATCTGATCTATCTGACCCTGGTTTGAGCAGATGATTTCAAACTGGTTAATATCCAGAGGTCCCTTCCAGACTCAAGCCTTCTGTAAATCTGTGACTTGCCAAGAATTATTACTCTGTGACACAATATGCTGGGGAATACTTTCTTCTTTTCTTTTTTTCTTTCTTTTTTTTTTTTTTGATATCTAATAATAGTATGATATATACTTGTTTTGTCATTAAATTCAGAAGTATACAAATCTTCATCTTGACCCTTTTTTGAGCAATAGTCTCACAAGACTTCATCTCTTATACTTAATTTCAGGTCTTTTTTGTTTTGTTCCTGTGTTTATTATAGGTGAAAGACTTGGTTCAAGCAGGTGACCTTTCTCCTTTCCTGAGAGTGTCAGTCACAACTGAAAGCAAAATAGAGAAAACTTTTTTCTTCCACTTATTTAATCCCTGTGTGGGTCTACCATTGTTAAGAAATAGCATGACATGGCTTTGAGGTATGAGATGCAAAGGAGATATAGTAGTGCTCTGCCTGCACTACATGAGCAAAAATTGCCTGGCTAAGTGCAGACTTACCACAGGAACATGAGATGGTACCTTGGGGAGAACAAAAGTCTGCCTTACTCCCCTCCCAACTTGTCCAATGCATGCCAAAGGAACTCTAATATTCAATATAAGCATTGATCATAATGGAATGAACCAATTTTACCCAAAGCTTGCTGCATCACTTGGAGTTCAGCCTCCCTGCTCTGCATGCTCAGCGCTAATTGCCAACATTTCCTTTCTAAAAACCAGCAACAGTGCTTGAAGACAGTCCTTTCTGGAACATCCGTGTGTATGTACACTGTCTGTATAAATTTCTCCAAACTACATGTACTGAAATGACATTGTTAATTAGCATAATGTTTTGCTTTATTGCATGATCCCAGAGAAAGTCTTTCAAAAATTATCACTCTCAGAAATAATTAGAAGCACTGTGGGTATGTGGTAGTTTAGTGGCATTTCAGGAAGGCTATCACTGAGCTGGAGCCCTGTGAGCTTTTGGATGACCAGATGCTGGCAAGGGGGCAGCTCTAGGGGCACCTCCAAAGCTCTCATCCTACCAATATTAAATCCTGATTCTGTGGTTCTAAAATCCTGAGATTGATGAAAAAGAAGCCTTTCTGAAGATAGAAGGAAAAAAATCAAAGATTTTTTTAGCACTTTAAAATCACAAACAGGTTTTTTCTATACTAATGATATCCCAGAATAGAAAACATCAAATGAAAAAGGTTCAGTGTCATGATTTCCAGCAGAGTCATAAACACAAGAAGTTTATAAATTCTTTTTTACCAACCATTTTTTCATTATTCTTTTTTTAAGAAGTGGTTTCCTGTTCACTTCAGGAAAAAAGTTTACTTCAGTGATTCTTATGTCCTTTGCTTTCAATTAACATTCCTCAAAATGAAACAAACAAAAAAAATCACTTCTATAAATGATAAATGTTTATGGAAAACAAATAAAAACATCTCTGAATGCCATCAAAGTAGATACATTATTTTTATTCCACCATGTATTTATGAATACTTTCTTGATGCATTCTGCCAGCTCTAGCCTTGAATTTGGACTTTATAAAGCATTTCCAGAATTCTTTTCCATTTCCCTCTGAACCACCATGTTTATTCACTCACATTGGTTTGTGTTTTCCATATGTTATCTCTAAAAAACAGGATTCCACAAAAACATGAATGCAATAAATATTGAGGCAAATATGTATTTGACATGTTTTCCTTATTAAAATCTTGTGATATCTTTCAGATTTATAAAACCTAAGTCCAAAAAGCACGGAACAAAACTGTAATTACTGGATTGCCAGTTACACAAAACAGCTCGCCACCATTTTAATGGTCAGAGTCTTAATGTTAACACTGATCTGCCTGGGATTTGTGCTAATTTTGAAAGCCGCACCCTGGCTTCTGACCACATTAGTGCAGTGTGGTATCTTTTCCTTTTCACAAGGAAAACTAAGTATGTACAGCATTAATAATTTATACTCGGGAAGTAGCAAGGGCAATAAAGCTCTGACTGTCAGGCTTCCACAACTGCACAAGTGTCTTTGCATGTGCCTGCTTCTGAAAGGAAACCCTTGGCAGGAACTTAGAGACTGGGTGTTAGTGTACAAGCATAGGCAGTGAGCCATCTATAGAGACATTTACATTACAAATCCTGCTTTACATGTGCTTGAAAGATGAGTGTCTGCCTAAATTGTGTTCATATACTCTTGTTTATACCAGCCTATAAGGCCAGATTTGAGCTTTTTTTTTTTTTCTTTATTTTGAAGGTGCTTTTACTTGTGCTGGCATTTAGCTTGTTTGCTTCAAGAATGCAAAAAAAAAGTATTTGATTAACAGCTGCATTGTTCTTATTAACCTCGTATCTGCTAAACACTTTTTTTGTGTTTAAATGTGTGCTTAAATTATGCTGCTGTTGTTACAGCTGTTGCTGTGGTTGGTAACTACCACTCCAAGCAAAGTGGAGAGCATTTTTACTATCATAGTGTACAGCAATCACATCATCAGGATAAGGCTATCTGTAAAAAGGAGACACAAAGAACAAAAAAAAATTACCTCAGCCTCATAATTTACTGTATTTAGGAAGACTCCCTAAGTATCAGTACAAAATTGCTATTTTCTAAAGGAAATATTGTGTTTGTATTATTCTAATATCTCTAAAAATACACGTCTGGGTGTTTTTTTAAACTATACTGTAGATAACAATACAACGTTGGTGGTCTTTATTGTGTTTTGGGGGCGGGGGAGGCAATTTGCTTGAAAGCTGTTCCAAAAAAAAAATAATAGGATTATTCTCATCTTTCATTTAGTTTAATAATACACTATATATATTTGTCAATCAAATTAGAATTACTGTCAGACCATAATAATGCATTTTAGTTTAACCAATATCAGTCAGACCTGATTTATTTGCTTAATACAAATCTAATTGACTTTCAGACTGCTCTTCTCTTTTCAGCTGTTAACTGACCAAATACATCTTTAATTTCCAAGACCGATGGTTTGGTAGCAGTTGAGAGGAAGAATGATTTGCATAAGGCCCCAGAAGGGTGCCAAAACTCTTCACGCTTTAAACAACAGCCTTTATTATTCTGTAAGTGGATGTGTTGAATTTTCATGCTTTTGTTTCCAGTTCAGCCCTGACAGAAAGAATAAAGTAGATTTTGCCAGCACCCCTGCTGTGCCCTGAGGGAGAAATTCAATGTGCCTCATTTGTCTTAATTGGAGAACCGCCCTTAGCACCAGCTTTTTCTATGAATATATTAGCATAACAGACAGAAAAGTCTAAGATCACCTTTTTTTTTTTTTTGAGGGGGGGAGGGGGAAAGCAGGAGTATTTCTTTTATTTGTATGAAAAATGAAAACTGAAAGAATAAAAATTTATGCATCATCTTCCAGTCTTACTATTATTTTAAACCACACTATACAGGAAAAATGAATCAAGCCTACTTTATCTACTCAGTGTTGTTAGGAGCTAGGTAGAGAGAAATGTGATAAATATCACACAGGAGAGAGAGCTGAAAGCTGCTCTTTATTCTTCATAATGTACTAATCCTATATATTTGTTCTTTGGCTGCTTGTGTTGCTATTTTTTATGATGGAGAAGATAGTTTTACACAGAGACAGATGGGAAGTAACTAGGAATAGATCTAAGAAAAAACCTCACAATCTTACAAAAGTGAATTTATTAACACTGAAATAAAATGCACTTACCTCTGTCAAAGGAAAATTTCAAGCCCCATATCTATTAATTTGAGAAATATTAAATTCATATTCACGCTTTTCATTTCATAGAAGAACTCTAAGTCTGGACAAAAAAATCTGTGCAGTGTAAATAATTTTTAAATCAGGTCTCCTTTAGTGTCATGTTGAACTAATGAGATTTACAGGGCAGACTTTAAAGAAGAGGTATTTAGTTTACATATTTTTATGACTAATATTAATCCTTATATCTGTTAAATCAACCACCTATTTCTTGTACAAGAAAAACATGGGGAAAGGTAATTTTTGCTAGAGAGTGATATATACATTTTCTTGGAAATGTAGCTGCTTTTTAGAAACTGATGAATCCATATTTAGTCTTGATATTTTTCCCTTGAGGCTCCAGTACCCTGCATCCGTCACAGAGCCACTTAAATAAAAGATTTCCATGTGTGTTAGAATACATGTGTGTTAGGTTTGGCTGTTTGTGGGGGTTTTAGGTATCTCAGGGACATTATGAAGAATTAAAGTATTCTTCGGGGCAGGATTTTTTTCAGTCAGTCATCTGGAGGAGTTAATGGCTTTGAGGTTTGATTCCAGTGAGAACTGGGGTGGGGTTAGCACAGTCCCTGGAGAAACAGGAGACTCAGTTCTGATACTTACTCTTGCCTGTTCTACATGGCAATTTATCAAAGCCAGCTACCACTGCAGCATTAGTAGTCTTTCTCACATCTTCTTTCTCCTATTAGTCATTACTGAACCATTTTTCTCCTACATGCATACCCTCCCTAAAATATGCTCAGCAACTCCTGGCTCAAATTTTCCTATGTGTTTAAGAGTAATAATAGACATTTTTGCATTCTTGTGCAAATGGATATGAGGAATAACAATTAGCATGATGTATTTCTGAAAGTATGTAGGTGTCCTGTTTTGATTGAAATAAGAGTTAGTTTGGAAGAAAGTGGTGGTCAGACCAATGACAGTAGGCAAACCCAGTCCTAGTATTTATATTTTTAAAATGGCAATATTAGTTTATTTATGATCTGTAGTAGTTCAAACTGTTTCACTTGAGCAAACATCCCAGCAAATCAGAAAAACAAGCTTGTACTCATCATGTCTCTCTGTTTGCTCCCTCTCTATTTCCAGTGTTCTTTGCTTTGGTTTCCAACTGGAGTCTTTTCAGATCTGCCTAGATTAGAACTTTCTAGGATACTCCTCAGCATAATTAAAGGGAGTATCCTCTTTGTCTATGTTTTTTCAGGAAACTTCCTGGAATATTTATTTCTAATATGGTTTGTTTCACAGGAGAGAATTTAAATTCTCCCAATGCAACATAAGCAGGCTGACAAAATATATGTCACTTCTAAGTAATGATTTGAAGGAAAATGCCATATCTCCACACTGTGATTTGTAAATTCCCTGGTTTAAACAAATTGCAGCAAAAAAACTGCATGGAAAAAATTCTAATATAGGTAGAAGGACACATTGCAGGGTTATATCATTATTATTTGTTAGGGTGTTTGGAAGGTTCTATGAATAGCACCCTTTTGATGGATCAAAGCATCCTCTCACTTTTCACAGCACTAAAGCCTCTTCCAGTTCTGAACAAACAGATGGTCACAAACCAAGGAATGTACACTTTAAATAACTCTCTGCTGATTATTTGCATGTGTACCACACTGTACATTCACAACAAACCCTTGTTCTGTCATGCCTGCCTGTAATTTGAAAAGTGTTTGATTTCTAGAGTTTTGTAGGATTATGTGATCCCCAGTGAATCAGATCTATTGCCAGAGAGGTTGTAGGGAGCAGTAGTGAGTCCTTCACAACTAATTCTTTTTCAAGCCCCTGAGTGACTGATTCTTAACCTAAGGACTCAGCTATCATATTTATCCATACTGTCACTATAGATCGGTGCACTTTCCATCCTTCTTGAACAAAATAAAGTGGAATAGCATATCCCTACTCTAAGAGTCCTTGGGATGGAGTCCATACATGACAGCATTTGAAAAGCTGTTCAAGGGAGGAATAGTCACTGGGTTCCGCACAGAGTGAAAGTTAACTGCTTTCCACAGATGGCAAATACATGACGAAGGACTGTGTGGATTTATGTAGGAAAAGTAAGTGGTCTTTGACAGAGACAAGAAAATATCCGCAGCTGGCTGTTAAGAGGAAGCATACACTGAATTAAAAAACATCTCTTCTTAATAGTAATCCTTTGCTTGGGAACCAGTATTAATGGGTAGGCTCTGCACATGTTTGTTCACACAACCACCCAGGTGGGTGAACAACTCCAAAAAGGAACATGTGTTCAGCTCAGATTTTTTCTTCTCCTAATTCAAAAAGGTACCCAATTAAAAAAAATAAAATAGCTCTCTGCTAAGATTAGGTGCACAAGCACCTAATCATCTGTTTCCAGTTATACCCCTCCATTTTTGAACTTTTATGGATTCATGAGTCTGTCTGCATGTGCAGTGGACTTAAACATTCCCTATTCATTATGGAAATGAATAAAAGTCCCACTTGTGATGTTCACAAGGCTAACCCACATTGGTAGCCAGTAAGTTCAATATTGCCCTTGCAGAATACTGAAGGAGGTAAGGATATGTTATGTGTTCCAATGGGTGCACAATCAAAAAGAGGCATTCACATCTTAAACACACAAACTGTAATTATTCATATGTAACATAAATAATGTTCTTTTCCAGAAGTATGGTTTTCAAGACCTGACTGAGGGTAAGATGGTGTAATTTTCACTGTTTATGAATAGGGCAGTGTGCAAATCCACAAGTCACATACCTTATGTGTAGCATCTGTGTCCCAAGAAAAGTTCTCTCCATCTCCATGTCACACAAGGGTTACCATCATAAGTACTTATTCCTATGCAAACTGTGGAGTAAATAGGCAAATAAAGTGCATGCAGTGTTTTGCCATAATCTGAGCTGTTTCTTCCACAGACCTATAGTTAATAGAACATGAGATTTTACTAAAATGTCTGAAATATTTGCAAACTCCTGTTTTAAGCCTATTTTATATCTCTTTTTTCACTGATACTTTGTGGGGTCATTTTATGGTTGGTTTTGGTTTTTTCTTAAAAAAGTAAATGTTTCAACAAGTCCAAACAAAGAGTTTTAATGTACAGTTGTGCTGGGTCTGTGGCAGTGAATTACATAAATTCTACATGGAGATAAAAGCCCTTTTTAAATATTTTTTAAAGATTAAAGGCTAGAACATTTGCACTGGCACATGCATAGCATAATTAACTCCTGTGAACATATTCCTAATGTTCAAAGGATGATTTAGGGGAGAAAAGGTTATGCTTTTTTTCATAATGTTTTCATTATTCAGGAGCTGGAGAGGTATCAGTGCCCACCTGATCTCTCTTTCTTAACGGTACACAAATAGAGCGCTGAATTAAAAACTTAGTGTAAGATTAATTTTTAAACACTGATTGAATTACATTGAAGAAACTACAGTGATTACATATTCTTGATTTATTAAGAGAATTACAGGAGTATGTATAAATATTGGTGCTAAATCGTAGACTGCAAAGACAGTTCTCTGTAGATGTGTTGTGACAAATTTACTGCTCTTATCAAAAAGGGTCTGGGACTCAGGTCCCTCTATAGTGATTCTTGTGTTCAGCTTTCTTGCTGATATTTAATCCAGCAAGTTACTGGCCTGCCAGAAAGCCATCAAAAGACATTTGTCACTGGATCAAAATCAAATATGTATTCTGGCTGTTAAGAAGGGCTTTGTTGGACTAAATGACTGTACCATTTTAGACAATGCTGCAAGATTAATGATGACACTCGTTGTCCAATTTTCACCCTTGAGGCAATATTACAGAGATGTGCCCTTTCTGTGCACCTGATGTTACACATATCAAATCCATCATTCCTTCTGCCGTGTCTTAGTAATGGTCCATGTTTCCTGTTCCCCCTCCACAGAGGAACATTAACATAGTGTGGGTGTAATTTATCTTGGGGTGGGGGATGCTGCATAGAAGTGTACTTGCTGGAGTTATATTATAAGGGTTAATCACCTAATCACAGAGAACATTTAACAAGAGCATGTCTCTGACAGAATGAGGCCTCTGGTATATACTTTTGAGCCAATGCAAATAAACTGTTCCTCCCTATCATCATTCTTCTGTTAGAAAAGGTATCAGTGAGCAACTTGTCTTCAGTAAACCTTATATTCTTCAACCTAATCCAAAGCGCTTGCCTCCTGTCTTTGTTTTGTTGATCCCTAATAGCAACTTTAAGCATAATTTCACAGAAGAGTCAGAAAATAATATGTTTTATAAGGGCATTTTGCCCCATCCATACATTAGAAGACGGGTGAATAAGCAGCATGGCTGGCAGCACTGAGTATCTGTGCAGTGTTTTTCTCCTAGGTCATAGGCTGAGCCACTCTCCAATGTTTTCATTTGCTCTGATAATGACTTTACATGCAACTTCCAGTTTCATGATTTTCTTTTCAGATGGTACTGAGCTCTTTGTTCTCTCCTGCTGCTCATGTCAGAGACAGATGAACTTGGAGGTCAGCATGAAAAGAAAAGAGCAATATAATTGCATACCACAGAGGCCAGATATTTAGTAAAATCATGGGGAATCTTGTCAGGAAGTACCATTGAAGTTCCTGGGAGAGTCACCACTTTCCCAAAGGAAACTGGAAAATAGTATTCCAAAAGATGGTTGTTCCTTAACAATAAAATGCCAGGGGAAATAACATGTCCCTATTTTTCCTTTTTATTCTATGCTACACCTTCTCTTTCCCTTCTCCTTCTTATTTTCTTTCTATTTCTTTGTGATCCATCTATAGTACAAATTATACCTGAGAAGTCAGAAAGTGCTCTTAATTTGTGGAATGGTCTTGTTTCTCTTTGTTGTTATGACATATAATGAAAATATCACAGAATTATTAGACATTTATTACACAAACACACAGGAAGCCTCTCTTTTAGACATGGTCCTCCAACAGTTTAACTCAACTAGTCAGAAAGTTTGATACATTTTCTAAAATATTATGCTGTTTTGTGCACAATAGCTAAGAGAAGTTGTGAGTTTGAAAAATCTGTATGAAATATAAAGCTAATAAATACAGACATAAGTTTCTTGAATATATGAACTTAACATTCAAAGAAAAGAATTCATATCAAATGAAATTTTAATTGCTTTCAATCAGAAATACATATATATAGATATAGATATATAGATATATGTATGTATATATGTGTGTATGCACATCCCTATAATCCAAATACTTTTGCCTTCAAAGTGCATAAGAAAGAAGGTACTCACACTTCTAATTTTACAGACTCAGATTTAAAACAGCTGCTGAAGCAGAAAGCCTGAGGTTAACACACACATTTGGTATTTCATTAGTGAACTGGTCAAGTTCAACTTGTGAGATGGGAACTACAGTCAAGTAAGCACTAGCTGTCATCTTCATTGTTACAAAGGTACAAATTAGTGCACCAGGGGAACAGATTTTTGGTACTGACCAGCTAACTATCTGTGATAGACACTGAGAGCAATTCAATGAAACTAGGCTGGATGAAAGCAGGTATTTTTCCTGACCTTCCCACCTTGGTATAATTTCTTAACTTTCCTTTCCTGCTTCCTATTAGGATTATTATTACAGCCGTGGTAATCTGAAGAGGAACTGACTTTTTCAAACTACTTTAGCATCTTACTTTCTTCCATTTTCATGGCTGTGAAAACTTCCAGTAGGAGAAACTTGAAGGACAAGAGTGCATGGGCACCTTCTTCTAATTCCAGCAGTGTTTAAGTAGGTGGATCTGATAAAACCTATACCTTTTTGGTTTCTTTTTTTTTTTTTTTTCACTGTAATACTGTAATCTCCAGACCTAGACACACTTTTAAGGGCTTCTCTTATGAAATAATGCTAAAGCTTATATTCCTTGGGAGTCATCAATCAGGTTTCTGCTCCCATCTTTACAAATTAATTAAAACGAATTTCTTGTTTGGTCTGACCAGTCTTCAGTATAACATCTGAATAGTTCACTGTAAGAAAGCTAAACAATAACATACAAAACAGGAGTTTCTTTGTCTTGAAACAACAGCAGTGGAAGTGTTGGCTTTCTAAAAATGTGTACCAGGAATTTCTTGTATGGAATAAAAACAATTTAGAAAAAAAAATGCTGCAGAGGGGTATCTGTGAGAACTCAGATAACTTTCTTGACACTATTGAATATGAAGCTACTTTATCTTCCTCACCCCAAAACTCAGATCAAGTATATTCAGCTTTGTGTTGTTGATTCCAGTAACAAGTTAATCAATGGCAATCTCATCTCTGTAACAGCTTATTTTGTCAATCTTAAATTTCAGTCATTTTGCTGACAGGACAAAGTTGTCCATTTCAAGGGGAGAAAGAACTGAACTGTACTACTCACCCAATAAGCCATTCCTCACCAAAGTTTGGATGTATCATATGTACTACTAGCACAATAGTGTCTACTGAATGTGTTTGAATAGCTCTCTTTGCAGTAAAATGTTCCTGTAATAGTCTTTGTCAGTGATGTTCAGTTACCACAAAAAGCTACTTGGCAATATTATGTTTTTCCTCAGTTGTCAGCTGCTGATAAGTTGGGCAGTTTCTGTCTTTACTGATTCTGGGTACAGGAGGATGTATCATTAGATTTTCTGCATAATGTGGATATGACAAGACTTTTCAAATAATTTTAGCCTCCACATAATTTAATATAATTGAAGTCTCTCATTTTCCACCTTGTAATTAGAATATATTAAATTGTTTCAGTGATCCTGAATATGGAAATGCACAGGCACTAAAGTATTTGTCACCCTAATGTTTTCAAGTCTAATATTTTAACAGGGAAAAAAAACCCCTAATGTAAATTCCCATTCTCTTTGTATAACATTTATGCAGTAAAGAATGAGTTGAGTATAGAATTTTTCATTTCTAGTTGGCTAGGAATAGTAATGCATAAGCTGCAGAAGAGAACATTAATCTCTCAAGATGCTAAGAAATGAAATGTCATATAGAGGGACTTGTTCTTCACTGGTCATTTCTCAGCATTGAGATTTTTAAGTTATTTTCCTTATAACATTCTTCATCAAAAGAAAAAATAAATCACACTTCTGATTATATTAGATTAGAGGAAAATCACAATGTCTCATAAATTGATTCAGATAATGTTTTTGAAGTCCTCAAGTATGCTTTCTTCTCATGGGTGAAAAATTTAAATTTCTAGTTCCCAAAGGCAAGTGTTGGACAAGTAGAAGAGGAAGGATCTGACAGTTTTTTTCATTTATTTTACTATGTCACAACAGTGCTAATTTCTAAATAGGGCAATTCCTTTTGTTTGTTTTGTTTTCTATGCTTCTGTTTTTAATTGAAACTATTAACAATAGTTACGTGATGTTTTGGTTTATTTGTAGGTATGAGTACACACAGATGCATGCTGATGTAAGTTCATTGGAGTGAGCCTGAAGATACAAATTTCTGTGAGAAAAACATTTGGTTAGATCTGTTTCCTCACTCTCCAGGCCTAATGCTCACAGGGGATCAAATCCTCTGTTTTGTGATTATATCTTTTTTTTTTTTTTTGACACTGTTTAATACTGTTTTTGCCTTTTTTTGAGGATCTAATGAGAACTTGAGAGATGTAGAGACTTTGAGAGGGTTGCTTGCATGGGAACATGAAATTCACTCCTGGAGAATAATTTGTGTCCTTTAAATTGGTGGTTTTTTTTACCAGGAGTCGTGAATTCAATGGGGTTTTATGAGCTCCCTGCAATGATAACATCTTCAGAGATGTAATCCTGTCAAGTATTGAGACAAAGCTTCAAATGAATTGTGGAATCAATTTTTGATCAGATTATATAATTATTATATAATATACTGCTCTGACACCACATATATATAATGATGATGAAGTAAGTCTGTCATATGATGATGCGTCATATTTCATCTAATGAATCACTTTTGTTAAACTGCAGAAATTTAAGATACCACAGGTGCTCTTTAAACTGAACTTAATTTTTTTCTGCACATCTTCTCTACCCCTTGCATTGTTCAATTGTAAAAACTCAGGGTGGCCTCTTCTGTTTAATTTTCTGCTCTGTTGCTCAGAGACAACTCCAGAAATCTCTGTGCAGTATAGAATATTCAATAACAGTTTTGGAAATCTTGCCAGTCAGGATGTCTCAAATGTCATGGCAACACAGAAACTGACCTGATTTCACAGAACAAACTGTAGAAGCGTTCATTGCACATTAACTGCTCTTGTGTGGCTCAGTGACCCCCAGCAGAAAAATCAAGACCTTCGTGAAACTGGGCCTTCTATCACAGAGTTCTTCCTTTAAAATAGCATTAGCTCTTGCAGAAGTTTACTGTGAAAAGACAGAACATTGATAAGTATTGTAGTACATCATTAAAAGAGTGAAAGACAAAATAATATGTGTAAAGGATAGCAATTTCCTAAAGCAAAAAACATCTGAGATTTTTTTTGTGTGTGTGAAAAAGGAAAACCAGAAGGTTTACCAAACTGCTAAAACATTGTTCATAAACACAGTTCTATTGACTTATGTTTGCTTTTTTCTCCTTTTTTCCTTAGGATTCAAGTGTTTACACTATATTACTAAGACACTGTGGGTGTCTCCTTTAGCACAATGGTGTCATGAGCTGTAAGATAGATGACAATTTAAGTATGTGTCAGAGAAAAGCATGATCCTGGGCAGGATATCAGATTGACCCTGGAAAGTTGTATCTACCACTACTGAAATAGACAGAACTTCAGTCATGTGCTTGTCAATGTGACTGTTAGGCTTTTTCCAATCCATTCTACTTCTGAATTTAAAAAATTATCAAGCTACTTGCCCATTAGTCTTGGATGAAGAAATATTCCTCTACAATAAATTGTTCTTCTTGTTCCTACAATAGTCAGCTTGATGCCACATCACTTCCCTTCATACCAATAAATGCCATATCTCAGATTTGCTTTGTTTCTTTTGCTAGTGACAAGCAATGGGGAAATTTATAATGCAGTGCTCACTCTTCAACAGTTGCTTTAATTTAACTGTTACTTCTTCTAACTCAGCATAAAGAACTGCAAGAGACAAAGCAGATTTCAGCATTATATTGTCTTTGTGGGTGATCATAGCAACATCATTTCATATCTATTCATAGAATTTCACATAGCATTCATCCTGCTTTCTCTTTTGATCTAAATGAAGGTATCTTAGCTATGCTACAAAACTTTCTTCAGCATATGTTCTTAACCCCTGACATTTAGAGCCTTTCCATTGATTGTGTAGGATTCTATGTTAGTTTTCAAAGACCAAAGAATAGAGTACTACTGAAGAAGAGAGGCAGGTGTAAATTAGCACATTCTTTTCTAATGCCTTTCAAAACATTTCTCCACATGTTTGTCAGTAGATGAAAACACCCATGGAGATCATCATACACCTATGAATTGTTTGATGTTTTGTAAAAATTACGCTAGACGATCAATAAACGGAAATTCACTTATCAGCTGCATGATGCTGGTGAATTCCTGTAGAGTTAGACAATTCATTGCTTTTATGAATTCTATTTTATGTCTTGTCATTTGTATTTGAACAGCTACTCATTCTGTGGGAGACAAATTTGTACATTCCTCGTTTATGCTTCTTAATATTTTCACTTTCTGGAAAACCAATAAGTATGTGGGGGTGGTATCACTCATCTGTTTGCATCTTCTTTCTATTATTCTTTGTTTGCTGGATGGTATAAAATGTAACACATACTTGGGAATTTCTTTACACTTGGTGACTGTGATGTGACTATATTGTCATAATGAATCAAATTAATACAAAGACCTGTACTTTTCTATGTAGTGTGGGTGTATGGAGATTTTGAAGAAAATTACATCACTTTTATAAGAGAAACTACTGAAATTAAGTAGTTCTGAAATTAATTTCACAGTGTCTAAAAGCTGTTTATTACAGCACTTGACCATGAAATCCTGATCTACCCTCCCTTTCTTGTAGTACTTTCGGCTGCTTCATTGGTATTCTAGAATTACTCTTGTGCCTTCTTTCCCAAACTGAATTGTGTCTTGCACCTTTCTGTGAAAAGGATAAGGATTATGTAAGCCCTTCTGTGTTACTAACAGGTGTTAAAAATACATCAGTTCCTCTAGAAAAGGAACCTTTTCTTGTCACTACAGGCTCATTTTTACATTACGCTAACTAGTGTCCCAAAAATATTTACTGGCAACAAGCTAGTCACATCTAAGTGCTTGAATAGTTGGAACTTCTGAGTTTAATTTTTCAATTTTTTTTAAACTATTTTATTTTTTTTTTTACGACATTACGAGTTGAAATTTTCCTTGACATGCTGCTGTATTAAGATCACCATCGTGAAATATAGAAGGCTATGCCACGTGGATGATTTCAAAGGCTGTAAAACTGTTGTACTTCTGGTTCAAAAAGGACATCTTAACAAGGCCAAGCAGGGAAAATATAGCTTCAACAAGCTGTGGATCAGAGGAGAGCTTGGGAGAGCAGAAGGAATTTATCTCCTAATAAGCTAAAATACATGACAAAGCAAAACATTCTACTGTAGTTCCTAAGGGGTTGAAGAGAGATGAGAAGGAATTAAGGGTGATTTTCAGAGAGGAAAAATGTTTATTCACACTATGTAAGGAAAATACATTGCAAACAGCTTTTGAGTCAACAGGAAAGTGTAATCAATTAAATGGCAATTTCACTGTGATGTTTATGTACATGTATGTATATCTATGCATTCATGCATGGATATACATGCACAATATAGATAATATTATTCATAATATAGATACATATAAACATACACACATATACACCAACGTATGCATTAAGATATAGCTGTAGTTCTGACCATCCAAAAATCTCAAAGCATCATGCAAATGTTAACCACTATATTCTTAGTGTGATCCTGTAAAATCATTTCAACAACAAGGAAATTAAGCTACAAAGAGTTTAACAATCTTCCTCATGTCAGTACAAATCAAGTGTGTTTATTCCCTGTTATTACTAAACATAACAAAGCTATCATCCTCTCTTGCTGGTGAAGAATTGTGCTCTAGGAATGAAAGGAAACAGGGAAGCTACTTCAGAATGGAAATGTCTGCAGAACAAAAGTTTTACTCTAAAATAGTTTTAGGAATGGAAAACAAAGTGAGCAGAGGTGTGTGAGCAGAGATTACTTAGTGCCAAAAGATAGAAAAAAAAATAAGAGAGAAAAAATGGAAAATAATAAAAAAAAGAAAGCATGGTGAAAAAAATTATTCACATTCAACAGGGTCGCTGGATCTTTACTTTTTTTTAACCTAGTCACAGTTTTTTAATGTCATGATGAATTAACTTTTTGACTAATGCATCCAAAGCGGTCAGAGCAAATAATATGCCAACAAATAGTGTAACTGGAGTTTTTTATTCAGCTGCTCTTCTGCGTCAACTCTTAGTACAAAAGTGAGGCATCTGTCATGTTAAGGGTAAGCTGGATCCAAGGCTGAGAATTATTTGGATAAATAAAATAATAAAATATCTATTTTAATAATAATAAATAATAATAAAATATTAATTGCAATAATAAGATAGCATCACGGCCTTTTATTTTCTGAAGTTGTGTTTGTATAAGGCCTCTAGAACATAATTTTCATGCACAGTGACATATATTTGTGTTTAAGGCAGATACTTGTCTGGCCTTGCTTGCACCTTTGCATGGAGGGAATACCAGGAAGAGGAATGCTGTGCAGCTCCATCACACAGTAAAGGGTTTGACCATGTTATACTTCCTGCTTCTCAAGGGTAGGTAGATGGATGAGACAGGATTAGAAATAGGATGTGTATTGGACTTGCTCCCTTAAAAGGCATCTGTAGAACGTATTGAAGTTTATGTCTGTGTCTTTGCCAGAAGACCCAGTCAGTTGAATCCACTCTAGCTGTCAGCAGTCCCACTCACAGGTTAATGTGCTCTTTTATTTTTTTTTATGCTGAGATGACACTGGGATGTTTATTTTGCCATTTATTTTTCCTGAGTTAAATGGAACTGCTCTGTAATTTCCTGACCTGTGAAAGAGTGGGAGGAACCAGGGAATTGATTACATGAATTCTAGGTGAAACCTGAGGGAGAGATTTTTGCAAGCATACAAGAGGAACAAGGAAAGGTTTGAGTTTTCTTTGCCATGGACTTTGAGTTCTTTAGAAAACTGAATCAAAATCCAAGTTTCGCTATTAATTTAAGCTCTTCTTCAGGCAGTGACAGATCGGCATATCTTTTCCAAATCTTTTGCTTATAATTTCTTTCATTTCTTTCTAAATTGAACAATTAGAATTTAAATTGAAAACTTTAGTTTCTTAGATTATTTACATTTGTATCTTTCTCTGGGCATAGATCCAGCCATATAAAATAAACTCTCTGCTATTTCTTTATTTCATATAGTCTGCAATTGAAGGAGCAGTCTTCTTTTTTCTGTGGTATGTCAAGAATTTCTCAATGATCCTTTCTGCTCTTGTGTGCAGAAATGGGGCTAGCTTGTGACATAAAATCAGTAGTTCCTTGCAATCGTATTTACTCTCTGACTTGGCACAGGTTTTGTCATTTCAGATTGTGTTTGTTTTGACCATTTCTGAATATCTTTGTGTTTCAACCAATGATTTTTCCAATGTTATTATTGTCCTTTAATACATACTTGTGGTGATTGAGTATGTGCTCACTTACCATTTGCTTTTTTAGGATATTATGCCATCTGAGCTTTCAAGTCCCAGACCTTAAAAAGGTCTTGTGTGCTTGTTTAGCTTTAAATTATGTGAGATAATTTAAGATTATAGAATAATTGTGAGGGATCTCAGGAGGTCTCTGGCCCAGTGTGGTGTTCATAGGAGGGTCAGCTCTGTGGTGAGAGCTGGATGCTCGAGGCTTCATTCAATTAGGTTTGAAACCCACCAGGGATTGACAGAGCACAATTTCAAAACCTGAAGTTATATACACAGCATATAAAACAAATCAGAAATGTACATTTTCACAAGACTTCTCTTACACAGAGGTGCATGATGTTTTGGGATTCCATGTTGTAAATACTACTAAATAAAATCATATTTGGAAGTTTTGTGTTGGAAATGCTGAATGAAATGTATGAATGAGTAAAAACTAATTAAGCTTACAGATTAACAGAAAGACTTCATATAAAAAAAAACTTTTTGACAACACATGCATTTAAGACATCCTTTTTTTGAATACTGCTCTCTCTCTGAGGCAGATGAGTTGTTCTAACATCTCACTACCATTGCAATGAGTAGGTCTCATCCTCACTCTCTTCTTTAGTTTCCTTTCACTTCCCCCACATCTGGCTGTGTAATCCCAACACACTCACATGCCCACTCCAGGACATTCCAACAAGATAATTTCATTAATTATATACTCTCTTACTTCCACTGAGTCAGTTTTCTACAGATTTAGTCAGCTGAACTTGCTCATGCACATGGACAGCAAAAGGAAGAATGAGGTATAGAGAGGATGAGGCTCCTCACTTCCACAATACCATGACATTAGATTGCTCATCTGGTGGCAATCTACTCCTCTATAGCCCTTTATTTATATTTTTTTAAAATAAGTTTTTTATAAAATTTTTTATATAATTGAAAATTAGATTAAATGGCATAAGGTCTACAAATATTAATTTTGAATCAAACATTGTTGACAGTGTGATATCCAGTAAAACTCAGGTTTTGGTTTTGCTATGTTCTAAAAATGTCACTGGAATATACGTGTGCACATGTGCACACCTTTCGATTTATCATCCACATATACAGAAGCATACCTGCATGAATAGTCTGTGGAATTTTCCAAAAACTTTGGCGTTGTGGTTATGGCCCGATCCACCTCTGCAGGGTGTATGTAGCAATAGCTGTACACAGCTGAAGGAAAAACTGCTCAATAATTCTGAAGACAAATTCTGTAATTAAGGATTAGTATAATTTAAAATGTTCATGGCACAGAGCTAAAATTATGCTTTCTGACCATTGAATACTTAACGACAGTACCATAATATTCTCCTAAGTATAGATTTTGAGTGGAATAAAAAGAAAATCCTCAATGCTGCATAATAGTCGCCTCAAATATTTATCAACTGAGAGTTGCACACTCTTAGTTAGAAATTATATTCATATTGTAAAGCCAAATAAGGAGAGATCTTCATGTCAGAATCAGAAACAGAACAGATGTCAGCTGGAATTACTTTTTTACTCTCTCAATTTTCCTCCCAAAATCAACAAACTTTTTAACCTTTCTGTCAAGAACCAAAAACCTAGAATCTAATAAATTACTGAAGATTTAAAGGCAAGAGAGTATCTTTTAATACTGAAATACTTGTGGTCAGCTCATATGTCCAAACCAATTGCAAAACTATCAATAATGGCAGATAATTAATGAATTATGAAGCAGATCTATCTCATTTGTTGGTTCCAGGGAGACCATTGTGATTTTTTTAAGTTCAATGAGACACTTGTTTAATTATGTTTTTAACTAGATCATTAATTGTACTTTATTTCATTGTTGTTGAAAATTGTTCTCATACAATATCAGATAGTAAGAGTTAGAGAGAAAATAAAATGTTTGATTTCCTGACAGTAGGAAAGCATGTTTAAAGATTCTCATTTTTTTAGCTTTCAAGTCCATTTCCAATCAAAAATGGAAATACAAATAGAAATCTTTTCTTGTCATCCAGTACTCTTTTCCCATATTTAAAGGTACCAAGTGAGAGATATCAGACAACTGAAGATGAATATCTGATTATCTTCTGTCACTGTTTCCCTGATGGAAAATAAAATCTCTTCATGACAGTTCACAATTATAGTAAGAATAGAAATTGATCTCATGAAGAGTCAGCAAGCTATTTTGCCCATTTCGCTCTCGTTAGTTTATTTCCTTGAGCCAGTGGGAAAGCGGAGGTTTGTAACCAGGTGATAATGTTGGGAAGACGGCATCAGCAGACAACACGATCTAATCAAGACCATCAAATACTTGTGTACATTTATCAGCTGCCAGTTAATCAGACACAGTAGCAGGGGAGCCGTAGCTCCCGTCAGGACAGTCCGGGGCTGCTCCTGCCGCCCGGGCTGTGCCCGGAGCCCGCTCCCGCTGAGCCCGGCCCGGAGCGCGCCCCGCTTGTGCTCGCGGCTCCGGGCGCTCCCTCCGTGCCAGCCGCAGAGCCGCCTGGCGTGATTAGGAGAGGATAAATGCGGCAAGGTTCTCTCTAATTTGAATTGAAAGCGCCTGCACAGGTCTCTTTGCAGGGCAGGCTGGCATAGGTGAGACTTTTGTGGGGGCCCCCAAATGATGCTACTGTGGTCTCGTGCAGGAGGCCAAAGTGATGGTGAGAGCAGTGACTGAGGGCTCTGAGCCATATGGCATAAAGCAGGGATTTAGGCAGAGGGAGACGTGTGCAGACACATCATCCAGCATAATATGTTCCAGCACAAAATTATTCCTGATCTGAACAGAACTAAAATGTCCACATTTGCACAAGGCGCTGTAGCCAGTTCGCTCCAGGGTAAGTTGCCTGTAGAGGCGAATCCCAGCTCAGGGATTTCCTGAGAGTCTGCTGCTCACTGTGCCTAAACTCACTGTGTCAGCAGCTTTTAATCATATTAGCTGAGGAATTAGTGCATGTCTCAATGCAATCTGCATCATCCACCAAGAAATCATTGTAAAAGTGTAGTTTATTCTTTAAGGGAAGGATGCATCAACTGAAGGGATCAGTCCGCAGCAACTTAGAGTCCCGTGTCATTTCATCACAAAGTCAATAGCTCTCTTCATCCAAGGGTGAGAATGCTGCAAAAACAAACTGCTTTCTGTTCTGTAGCGACGCCTGAAAGAGCTTGCGCTGCAGTAATCCCAAATCCAGGGGCAATCTATTAAAGAACTCAGCACCACCGATCCTGAGAATCAACTGATAAGCACATTCTCCCCCCACCTCCCCCTCCTCCCCCACTTTTTTTTTAGCTAATCCTCTTAAAGATTGTGCTAAGTAATGAAAGGATGGGATGAAAGAGGCCTTTTCATTACTACCACATAAACCGCTTGTGTAAATGTTTCATTAACACACTGCTTGACCAGTGTTTGGTGCTCCCCACCCCCACTGCCATTATGGTTCTGCCGCAGCCTGCGAGGCGAAATGTGTAATTTATACATGTTTAAGAGAAACATTCCCACACTTTAATGCCGCACTATTCTTTAGAGAAGGAGAGACCTACAAAAAAACCATTGTGGAGGACATTTTAATTTACAATTCTTTTTTTTTTTTTTTTTATACGTGCTTAAAATGATCTGTTACTTCCAGCGACGCAGGGATTGTGTTTTACAGTTTTGCGAGGTTCCTCTAATAGACGTTTGTCTCTTGCAAGCACCCTCAGGCAAGATGACATTTATTAAACATGATGGGTTTGAAGAGATATTTATAAGTTTTTATTTACTTGGAGAAAAAGGCAAAGGGTTTCAAAGGAGGTTTACCCTTTTGTATGCTGAAATACAGGCAATATGTTACCTTTTAACCCCATGGGTACAGTCAACTTCTTCAGAGCAGTGCAGAGAGAGAAAAAGGTCCTAAATTGTCAGGTTAAGGTGTACAACATATGTTTGAAACATACATTTGAGGTAATCTTACAGTATTTCCTGCTCATCTTATGACTGTACACATGAGGTTATCTGTCCTGCAGCTAATCTTGTATACTGGCCGTTTTCATTATATTATCAAAATTAAAATAAGGCATTATTTTTCACACAGTTGTTATTTCTGTAGAAATGAATGGCACCTACACCATGCAAGGCTTTCATGCTAACAATGTCCAAGACAGGACCAGCTAGACGTGGAACATCAACATCAATGTCAAGTAATTCTGTTGAAACCAGTGCTCTTTCTCAGAGAAAGCATTGCTGGAATTTCACTAGATTTACACAGATGCCATCAGGAGTGGATCTGGCACATATTAGGTAACTTTTGCATTTAAAAAGCCCAACAGTACACCAAAAAGAAACAAAAAACAAAACGAAAATAATAAAACAAAACAAAAAAAAAACAGAAAAAAAAACCCAACCCAAAAACCCCAAACAACACAACCAAAACAATTTCTCTTTTAAACCAGGGTTTACTTACTAAGGAAAATGAGAAAATAACAGATCTCTTATCACAAAAATCCCTTTTCAGATGAATATGTGAAAATGTTATTATAATTGCATCCCACTGCCACTACTCTTTCCTGAAATTACATAAATAAATGGAAAATTGAACTAAAATACAGCAATCAGGTGTTTATTTTCAATATTTTCTTGTTGCATTAAAAATAGAACTTGCATTTCTATTAATTTAACAGTTACTCTGGTTAGTGTAAGTTCCACATTTAGTTTGGTAGATGTAAGCTTGTTTGCCACGGTGACCATGATCTGGTTTCAAAGTGAATATATTCATTTGGATCAACAGTCCCTCCAGGGTAAATGCTTAAAGGTATTCAACCTTCACAAGAGCCGAAAACATCAATACTTTCATAAAGCTACTTTGATTTTTATTGACAAAAGTTGCTATGCTAATTCACATACATCATTGTACACTTCACTGAGCTTTTAACATGGTACTTGATTTATAGAACGAGTGATGCAATTTCTACAAAGAAATGGTAGAGTAAGTTACCCCTCAGATTCTTTAGCTCAGAAATGGAGGAAGCCAAAGAAAGACTCCTATTGCCATACAAAAATTGTTCAATAAGTCTTCATGTGCACTACATATTTTACTTGCTTGGTAACAGCTAATAGCAATGTAGATGTGTCAGATAAGGCACAATCAATTATCTAATCATGTTGCTAATCTGACTGCAGCAAAACCACTGGATTATTTCTCATCAGAAAATGTCTCTGAAGTGCATTTTTCCTGCTGTACTCTGTATATGTTATAAGAAGAAAACTTTTTTTTTAATTCAGTTTTTTTTTTAAACTATTTTTTTCATTAAGAAACTGTAATAATTTATCCCCTGCAGGATATCTTTAAAGCACATTGGTAAACCCACATAAATAACATAAATATCCCCATACAAAAAATCTGAGCACTTACATTTGGTATGAATTTGCAAACTTTGTTTGATGTTGCACCAAATGCAGGCCTAAAAATGTCTTCTGTAGATCATTCACTTTAATCAGTTACAAACTGATAATAATAAAAAATAGTAATCCAATAGTCCAATAGTCCAATAAGCTGAAAGGAAAATATTAATTACTTTGAATATATTCTTAGTTATATTTTTTTTACAATGAGAACAGTCAGCATCAGAATTATCTCCTCAGGGAAATGATGAATTCCCCAGTGCTGGATACTTTTAAAGAGTCAGTTGGACAGGTTTCTTGTCTAGAGCATGCTTTTGCAAAGTAAGGTTGAAGCATACGGTCTTTGAGGTCCCTCTCCAACCTGGAATTCCATGATTCTCTAATTTTGTAGTTTTACATCTCGATAAAGTTTCCCTGAGCGATACTCTTTCAAATTTTTCCTCTTTTGAAGCCAGATCCAACAAATGCATATATACATTGTCTCACAGAAACAGTTCTGTTGAATGAGGCACAATTAAAACTACAATCAAAAGTTTCCAGGAGTTTGAAAAACCTTGCTTGGACTCATCAGTTGGGCCTCAGTGAGGGCAGGAATATTCTCCTCACCACTGCCATTGGTAGCACACTGTCCTGGTGCAACCCTTAGCATAAAAAAAAGCCCAGATATTGCAAAGTTACCCTGTGCTCATGGGGGACCTGAGGACATGCCTTGGGAACAGCACATTCCTCATCAGTGAATTTCCTATCCATCATTTGCAGGAAAGAAAGAGCTTTGAATAACAAAGCTATAAGGCAATCTTCTGTAGAATTTATAAGCTGTGTAACTTTTGCAGGGGACAGCTGAGTTTATTTAGGGGCTGAAATTGAAGGCTTGTGTCCTTGTGATGGTACTGACACAAAAGCAAAGCAAAAATATAAAGAGTTATAGAGCAATTACTTTGTCAGGATTTGCTGGATTAAGCTGTTCATATATTCAACGTTTTTGCAGCTACAAGAGAACTCACTTTTAAAGGCAGATAAACTTAGAAAGTTTAGGCATACTATAGGGCCCATCAGCACCTCACAGTTAATTAAAGGAGTGAGTGGAAAGCATCAAGGCTTGCCCCCCTCTGCATGAATAATTCACTGCCTGTATCCTTTATTAAAGTCGGTTACTTCACCACAATGATTTCTAGCCTGCATGCACTGGTCTCAGAAGTGAGAGATAAATTGCAATAAGCCCTGCAGCTATATTAATAAATTGAAATGAACACTTATTTGCTCACCTAATTAGAACTGTAATTTTTTTCAAACAGTGTAGTAATGCATTACCGTGGCAGCCAATACCTGCTGCAAGAAATAATTAACAGAAACACTTTCTTAGGAAATTCTCTTTCAATGAAGATGAAAGTTTTCCTCCTGATTTTTTTTTACTTTAAACTATTTGTATTTAACTATTTTTCAGTAGAGCTCTCTTGTAGATTTTGCACTGCTAAAGAAGAGAAAAAATTTGTGTTTGAAATGCCTGTAAGTATTCATAAATTTGCAAATAAAATAAGAATGCACTAAGCTCTTTCACCATCTCACTTTTAAAGTTGTAATCACATTATATACACTTTGAACAATACTTGTAGAATGCAATAATTTTTTCAAAGCTTTGGTTAATGTCAAAGCCAAATAAAGTACTTCAAAACTAATAATTTTCTGAATTTCTAGCTGCATATGAGTGTGGGGCTGGCTGTTAAAATAACAGAGCTATAATATCTCCTTCTCTGTAGGTGCAATTTGAATTATCAAAAGTTTAACTTTTCCACTTTTCAGCCACTCACAGAGTAAAACAATGTCCAGGTCTCTGCATTAAGTTTGCAGATTTATGCTTGTCAGTCCCATCTTTTCTTATCATTGGTACTAATATGCAAATTTAGTCCTCTTATCTTCTCCTTCCCAGAGGAGCACGCCAACAAGAGCTTTCCTGAGTCTGGCTGGAAAATGGCAGTGGAACAACAGGGCTCTGATAATGTGTCCATGTACATATTGACCGAGGTTTCCCTGTTGGTTTCCATAAATACCTCAACAGATATGAAAGAGAGAAGTATATGTGGTAATAAGTCAAATTATATGAAGCCCAGCTATTACTCAGACAGATACCACCATGAGGAAAGATGTCCCGGAGCAGGAGTGGTGTCCTCAGCAGTTTCAGCAATGCTTGGCAGTGGTGCATAGCCACCACAGGTCAACACTGGGAAAGGCTGATGTTATAGAATAGGGAGAAAATTGAGTTTGCTGATCAAAGGAAGGATCTTTTCAATAAGAACAATTTTGTTTTCTTTCTTATTTTTTAATAACATTGAATTTGTCAGCCACATATGACCACTAGAAATGCTGGTTTAAAAAAAAAAAAAAAGCTGAAATTTTCTGTAGTTAATTTGAAAGATTTTTTGAATAGTCACTAATTGGTTTTAGGGCAATAATTAATCCATGGATATGAAATTAAAGAGCATGGCTGAGTTTGAACTTGCAATTGTTTTTTATTTGGGGATTCAGGCACATAAAGAGATTTGAATGTGCAGTCTGCTTCCTCCTTGCATGCATTCATCCAGCATGGGAATGCAAAGCTTGTGTGTTTAAAGAAGCATGTCAAAACTGCTTTGTAAAGAAGGGGCTAAAAAGCCCCAGTCCAAGTGACAGGCCTAAGTTTAGTGTGCTAATCATATTCATTCTTCTTGTAACTGAAGGAGCTCCACTGTATAACTTAAATTAAATGAATGTTGTTTCAGACACGGGGTTAGTGGTTTTATATGGTCAGTGTCATTTTTCTTCTTCTGGGAATTCAATTTGTTCCTATTATGCCAAGGTCACAGATTGGGAATTCTCAGACAACATTAGTTCTCTGCCTTTGATGCAAAGGGTCAGTGGATTAGTACAAAGGAGCATTAATCCAGTGTGCTGGATCACCAAATTATATTTAAGTCATTTTTAATGAATGACTGGGAGCGCCTATTAGTTTTCTTGAAGAAAATAGAAGGAAGCTTAAAAACAACTGCTTCATAAATGAATATTCAAAGAAAAGTATGTCTTCAATGTCAGCTCTAATTGCTAGTTTTACCTTATTAGTAGAAGCTCTCTGCAGCTGAATTTGACGTACTGTTGTTTGCACACTGTTACTAGTTATGACTCAGTGAAGTCGTGTAATTAACACCTCCACATTATCTCGAAGTGAAAGCAAAGAGTAAAACAGACAACTCGCTTTGTTTCAGCTTTGCTATTGTTTTCTGGTACAGAAGTACTTCAGAAGTGTGAGCTCATCAGAATGCCATATGGAATCAAGAGAAAGCATAAATGGGTTTTTAGGAGGGAGTCCATCAAAGCCCATTAAGAGCTAAGCAGTAAGGCCTCATCAAGTCTCAAGTCATGGTGCTACTGCACATACTCAAAGGTACCAGCCTTTGAGTCTGACTCTGCTGAAGTCAGTCAAAAGACATGGTGTCTGCTTATGTAGTTAAGTCCTTGCACAATGCAGGGAAATGGTGTATCCATACATTCTCTCCTGCGCATGACAGTGCCCACATTAAGGAAACTGTACATTTTAAGCCATCGATTGCACAGCATATGCAATGAGTATCAGCATAAACTATGACATGGAAAATGCCTAAGTTTTACACAAGAGTTTTCCATACTTATAATTGACGTATTATTTGGGTTTAGAACACTTCACCATTTTCAGATGTAAGCTCGTCACCAAAAGTCTAGTATTCTTAAATACTTTTTCACAAATGGCCATTGGACAAATTCACCAGATTGTGGGAATACGCATTTTAAATGAAGACAATTTTCTAGGCATCTGGTTACAGGAAAATCATCTTTTAAAGTGACATTAACCTCAAATAACATGCCTGCTAAAATTTGGTGCTGTACATAAAGAGCCATTCCGTCTTTTTCCTCTTTTCTGCAACATTACAATCAATGACAGAAACCCTCAAAATGAGAAAAAAAAACCCCACAATCCAAGATGGCTACAAGAATATTTTATTTCAACCTCTCAGTGCAGACATTCAGTTAAGAAGTATTCCCAAAGCAATATGAAATCCAGTCATTAAATTATTATTGAGAGGTCGGCCGACTTAAATACTCAGATAATAGCAAAGCTTGTTTACTGGATGGAAGCTGGCCAAGAACATTTGAATAATTAACATGCATGTGAAATTTCCCACAATTATGAAATAGCCATTAGAAAAGGAAATGACTGAGTGCAATTGAATCCCTCAGAGCTGCTGTCTTTGGTTATAAGCATTTGCAGTGCTGATAATAGAGCCCCACAATTTGCTACCATTTGTGTCATTATCACCTCCATTGATTTAACTACCCCACGTGCTCCTGCTTTATTATTTTGCTACTCAAGAGCAGCATCTTAAGTGGCAGGGCCACATATGCTATTGTATTACTGTGATTTCAAGAATTATTAAAGATGGGTCACTTCACTACTGAGATCCCAGATGTGCTGTATGTAGCAGAGTTGCATTAGTTAAGTTCAGTGGAAGCTGGCAGGGGCTTACACGTGGCTGGAACGATCTGTCCTTTACCTCAAGACTAACAATGATACTACTGATGCATTTTTAGGTACATACTGCTGAGCACGTTCAGCAGAGCTAAAATGGGTTTATAAAAAATGTCAGTGGGCCACCACAGTTCTTCATCTTTGTTTACAATAGGTAATAGCACAGTGTAGGTTGTCCTGAAAGAGCATCCTGCAATGGTTTGTATCCTTCAAACAGGATTTCTAATAATAGCATCGCTTCTCACTCTGGGCACTGTCTTAATGGCTACAGATATCCAGAATGAAGCCAAAATTAATCTAATCAGAACATTTTTAGAGGGTATTGGCAGTAATCTGGGACTCTCATATTCCAGAAATACTCCTGAGAGAAATGTTGCTGAACTGGTTTCAAAGTACATTCCCTTGTTTGTTTTTTCCAAGACTGAAAGGAACTGACTACAAATCCCAGGCAAAGGAATAACTCACAGAGGCATTTTGCTCTCTTTCTTATACTTGATGTTGTAGTGGGCTCCAGAAAATCTATAGTGAGGGAAAAATGACGAGTGGAGCTGCCTCAGAAGAAGACCAAAGAATGGACAAATTCATTTACATGTGGTGGAGATTATCTTGGCTTGATTAGAAAATTACTACAAAGCAAAGTACAATTTATTTTTATATCCTCTGTGTTTGTACTGGCTGATACACCAGTTTCACACTACTCCCTACAGAAACAAGGATTAGCCTTTCAGGTGGAGCAAGTCCATCTTTGCATCATAGGTGAGACAGATGGAAGCGAGTTCTTCCTCTCACCACCACAAAGACATGATGTAACCTGTTACAGTCACAGTGGATCCCTGGCCTACCTCCATTACAAGGACCCCTTATGTTTATGTGTTCCACCAGCTCTCAGTATTTCTGTTGAAATAACTAAGGCTGTGTGGCATATGCGGTAGCTGAGGAACCATGCCAGTTAAAAGCCAAATTATATGTTTGTATGTACTATATCTTTCTGTGCCTGGAATGGAAGCTCTTTCCTTTAGCATTTGGTGCTATTAATGCACAAGTTGTTTTAGACTATACTGTAAAAATCTTCTGTGACATTTAAAACACCTGAATACTAATAGTGGTTGTTACAAATAGCTTACATCCATTTGGTTGGTTAACCTGCAAAAGAAGATGAATGATTTAAAACCTGGTAACAGATATTTTTCAGTGAGGTTATTTCTACCATAAACTGTAATCAATGGTTAGTAAGCAGCAACTTCTGGTTTCAAGTTCTGACTAATGATGAATTAACTATTTCTTAATATTTAATAGAGGCTTTTCACCAGTCTGCATACAGAACATGATTTCCTCTGTTGGTAATTAACATTGTCCCCTGGGTGCTAAATCCATATATCTATATCAAAATCCTTATTGGCAGAGATGAAAAGCAGCAGATTTAACACCATTTCACTAGAGATTTATGTTTTTGTTCTTTTAAACTGTTTACTTATAGCAAGCAAAACTAGTTTTGAAGAATACAAAGTCTGGCTATTTAATGGCCTATTGTTTGCTGAATTATAGCAATTATACCATTGAACTTCACTTCCTTTTTTTTTTTTTTTAATACACTCAGATCTCAAAACCAAGAGTCTGGAAGTAGTTAATGATCTACAAAAGTGAAAATGGTAGGAATGAAGGTGGGATTTGTTTAATTTTTCTAAAAGATAACTGGTGGTTTTTTCTAAAAAAAAAAACCACCACAGAGCACTAATAAATATATGCCTTGTAATAGGAAAAAGAAAAAGGTACACCTAACCTTTCTAAATAGCCTAAGGGCAGAGGTTTGCTTTTCAATGAAAAGGTCATCTAGAATGAATTAAAGTCATTTTACTGCTGTGGTCCAAGCATGTGACTTCGCTTTGAAGGTTAGAATGAAGTTGTTCTTACCCATGTATCTTGCAGATGTAGTTTTAAAAAGTGCATTGCAAAAAGCTATCATAAGTTTTCAGTCTGTCCTGGGAAACAAAAATTGTGATAATTAATATATTGGTTCCCAAGGTGCATCTTCTAATTTGTTATTAAAGGTAAAATATTTTTATTAATTATTTTGCTATTAAATGTAAAATATTTTTAATAATTAGTTATTTTGTGCCCTTTTAGGGACACTGACACTCTTCTGTCAATTCATACTTTTTATATCTAGTATTTTTCATAACTTTTCTATGTTAAATGCTTTTGTTGATATCTCTGCCTGAATAGAATCATCCAAGAAAATATAACAGCAGGGATTTTGTGCTACCAGCATGACAAGTACAGACAGTAGGACAGCACATGTGAGAGAAAAGACTTCTGCACACCAAGCTAAAATGTATTTAGACAAATTACAGAATGAACTGTTTACATTGTAAGGATTTGTTTTCAAAGATGTGATTTTCCAATGGTCTTACCCCAAAGACCATATCCATGAGGACATATACTCAGGAAACTAAATCAACAAAATATAAAAGAGTTGCCTTTCATGTGCTTTAGAGCCATAATTAAAATTTCCCAAAGAGCTATCAGTGTCATCAAGGATAATGAGAAAAATGATTAGAAGAGGAATCAACTATCATCAGAATTTCTGTAGAAGAGAACTTTACAAAGCATTCTAACAGCTTTTATCCTTCATCCTCTATTACCTACTGTGGCATCAACTGAAATGATTACTAATGCAAAATTGTTTTGCATTGATCAACATTTTCATAAGGAAAATGACCTTTTTTTTTTCTCAAGCAGCATCAAAGGAATGCTAGAATGCACAAACCCAGGGCTGAGGCAACATGGATTCTTGAGTGCTCAAGAAAACAATGCCCATGGCATTATTTATAATATGCCCATGGCATATTATCAGCTCAAGGCTTGAATTGTAAGGATGGGAGAACAGTAATTCCCTCCCTCCTAAAATCTCTCATGACAGATATTCTCACATACAAATCTGGATGCCTGGAGTCTCTCATGGCATGCCTTTCAGCTGTGCAAGGGAGGAATACCGATGGAGAAGTGGGAACCCACTGACTGTCTGACCATGGCACCTGTATCCACTATGATTTTGATACAATATATGGTAAGATTTTACTGATAAAAGCAGCTTTGGGGGTAGACTTCTTCATATCTGTGGAATATGAGAATTCTGATAAGTACCTATCTAACAATAGGTAATTGTCCATTTGGAAAACTATTAATTGCCTCCCTCCAAAATAATTTCTCTTTCTCCCTTTATTATTATTTCTCTTCTCCTTCTTTTTTGGAAATTTGCCCTTCAATAAAATATATTACTGTGTGTTTTCATTCCAAAGCATTTCTCTGTTGTGGTTAGGTTCCACAGGAGGGTTCCAGCTTGTAAAGGTTAACTGTGCAGAAATCAAGGCTTTGTGCATTTTTGTAAAGGTCACACTCATCAGTAGTTCTGGAAGGACTGCTGGGAAGGGCTGTAGTAAGTACCCTGTGATTGAACCACAGCTCCAGGTTTCATTTCCTTTAAGAATACTGTTACAATCACTGGTTGTGTCACTAAGAGATAAAGAGGCTTCTCAGGCATTTGAAATTCAGAGTGCCAGCAAGCAGCTGTCAGGCACCGTGAAGGAAGGAGGTGGAGCAGATTTGAGTAATGTACAAGCTGAAAATAGACAATGATGCAATGCACATCTGAGCAAGAATCAGGGACTTGGATCAAATCTTTGTGTGCTGAGGAAGGCTGCTGTGGCAGAGAGTTCACCCAGAGATTAATATTTATGTTTTGATAACACGTTGAAGGATCAAAAACTACCAATATATAAGATTTAGACCTGTAATCCTGTTAAGTCTCTGAGCATCTCCTACAGGTGACTGCACAGTCATGAAGTTCAAGTCTGGATTAAGTATTTGACATTAACTGAGTTCCAGCAAGGGCACTGTGCACTTCACCACAAGGTTCTCGTTTTATTAGGAAGAGAGAAATGCTGTATTTCTTTCAGTATTGGGAATGTAAGCAATCATTTGCTGTGCTGTATAGAAAACAATGACTTACAAGTGTCAAGATTCATTAGCAATTCACCATCCTACAATAAGCTGACATTCTTTGACATAGTTTCAGACAAGCACTCAGTACAGAGTTTACACTCATCCAGTACTGATCTCTGGCTTTAATGCTAGGAAACCTGTTCTTTCCCAGTGCCTGTTTCCCCAGGCCACAGAAAATTCAGAGCACTCAGAACGGACATTATGTTAAAATTCCTCTTCAAAAATTTGCAGAATCACAGTCTTAGACAATAGTATTTCATCAAGGTAGTAGGCAGTGGTGCCTCACAAATGGAAGGAACCGAAGATGTCACAGATTATCTCCACTGTCTTATGTGTAAAGAAAATGTAATTAATATATTTACTAGAAAGGTCTAAATTATGAAGCTTTGACCCTGCTTATTTTTTTTCAATGAGATACAGCAAGATGCTGAACCTGGAGAGGCAGGTTGCTTCCAAAGGTGAAGGCCAGGCCTTCGGTACCACTCCCTTTGCAATTACCCACTTTTCTATGAAAATATATTGTATGTTAGAGTTAATTTATTGGATTTATTTTTGGTTTTATTTTCTTAATTGAAAATCTAGTTATGCTTTCAGTTGCCTAATATAATAGTATGCAAGTTAAAAATCTACCTCTGTTTCATTAACATATCCAGATAGCAAATTTTGTGTGAATAGTTCTGTAATATCACATGCAATACCATTGAAAGTGGATTGGCTTCTTAATTGAAAACTATTGGAAAATTTTGGAAAATTATTGAAAATTTAAAACTATTACTAAATGTTATGGGATAGTTCCATTCTCATAATTATATGGTGTATGTTCATCTCACTGATATAGATTACTTTTTTAATCACTGCTTGTGAATAATTAAATAAACACTAGTGCTGTAATAAAAGCTTCTGATCCCCAAACTAGAGAATTTAATATTTCAGTGCATATAAGACATTATCTTGAAAATGTGTACTGGAAGTGACAGTGACTGTGTATTCTGTCACACTAGGTTGTGGATTAACAATGTTGCCAGTTTTTTAAAAAGTTATTACATTTAAAATGTCTTTCTGTGTTTATTTACCTTCATTCTCAAAGTCAAATATACTATGATCCTATAGTCTCATTTTATATATTTATTTCATTTTATCCTTGCTTCATTTTTATCTGGGTTATCTATGCTTCTTCTCCTCCTACCCATTGAATCCACTTCCCATATACTCCTGAGTGTATTGTTCTTTGTTAAAAATTTAAAAACCCTAAGGATTATAAATCAATAAAATGTTAACTCTCTGATAAGTCTTATGACATGAATAACAAACATAAACATTTTCAGTCAGCAGTTTGCAAACAAGCCATGGGCTAATATTGGTTTGCGTAAAGCATTCAGCACAGAGGCATAAAAGATATTTTGTAAAAATCAGGATTACTTCGCAAATTATTCCCATCCAGGAGAAAAAGCTAGAATCATCATCTGTTTCATACACAATTAATAAATGCAACAGCTCTTGTAAGTATGCTGAGAATATCGAGATGCCATAATTTCCAGTGTTTGGGTTTTGGAGTATTTTTGTTTGTTTTGAGGTGTTTTGTTTTGGGTTTTTTAATAATTAAAAACAGGGATAAAAGAACGCCAGAAAATTAAGTTGTCCTGTTTAATTGTGATGTCAATAGTATTATGGGTAAAAAACAGAAGAGCAAAGGAATTCTGATGAACACACTTGGACCTGAACATCAGTTTCAGAGCTGCTAGAGGGGAAATAAAAAGGTGCATTCTGGTCTTGCCAGAGTTTCTACAGTTGTTTGTTGTATTGAGATATTTTTTAGGGGTTTATTGAGAGAAATTCGGGAATGTATATATCTGTTTACATCTCATTTGATGTATGTTAGTTTCCATCTGACAAACATTTGTCAGAGAAGCAAACAATGTTTCCCCATGTCTGTGGGAGAAACAGGCTTTATCTGGGAGACTATGTGGGAAAATGAATGGAAAATAAAAGCCTGGCTGTGGCCTGTTTTTCAAAGTCCAGGAAGTAATTTCTTTCTGTTGGTGTATAAACAAGAATAGTAAACAGAAAAGAAAAAGAATTTATGAGAAGGAGGAAAAAGGCAGTTACAGAAATGTAAATACAAGGCAATGTGTCCTCAAAAAAAAGTATTGAGAGCTTAAATTTGGGCTTGTATTTCTGTTTGGATTTCATCCTTGTAGTTGAAACACTGACCTAAAGGTTTATTTATGTATTTATATTTAATTTTCAGTGAAATGTAAATAATGAGGGAGCATTCATTGCAATTTTCACAGGGCAAGGTAGTAGGTATTTGCATGCAAGTTTTAATTATAGAAAAGAAAATAATCATATTTTAAAGATATTCAGAAATTATACCTAGCCAGTTCTTGAAAGGGTATCCATGAATATAGGGGGGGAGGAGGGGAAGTGCAAAAATTAAATTCATAATTTAGAAGTCCAAAAGGAAAGAAACAAAATGAATAATTGAGTCACCAGCAGTAACAGACAAGGGAGGATGAAAAGTGCTGATATATTTCTCTTTGCCATGTGAAGGCTGTCCCAGTTTACAGCTTTCCTGTTCCCTGGAGTCACAGGAGGAGGCTCAAGAGTGCAAAAAGTGGCATGGGCATGGATATCACCCAGATGAAAGCAGCTGGACTGCTCTTTTTCACTCTTCTATTTATGAAGGACCCATCAGTGTGAATTTTATGAGGTCAAATTTTCAATACTGGATACACACAATTACATAAGTGAGCATAGAAGAAAATTTTTATTCAACCTGTCTGGTTGTAAAATTTTTTTAAAGTTTCTTTTTTACTAAAATGTGTACTTTATTCCTTTCTATTGTAACTCTTTATATTTTGTATGTCTTTTGAAAGTACTGCTATATGTGTTACAGAAATTATATATATTATACACACACCCTCCCCATTGTGATAAAAATGAAATGATGAAATATCAAAATTTCTCAAAATGTTAAATCCACTGATTTAACATTTTGTGAGTGATTTAAAGTGAGTGGATTTAATCCACTGACAGATAGATGAAATGTTCAGCTGTTAATTGCATTCTACTGCTTGATTGGTATTGAATATTTCACCACCAATTGAGTTCTATACGATTCTTTTGGTGATTTATTGGATTTGCTTCAGATATAAAGCATGTCTTTGCTCAAACATAAAAGGGCTTTGCTGTCCTGTGAACTTCAACTGCTCTTGGTGTAATACTGAATAGCCAGAGGATATGTTGCATTTGAAACACTCCTATTTTTGTTTGTTTTTTTTCACTGTAATTATGACAAATATGTCGCCTTAATAAACAGAATAATATGTACTAGTCTCTTATATAACACTTGTTTGCAGTGCAGTGCATTTTAAATACTGCACTTTCTATATTATTTCAATTAATATTTCATCTTTCCAAATATTGAGTACTCAAACAACAATAAAGCCAGAATGGTTTGGGGTTTTTTTTCCCTTTCTAATACCAGAATTGCTATCTGATTTTGTATTTTTTAAAGCAGAATTCATTATCTTAATCTTGTTAGTGTTCTGAGGAGCTTCTTTATGTAGCTCCAGTTTAATGCTGATCTGCAAGCATAATGTCTTAATACGAATGCCATCTGGTTCAGCTATATATATTTGTATAATGGCAACACTATGGAAAATCCCAAATCAGAGTAAATACATTAAATTAGATCAGAGTACTTCAGCAGGTCAGGGTCCTGATTGTTGTCAAGCTCCAGCCAGTGTTTACACAGAAGGTACCCAGTTCTCCTGCATCTTTCTGTAGAAATTTATCTACCTGAGCTTTATTCCAGGGGAAATAATATAAACTTTCATTAAAGAAAATACTATATTATGACAGCACTAAATGAATAATCTTCAATCACTTTTAAAACAGTTGATTTATTGTCTGCAGTTGGAATGCTGTAAATTAGGAAAATATTTTTGCTGTCATTAATGAAATATCGTTCACATATAAATGAAAAAATAAATCCATGTCTCTATCTGAGGAGAGTGTGTATGTGTGAGTGCATGAATTTGTCATACCTGTAAATATGTAGGTAATCTATGTGCAAGAACATATGCATGTTTTGACCATATCAAGAAATACTCAATACTGCCTCTCTAAAGTAAAATAAAAACAAATAAGCACACACTAAAATAAAATCCATCATAACAGAAAATAATATTTTCTTGGAATGATTCATATTCACACATCCTTCAGTGAGACTTTCATATATTGGGTGACATTGTGAAATGTCATTGAAGAAAAGGCATTGCAGTTTAGCCTTGAGCAAACATACCCATACTAGAAGAACTGTGCATATGTAAAGGCTTTTTCTTCTTCCAAAAGGGACCTGGTTTTGCTGTATTCATAACTGAAGCTAAGCTTAGGCTAGTGAGGTGCTGCATGATAAGAACTTGGTTAGCAAACACATTGAGTGGTTGAATGACTTGAATAACAAAATCCCCAGCAGCGTGTTTCAGTGAAAACTGCATTTGTACTCTGCAAGGAGATCAATGCTTCACCCTCATTGATTTTCCTCAGTGGCAGAACCAGGATTATGCACGATGTGAAACTGTATCCCCAGACATATCCAATCTGATTTCCTAGTCAGTGCTAAAAAGGTATAGTGTTGTCCTGAAAACATAGGGTTAGAGAAGTGTAACATATCAAATTTGTGCTTCTGGCAAGCCTGCATGTTAACTAGATTCATGATCATATATCCTATGTGTCACACAATCCATTCTATAAAAATATTAGTTTGGTGATATAGAGTACATATACATACACATCCACATCCACATCCACATCCACATCCACATCCACATACACATATACATATATATGTGTTCAAAAGCATTGTGCCAAGGAGAGAATTTGAAATGCATTTCATAAGCATCAGTTTAAAATGTAGTATTGTTTTTCTCCGGTAGACTTCAGCTTTATAGTAAACACATAAAAAATAATTTCTTCAAAAACTTCATAGTAAAAATGTAGTACATCTTCAGAACTTAAATAACCTTGTAATTTACAATGTATGTCAGTTTTCAAAAAGTAATAATTACAGTGAAATATACCAGTGGGAAATGACAGCTGACAAGAGCTTTGTTCTGATCTGCAATTTCCCCCTGTTTGTAGCTTCTCAGAGAAGCCATGAGAACACTATCAAATGCTGCTCAGCTTTACTTCTATTTGAACACAGGGATCAATTGAATTTGTGAATTTGCTCAGCTCAGACTTTTCCTAAGCTATTTGTTGGTGGACATAGGCAAAAAAAAAAAAAAAGAGACAGAGGAGAGGAGCAAGAAAGAGCAGTGATGGCTCAAACAAGAAAATTTTCTGTCTTCAACTTCTGCCATTCCAGTCTTTGGAGAAGCAAACACCACTCCCAGAAACTGTAAGCTGTTTATGGAAAACGGTCAAAATAATACATGTCCTAGAGAGGTGTGTGTGTACTTTATAGATATTTATCTGGAAAATTTATCTGCTGACATTTTAAGATCACAGCAATTTCTTTCTGTTTCTGTTTATCCAGTGCTACCACTCAGCAAGGCACATATGCACATGTACATTGGGTCTCACATAATGCAAATTTAGTAAATGGCTACTAGGAAACTGGAAGTTGCTGCAAAATAAAACTTGGGGCTGACAAATCCAAAAGGTTAATAATTCTTGGCTGAGCACGTGGATAGGGTTTTTAAACTTATTTAGAGAGAACCATGTGAGTGGATAGAGCAGCTCTTGAAGGCATTACAGAAAAAGTCCTTTCTTAAGTTGGTGAGGGAGTTGTATGCTACTTGTGAGCTAAAGAGTGGCAAGCAGGACACTGGAATACATCTATGAAGTGCTGAAGATGTGAATAAATGTTATAAGAGAAAATTGTTGGAAGAAGATTGTTCTCTTAAACATGGGAAAATATTCCTTTATTATAATGTAGCACAATCAAAAGCCTAGACAAAGACCTCGTTGTTTTTTTAGTCCTGGATATTTTAGTAGAAACTGAATATTTGATCAGGAAAGCATTTATTAATCTACTTGGCATCTAAACATGAAACAAAATCCACAGTCCTATGCTCTTAAATGCTTTTATTCTATGTGGGCAGATAAATGTACATGTTTAAGTACTTTCAAAAAACTAGATCTTAGTTTTCATACAAAACTCATTGGAACAATTTAAAAACTTTCCACTGCTTCCCATTCATCAAGCTTGGTACTGCATTCTTGAAAAACCACTTTTAAAACCTGTTCCTAAGGTGATTCTAGTTCCATGCTGAAGGTAGACACTTTATTGGTTCACTGAAAATTATCTTGTTACTGGGGAAATTGCATTTTTAGGTCCTTGTACATTTGAACTAGATGATATCAGTCTACACAAACAATGTCAAGTAATTTGATAATGAATAAGTAGGAGAATGCACAGAGAAAACTAACACCATTTTTTAACCTCAAAACTATGCTAATAAGTAGGGTGATAGACATGAAACTCCGAATAATGGAGCTGTTATTCTAGCCTACCAGGCTGTCTCAGGGGACTCTTAAGTGGATATGTTATGCCATGACTAAATGTAGCTCCAGTCCAGTATGTTGCATAGCCTAAGGTATCTTGTTGCAGTATATTCTGACATTTATCTAGGTAGATATTAGAAGAAAATATATTCTTTCAGTTAGAAAGGAGGCATATGTGCATGTTATTACATACTATTTTTTTGCTTGCATGTAAAATGGAAGACTCTTTCAGATATAACATCTTTGTGAAAAAGACTGCCAGTACAAAAATATCAGTGTGTCTGTTAAAAATGAAAAGGATCCATTTGAAAGGAAAAAAGACGAAAAATGAAAAATATCATGAACTAATGAACATACGCACATGCACATGTGCACATCGGCACATAAGCCGATGGTAATGCAGAGCATACTCCAAGAATTATCTGAACCCAGTTTAGGCTGGATTCATCTACAGTTACTTGGCATTGACTGGTTACTGTATTTCATTTATTTTTACAACAATCACACTCTGCCAATAAAAGACCAAACAATTTTGGTTGCTGGGTTGAAGTTTTTAAAAGTATTTGATGTTACTCTTTAATCTTCTCTCAGTTACAGCTCACTAAAAGGTCTGGCCCAATGGTGGGTCTATAAATACAAACATAAGCTGAAAAAGCTGTTTCCAAAGAAGAATGTACAAATCTGAAATTAAGTGAATTTCACTCCACTCTATCTTGGTTATGCAGTTTCCAGTTCTAAAAGTGGGTGGTTATGCAGAATGCAAAAAAATTAAAAATCTTGTTCGTGTACTGTGTCCAGTTTTCTGTTGGCCTTTTACAGCAGAGAATTACATTGCACTTAAAAAGCAGTTTAGATGAACTCATTCCAGTTTCCCATACATACAAAGTAGTGTGTTTTTAGATAACCTACATTAAAATGAAGACAGACAACTACGAGACTGTGTGTTGTGATTTTGATTACTGCAAGTTAACTTTTTATCTATTTTTTTTACTTCTCTGTAAAAGTATTTAAATGCAGATGACAAGAAGAGCTAAAGAAACCATATAGCTTCTTTGGGGAAAAAAAAAGTTCAACTTTTCTCATCTTCTCGTACCTGTCATTGCAGTACCATTTCTGTCTGATAGAAACCTGATCTTTCAGTCATTCACAATCATTAAAATCCCTTTGTTTATTCTAAGAACATGGGGCTCCATTGCCAGTGCCTGGCATAATTCCAAATTAAGCACAGTGAAAACCCTTGTAACAACCATAAGCGAGCCTAGTCCTAGCTCAGCTGCTATAGCAGGTGCCTGCTCAGTGAAAATTTCACTGTCCTTTTTTTTTTATTTTCACACACACCACAACCACCATTTAACTAACAGGCTGTATATGGAAACCTTTATATTTGAAAGCTACACAAGAGTGTGGTCTGATACTGTGGCTATGGGGAAGATCATTATTCTACTCCTGCCAATGTCCTGGAGGAAAATTTCTTCCTCTTTTTTATTCTGATTTTTGCCCTCTCTATTTACTATCATGCTTCTCTGTAGTAATTCTCTCAAAGCCTCTTGTTCAGCCATATGGTCTCTTACCCTCTGTATTTTCCTCATCCCTTTATTCTTAACATATCCTGACCATCTTTGTGGCAGCACCACTGCTTCTTCTCCTGCATGACCTTGATTCCGTACTGCCCATCACACTCTCCTTGTTCCTACAGTGTCTGCAGCTCCTCCTCTTCATATTTCATGGTCAGGTTCACTTCCATGCCCTTTTGACACCAGAGGCATGAGTGCACAGCTGGCTTTGCATGCCCTTCACACCAGGGTCTCTCCAGACTCTCCATGAGGCATATCTCCATAATTTGCCTCATGGTGTATTGGGTAGCCATCTCTCCTAAAATCAGTCCAAGTGTGATGACAGAAGCCTGCACATGAAGTTCACTCAGGTTGTGGCTCACAGGGACAGGGACATGCTGGAAGGCAGTTACATTTGCTCTGACTTCTTTTACCTCATCATTTCTTCAACTGCAACATTCTTCATTTTAGTGTACTGAACCTGACATTGCAGACAGAGAGTATTCATTAATATTCCAAATATTAGCTAAAAATTACTACATATGGTTTTGCCACAATTTCACTTTTTGTCTGATCACAGCAGATGACGGAAGGAGCAGTCCGCACAGACCACAGGTCGTTTAGATATTCGAAGACACAAAGCCAAAGTCTCTATGAAAAATATGAGCACAATTGCTCAAGTGGTTATTTTATTCATATATACAACCACCTCAATTGCACCTGCTGTGCAGGTGCAATTCACATGTGCAGGATAAGAAAATATGATCCTAATGACCAAAAAACCACCAGCTACCTGGCGTGTCCTGCTCATTATGTACTGCATAAATGAAGGGAAAACAAATTGACTTGCTTGAAGCAACTTTCTCCATTCTGCCTTCATTCTACCTGCTTAACCTTTTCTGCAAGAAATCCTATCAAATTTTGCCAAAAAAGTATTTATGAATTACAGCTCAATTAACAGTCTATATTTCCAATCAGTAACGTACAGGTGTTCCAGTGTCTGGTTTTGGTGATTTACAGTCCTAGAAATGATACAAGAAATGTCTTAAGCATATGGTAACAGTAAGGATGTCTGACTGCAGTGCATTTAAATCAAACAATATCCTCATTAGCATCCAGGAAACAGCCATCCTTCAATGTTCAACAATGCACCATATAGTGAATGGAAAATTGTTATGTCTCAGATGCAAATAGTTCTTCACTTATTTTTTTAGCTCAGTATGCAGTTAAACATACCAGGGTAAATGAGAGGAAGACTAAAAATGCACGTATATAACCACACATGTCAAATTATACTGAGATCGTCCAAATTATACCAAGTCCCTTAATTCCATAATGCTCAGTAGCATTAATTATTCCCTAAATCTGTGTTGAAATGTATGTAAATCCCAGTTTAATGCATTTAGCCTTATATTTCTATCATTCTGGAGTGTACTATAAAGTAATTACCAGACCAGTATAAATAAAGAAATTCTGGGCATGGAAGTAGTGATGCTGGAGACATAATTTGAGATGGATTAGTTAATTGTTTTCCTTGTTTATTTTCCTCTTCTTTATTAAATCAATATTTGTTCTAGGTGGCGGGAAGAATTTGTACAGTATTTGAGTCAACACAATGAATTTAACTCATAGGAATTTAAATGCACTTCTCAGACCTTCAGTGGTATCTCCTTACAATATCAGTGGCCACAGAGCAAAAAATGGAACAGAACATGAAAACACTGCATAGCCCATAATTCATATTTCTGTAAGTGGAGGACTTTCTAATAAAATTCAGACACTTGAGAGGTATGGAAACTGCTGTGGCTCAATAAAGTTGATTGAGTGCCCTCACCCTCTTCATATAATACTGGCTGAGGATCAGGGTTGGGGTGGGGGAAGGAGGGGAGGAGAGATAGAGAGGAAATAAAAAACAAAACGAAACAAAATAAATAACCCTAAAAATAAAAAAGATTTAACTGTTAGGTCTCCAGATTTAATCTTCTGGAAATTCCCAAAAAGTCTGCAAATCTCATCATACTGCAAACAATTAGAGGCGGCACTAGATGTAGTGAATGAAGAGTGTACTAAACCAAAATAGAGTAGTGGATTGATTTGGTATATGACTGAAGGCTTCTCTTTTCTGCAATCAATAACATAAACCTTTTCACTTTCTTGTCTTTGCTGCAGCTCCCTAATATTGCCTCTCTGCTGGGTGCTACACTGTTCTGGGAAAAGTTGCCCAATATATTGCTCTGCAAATTATTTTCTCAGGGCCTTTATTCTGCAAATAATTGTTACCAATCTTAGTTCCAGACAGAATGAAATTACTCTTCATGAAATTTAAGAATATAATTTTGTTCAATTTATTTTCATGATCTGACTCTTAATTTTCCTTAACATAGCATTAGGAATGCTGCATCATAAGTTATAAAATATTTGCATAGCAGAGCTTTTACATTTTATGTTAAGGCATTGTTCTTATGATAAGAACAATGAGGGACAGATGCCTGAACACAACATCATATGAAAATCTTCATTTATGCCTAAATCTCTGCAGTGACTTGATACTTATCTTGCCACAGTAGCTATTTCTTCATCTGATGGACAAACAAGGTAATTGTGGATGGCAGAGAGGAAACAGCTCTTCTGGAGAATGCAGCCTGTTGAAAGACAGAATGAACATCAGCAGGCAAATTAAAACAAAGACATGTGTAGGGCAAGAAAGGGAGAAGGCAACACAACCCTGTCCTGTGATGCCTGAGCTGCCTAGAAATGCCTTCTCTTGAATAATCACCACAGTGGAGAAAAAAGGTTAAAAAATATATATATTTTGAGAAGGTGATGTTGGAAAAGGGGGATTTGGTATGTGATTTTTCAGGGATGCAAAATCATTCTATTTGAGCTGTGTGTCCTCACATTGGTAAGTTACAGCTGAGAATCAGATTTTTGTTGTGTGTTGGTGAGGAAGGAAATCAGCTATGTCATCAGTCACGCCTTCCCTCAACAAATCTTTCTATCTGAAAAAAAACAAACTAACTTTCAAGTCTGCCATCCATATTAGAGGAAAAATATGCTTTTAACAGAATTATCTTGTTCTGCTTAGTTATTCCAATGCTTAGCTGCAGGGGAAGCTAAAAGAATTGTGCTGGTTTGGTTGGCATGTAGCTAGTTTTGTTCACAGTGACCAATATAGGGCTGTGTTTTGTACTTGTTCTGAACACAGGGTTGATAATACAGAGTTGTTTTTGTTATTGCTCAGCAGAGCTTACATAGAACCAAGGCATTTTCTGCTGTTTGTGCTGCCATGATGGTGAGAAAGTTGGGAGTACATGAGAAGTTGGGAGGAGACAGCTGGGACAGGAGACCCAAACTGACCAAAGGGATTTCCAGACCATGTGACATCATGGTCAGGACATAAATCTGGGGTGAAGAAAGAGAAAGGGGAGAATATTTGGAGTGATAGCATTTGTCTATCCAAGTGAGCACTACCTCTGATGGGGCTCTGCTCTCCTGGAGATGGCTGAACACCTGCCTGCCCATGGGGAACGGTGAATGGATTCCTTGCTTTGTTTTGCTTGTGTACATGGGTTTTGCTTTCCCAATTAACCTGCCTCTAAATCACCCCATGTGTTTTCTGGCTTTTACCTGTCCCATTCTCTCCCTAGTCCTGCTGGTGGGGGAGTGAGTGAGAGGCTGACTAGGGCTTGGTGTTGGCTGGGGTTAAACCATGACAGAAACCCAAATAAGTTGTTTTGAAGTCCCTGCTTTCAAGGTGAGGTAGAAGAAACAACGTTGTGACTTTGGTCAAGTTGAAATGTTAAGCTGCTGTCAGGTGGAGTTGTAAAATGAAGTGTTCCCATTTACCTCTCAACTTCAGCAAAAGAAGCATGCTGTGACATAGTGAACATTTTGATCTCTGAGAACTTTCTTCAGATTTCAGAAAATAACCATGTCCTCTTTGGATCTTTAAACTACAGTCTGGATAAAATGAAATGAACATGGAGTTGAATTTAATTTCTGATCTTTGTCCAGCTGATCTCAACATTTTAACCTTATCTCTGTAGTAGAGACATCTGAAGAAAACTGTCTAGGGATAGCTCCCAGGTGGTGACTCTTTGCTGGCACTTTGTGTGCCCTTTCAGTCATTTAGGTCTCACAGGTCAGCTTATAGCAGAATATTATCGAGACTAGAGCTTCAAAGCAGTTTTCTACATTCACTTCCTCTGTTTCCTTCATCAGAAAACCTGGCATGTATTTTGTATGAGGTCACCTTTGCACTGTCTGTGTTGCTCTGCAAAAATTAAAAAGCATCATTAAACTGAGTTTCTAATTTCCACATCTATTTCTGTGGTCATTCCTCAGTACATTGCTTTTAGTACACACTTCCCCAGTAGTAAGTGGTGGAGAAGATTATTTGCAGATTGTTCAACAAGTATTTCTTTCTTTCTTTCCCTGATTGCTTTCCTGACTTTTCTGGCCATAACTAATCAATAATACTACTGATCTGAGAGATGCCAGAAATAGTTTGAGTACTTGGCTTTTGACAAAGGAACTTTGTCTGGGTGGAGTGAGACTCCTCAGTGTGAAGCCAGTTAAAAAAAAAAAGTTAATTTATCTCCTACCTTTGCAGGGTAGCCCTTTGCTTGCTGTGAGATCAAATGTGTTTCAAAACAGAACTCACTAAGACCTGTCTTCTGCCAGCACTGTTTTTCCGTCCAACATTGAGCTCCTCTTGTCGTTCTGCTGTTGCACCCCTCTTTTGACTTTGCCTGTCTTCCTATCAGTGTCTTCTGCTAGAACATAGGAGCTAAGCCTGCATTTGTATTTATAGCTTGCATTTAACTGAAAGTTTTGGATGTTTGCAATGAGAAACTGAAAATTAAAAAGCTTTGTCTTGACAGCTTTGGAAATTGTGCTCATTGAGCTCCCTGAGCAATTCAGAAAACATCTCAGCTGAAGAACAAAACATGGCTTATATGGCTGTGTCACAGCAGTTGAAGGAAAGCACTAGTGCAATGAAGGTTTTTCACTATTTTGCATAACTGGCATCACAACCTTCTTTAATATTCAAGCAAGATAAAGAAGGAAGGCAAGAGGGAGGAAAACTTAAGCAAGCTATGGTTAAGACAGTCTAAAGGTCAAAATTGTAATATTAAATAAATCTTACATGCTTTTATAAATCTTAATTTATTGTCTACGTGCAACTGACATTTAAGCTTTGGGTTTAATACCAAGTACGTCAAAGTATTTTTGTAGAAGAATAGTCGATAACCTTCTTACACAGTATAATTGGAATTCTGCATGTTAGAACATTTGGTTTCTGAAAGATTTTTGTAAATGTTAATAGCTGTCTCTTAAAATGGTGTAAGTGTGAAATGCTATGAAAAGCAAAGGTTTAAATGTCACCATGTCTATAATTTTCATATTGTAAAAACTAAATAAGCTTTTACAATATGAAAAGTCTAAAAGGCCTGCTGCAAGTTTGAAGATATAAACTACCTCATTATTAGCTTTTGGAAACTGATATGACAGACACATTTTTAAAAACTGTCAATTTTAGTCTAAAATGTAAAGCTGAACATTTAATTGTCTGGAAGTGTTACTACTGCCAAGTCTTCCTACTTAAAATCCATGGTCTGAGTCTGGCAATAATCCAGACTGGGAAGCCTCCTAGAGTGTTACCAAAACTATTCTCTTCATATGGACCCACTGGCACTCAGACTGGAAACTATTCATATCTGTCTTGGTTGAGTATTATGTGTGCAAGCTTTTTCATTCCCTTTGGTGAAGCATGGTGCCATGAATTTTGGAGTACTAAAACTTGGAAAAAAATAGGTTTTCATAGCCAAACCCTCTGCATTCTTTGTAAATAAAGTTCAATAGTGCAGCCACAAACATGCTACAAAAAAAAAGAGACAACTATTTAGGACTTATTTATCCTGCCATATTTCAATATATTTTAACAATAAAGATGTAGCTCAAGACAGTCACAGTCTCAACACTTTTTGACTGTTACCAAAGGTAACATCAATTTATCTTCCAGCCTGCCTAAATCAAAAGGACAGTACCATTCAGAAAAGAAAAAACCCAACACATTATAAAGAGCAGATAACATAAATATAAATCACACGAAGAACACCTTGTCCTCTCATGTGGATTTTAGGAAGCCAAAACAATCTTTTCCTAACATACTGTAATAATAAATGTTAATTCTAAGCAAATGAAGATAAGATAAATATTCCTGAGTTAAAAGAAAGAACTATTTCAAGTCTCATTGCAAAATCCTCACTCCCTAAGCTGATTTCTTTAAGTAAACTTATTCACAAAGTTTTTATGAAAAGAATGCATGAAGAATTTCCACAATTTTGGCACTCACATACAGGAATAAAACATAAAAGGGACAGACAGCACATCCTACAGCAAACAGCTACAGTATAGGGGACAGGAGCATATATCAGGAGAGACTCTCACAACTGCTAGTTAGTAGATTTATTATAACAGGAAAACATCTGTAACCTGAGTTGCTGACAGTTTTTAAGTACTTCCGGATCAGAAAAGTTATGTGACTTGTTCTAATGGCTTTTATCATACTTTGCGGATCTCAGGACTGAAAATTCTGGGAATGGAGAGGGAGCAAGGAGAACTCTGGGAATGGGTGCCAGAAAAAGCAGAGAGCATGTCAACCTTGACATAGATAATGAAGGGTTGGACAAAAATAAAAATGTTCTACAAGACAGGAATCAGTATAGAATCATAAGGTCTAAAGTTTAGAATAGGTTTTCTGATATTCTTTTTCATAGTTTCTTATAAATGGCTGCCATGTTGCTTCTAGGGGACACAAGAGTCTGGATCTATTTTTGTACACTTCTCCTTCTGCTAAAAATTAGCAAGAAATAATACAAGGAAAACAGGTTATAATTTTGCAAGTATCTTGTGCCCACCTGCTCTATAAAACTGAAACTCTATTAGACAGAAACTAAAGCATGGTTATATTAGTTTAGGTTTCAAAAAAGATACAATAAGCAAAAATCTGAGACTTTTGTTTTTCCATCAAAAAATGTTTAGGGCACCATAACTCTCAGCTATTACCTTTGTATATATGCATATTACTGTTAAAAGGGATTAAGGATATATTCATTTATAATTAGCAGGTTTTTAATTCTCCTATTCTACACTCATATTGTCATTCTAGGAATGTACAGCACTTGAAAATATGTTACACATCTTGAAAACCAAGCCACTGACCTTGCATAATGGCCCATTTTCTCCTGTAAGAAAATATTTTTTAAAAATTATAGGGACAACATATAAGACAGCTGCTAGTGCCAAGTTTCTTATTTACTGTAACAAGGGAAACCTCCATCACAGGCAGAATCCAGTAGGTTAATATGTACATGCAGTAAATGTTAGCTAAAGTTTATTATGTTAGAAAAGGACATTTGTTCATTTCTGCACAAATGATGCATCCTGAATGATGCATGACTTTATAATGCCATTTCTCAGTCTTTAAATTTTCCTTTTTTTGGTCCAACTTCCATCTTTACAGTCAAAGGAAATCATCAAGTGACCTTGAAATATGCACTGGTATTTTCCTGGCAGAGAAAGAAGCTCACTTTTCTCATTTGCAAAAATGAATAACAATTTGATCATTCTTAAAACTTCTAAAAGGTTAATTATGCTCTCTCCATGAGCACTGAATAAAAACTTGCTTTATCTCTGCCCAAATGAAACCCACAGGGCTTGCAGTCTCTCTAACTCTGCCTGGAGACGAAATCCTGCAAGCTGTCAATTAACTCCTATCAGCTCATAGATCTGTGTGAGCTGCAGATGATTTTTTCACCCAAAAACTATGACAGCTCTCATTTGCCAGAGCTGTTGGGTGACTTTAAAAAATTCACAGCAGGAAAGTGTTATCTGGCTTTGGGCTTGCTGGAGAGGAAAAGAAAGAGTGAGAAAATGAGAGGCAGAAAGGTCCTGGGTTATGGAGAGTTCATTTTTAGCTTCAAGATTTCTGTCTGGTTGCAAAACCCCACTTGAACTTGAATTGCATGTTATAAACAATAATAGAAACTGAACATGGACAGGTACCACAGAGATGTTTCCTTGAGTGTTTGGGTTTGGGGGTTTTTGTTGTTGTTGTTGTTGTTGTTTTGTTTTGTTTTTTGGTGTTTTGGTTTGGTTTGGTTTGGTTTTTCTGTTTTGTTTTTATTTATTGCTGTAAAAACAGAGATGATACTGGCAAAGCACAGAATTAGTAGAACCAGCACCCAGTGTGAAGTATTTAGCTTGCTGATATTATTTCCTGATTGAAAAATGGCTTTTTAATTTGGAAGTCAAAAGAGGAAAGAGGAAATGTGAAAAGGAAAGAGTGAGAGACCATAAGAGTACGGTATCATTTACTGTGCAAGATGGATGTTGCTTCCAAATGAATAGAAAAAGAAAAAATTTTTCTGAGCTTTCAGTGACCACTCTAGTTCTGCCCAATTACTTTATTTTTGTATTATAGGGTAAATTCTTGAAGAGAGAGCTACAATAACTTGCAACAAAGCCATAGGAACAGGGGCTGATGGCTCTGTTTGTATTAGAAACTGGAGTTAAAGTAATTAATTTTAGATCTATTATAAAATGATAGTGTTACAACTAGCACATGCATGGGACTTGGAAAGCTGGGGTTTGCTCATGGCCTTACTTTGCCCTGTGGAAAGCTGTTCATTCTCCCACTGTGATACTACTGGGTTAGGTGTAAATACCAATGCTTACTCCTGCAGACAGAAAAAACCAGCTCAAGTGTACCTCAGTATCCAGTGCTAGACACTTGGATCATTGTATTAGCAAATGGATATAACAAATTTTTACTGGAAAGAAAATGAATTTATCCATCTCTTTCATTCTCCATTTCTGTAAATGAAAATAGAAGCTCTTAGGGACAGCCACATTGAAAACTCTTTTTGGAATTTTTTGCTCTAAGACCTAAAAGAAGGCAGGAGTAAATTCATTACTCTTTATTTATGAATATAATTTGAGAGCTAATTTAAAAAATATAATTAGTCCTGATGTAGATCCACATTTGTAAGATCTCCCTTTTCTGTTTCTGCTCTTCTCAAATTTTCCTAAAGTGATGAAGCTGCCACCAGGTAAATCATCCTCAAGATTAGTTAGCTGACTGATCTCAGCACAGAGTAGGATATATTATCCACCAGAGGTATATGCATTGCAATAAAGTTTTACTCTGAATGTACTAGGAGAGTCCCACTGTTGTTAAATACACCAGGATTTCATATGAGTTCTAATAACATTAATAAATGAGGGATTCCTAGACAGTCTACAAGCCTAAAATCAGCCTCAATCAATTAACAGAAAGGGGGAATCAATAGTAAATAAAGTGAGCTATAGGATAACTGAGAATGATTTTTGAGAGAACAAATCTACCTACAGAGATTATGGCTAATGTGGTACCTGATCTTGGGGATGGTACGGGATTCCTTTTCAGCCTTGCAGTTTATTTTTAAAAAATTATTAGTATAAGTACTCTGATGGTTTTGGCTTTGGCTGTAATAAAATTAGCAATGTGGAATGAAATTGTGGATCTTTTTTTTGACACATTTCTGAAACAGACTTCAATGTGATGTATTAAAACAGCTCCATGAGGATTTAACTTGTCATGAAGCAGCAGTACAAATCAACTGCCATGGAATATATGTTGTTTATAAGGCAATATTCTTCCACTTCTTTGAAAAGAACTAATAAGGGCTGCAAATTCACAGTGATTTAATTACATTTGAAATGCATCAAGAAGCCATAATGAAAAGATTTTCGCATGATAATTATGCTATCAATATTACCTAATGCAGAGAGAAAAGGAAAACCTACTAGGCAGTAAGTAACTTAAATGGCTGAAATAATGTGAAATATTAAAGCATTATCTGATTTCATTTTCAGGTTCTAAAAAGTAACCATAGAAATTTCCACCTCAAGATTCACTATAGCAGCACACATTTTAAATTTTCAGAAAAAGTACTGGACAACACAGCTGAGAGCACAATATCACTTAACAGTTACAGTGGTAGAATAAATATGAGAAATTGGAATCCAATGTGTAAAACCTCCAAACACCTAGTAAACTGTTACATATTTTCAGTTTTTGACCTGTTAATCTGTGTATGAAGCAATACCTATTCTTGATTTTTGTCTGTTAATTTCCTGAAGGTTTCATGTTCCCTTCCTTTCTGTTCATTTCTATCCCAGTTTCCCCAGTTGCAATATGCATGTGCCTGGCTTTCTTTGAGGTAATCTTGAGATTACTTTAGCTAGTTTCTACCTAAAGTAATCAAAATTCAGATAGATCAGTAGTTACATTTTTTTCTTTTTAGATAATGAGTCAGAAAAGTGACAGGAATAAAGACTAATATAGGGAAAACCTCAAATACTTCAATGAGACAAGTGTTTAAAAGTCTAAACTGCCAAAAAGCTCATATAATCTTATTATATTAATGCAGTTCATTAATAATGTGATGTCAGGATCCATCAAGTAAACAAAATCAAAGAAAGCAGGATCAGGACAGTTCAGTCAATTGAAATAGGTGGCTTTAATCGGTCTAGGAGAACATGGACTGAGTGTCCAAACAGCTCATGGGAGACAACAGGACACTTCATGCCATGGGTTAAGCTGTGGCCTCCAAGAGAAGTTTTGATCGCTGCCTGATGCTTTAAATGTCAAAAGGAAGGAATGTGTACAGGGAACAAGGAAGATGCTTTTGTGTGGAGACTAATACTCCAAAAGCCTGTCAATAATTGCGTGCAAAGTTTCCCTCTTGCAGGATACAGAGACTCTTCTGCCTAGCAAATAAATCCCTCGGTTTTTTTCTTTTTCTTCTTTCTTTGGGTTTTGTGGGGTTTTTTTGTTGGTTTTTTTTTTTCCCCAACCTGACAAGCTTGTGAAAGGTGGAAAGGAAACAGAAACAAAATAGGAAGAGAGGCATTTCTATCTGCATTCTGCTTCAGATGTAATGATTATGATTATAATCAACAATGACTTTTCACAGTACAGTATTTTTGACCACAGTTGGGTTCTACATGAACTTTCTATTATACACATAAACACTGTTAATGTGTCACAGGAAAGCTGTGTGATGCTTCAGATTTTCCATGCCATATGTGTTTGCAACACAGTCCCAACACTAAAAAAAGCTAGGTATACAATGAGACCTAACTTTTCTACTTCAGAAGAGTTATTTTGCTTGTGTTAATGAGCACATGCCTTTTTTCTCTATTATTCTTTTAATGAATGTTCAGAATAACTGGAGACCAATAATGCTCTCAGGAAACACATCATTTCAGAAACTAAAGAAGCATTCCCGTTTCTTTTGTTCACATTGTAACAATATTTAAATGATGTCTGAGCTTTCTAACTAAGATAAAATTTTGGAACAGTCAGAACTCACTGCCAGATAAGTACTTTTCAGTCCAAACTCAGCACAAAAGGTACATTTTATCAGGAATGAGATAACAGACAAAAAATAAAATATATGATCCCTAGTGACTGATGATAGCAGCTTTGAGGTCCGTCCTGTTTTCAAAACACTATAAAACTGATTATCATTGTGGTCAAAGCTCAACAACTGTCTTGAATTTTTGGAGAATTATCTTCACTTATGAGTGTTGTCCTGTGACACAAGGGACACAGAAACAGCCTCTGTGTGGGGAAGCATCTAAATCCTTCATTACTGCCTGTAGGATAGTGTAAATCAAATCAGTGAAGAGTTTCATGGCAAATGCATGGGTGAACATTTTGGGCTTTTTTTTTTCCCCTATGAATCTTTAGACCAGATGAGTGCACACCTGCTCCTGTATGCTCAGCAAAATGTATTGAGGAACAAGCTCATACCACTGTCCAGACAGTGGGACAACTTAGAAAGTTGGGGATAGGGGCAACTTAGAAAGCTATACTACTCATGCTCAGTAAAGTCAGCTACAGAGAGAATCCTTACATCTTCACGCTACAACCATTAAAACTGTGCTGGATGGTCCTTCTCTTTTCTGTACAGCATAGAGGATTTGAATACCACAGGAGTTGCATCTCCCTAGTCTGTCTTGCACTCCAGTTTAGGATACTGTTTCTCTCACTGACCACAGAGAGTACCTTTCCCCTCTGCTGAGAAGTACAGAGATGATTTTACTGCACAATGTCCCCCTTGCCCATCAGATATGTATTAATACACTTGTAGGCAGTCACTGCGTGACATACAAGGTTTGACATTATATGGAACTATCTGGAAGGGTTTTTAGCCAGAAAAAAATATGTTATAATGGATTTCCATAGCAACTTTCTTGCACAAAGGCTATTCCATGTGTGAAGGTATTATCTTTAAAGAATAGGGAGGCTTACATTATATTTAGACTAGGATAAAGATAAATGCACCAGAAAGGTAGCATGGCCTCTTGGAAATTGTTTCTGTGTAGGCAAGAGGAGAATGTCATGCAGTGTTGTAAAACTGGACATGGGCTGTGTCTTGTGCTGTGCAGAAAATTGATTGCAGCCTTCTGAGTACATTTACAATAGCATTTGCTGGCAAAACCCCTAATCTGACTGTACTGACTATTGTGCAACATGTACCTCTTCAACATCTGTGAACAACACATATCATTAAATTACTGTGCTGTAAGAAACACTGTTAAAAGCAGATTTTAATGGTTATTTCTTAGCAGCTCTGAAGGAGCACTGGCAATCACATTGCTTCTTCACAGGAGCTAGATTGCTTGAATCACTCAGAGAGGCTTTGCAGCAGTGGAAGATAGCTCACTGAATTTAAATGATCCAGTACAATCATTAGAATTCCTGAAAATGTCTACAAATCATTGCACACAGGTATTTTCCGATTACCCCTTGAATACAGGAAGATAGGCAATGGAAAAAATAAGGATGGATATGAAAAAACTGCTAGGCAGCCTTTCTCTGTTACAATAATAGACCCAATTGTTGGAGTTGCTAACTACTTTTTGCTGCTATTTAGCAGTTGCAGCTTCAAGAGAAATAAACAACACATACTAAGAAAAGCAAACCGTTGCTTCATTCGTGATCTTATACCAAACATCCTTCATACTGAGCTTGACTGACTGGCATGCAGATTTGTTTCATAAACAAAAAGTAGTGTTTTCTCTCTAAACAATTCATTGTGAGCAATTTGTCATTGCAAACAGCTTCTGGCAGCTGACCAACTCCTTTCAGATAATCCTTCTTTAAACCAACTGGCCATTAAAATCTTGCCTCCCAACAATGGCAGTAATTAGTTCCTAATGAATAATTTGTCTGGATTACTGTATTTGCTGGATGAGATGGAATGAAGCTTGTATGTCATAAGAAAAATTGTTAACACTAATTTATCATTTAATTGACTTTCTCCTCATCTAAAAAACCTTGGGTCATTTTTAACTCTCTTTTTTTCATGGGCACAACTGAACCCATAGTATTTATAAGGCCAGTGGAATGTGTTTGATGACAGCTACTGATTAGATCCTACATACACATGCTTCAGATTTAGGCCATTATTTTCCATTTATTGTGTGGAAAAAATGTAGTCTACAATAAAATAAATTCACAGAAGCAGTAAATATTTAGTATTTAAATTTAGCACAAAAATAGGGAAAGAACATGCAAGCATCATAATAAATGTAATGTGATTAATGTTTGAAAATAGGTAAATAGACATTATGAGTCTACTAAATTCATATTTCTGGAATGTGGAACTACTAATTATGGCTTGGAACAGAAGAAAATGAATATTCACATTTACATTACACTATTAAAAACTTTAAATATGGCTTATATTTCTTTCTTTAACCCTTTTTTCTCTCAATCAGCAGATTTTTTTTTAATGGCTGTTAGCTGTATTGAGTGAAATCAATTTATATTAGCTGTATGTGTCCACTGTCTCTGAAAAAAAGAGTTAAAAAGAAGGAGTTGGATTGAAAAGTAGTACAACTGAAGTTCAACTCATATTTTCATGGTGATCAATTTTTTTCAGCTTCTGTTCTCTGTGGTCTGAAAGAAGCCACATCTGCAAAGTGTGATTACATTTTCTCATGTGTCTTCATAAAAAATGAAGACACTAATCTTTCTGATCTCCCAGGTGATGTCTGATGCCAGCCTCTTTGGTTTCTGCGAAAGCCACAGATAATTTGGAAATGAGAGTAACAGAAAGGTCTATAAATGAGATAAAATAAAATTTGTGAAGGAAGCACTGATGTTAGGACTGATAATATTTCTTGTCAATACTGACATATTAGTTTAATTTTCCATTATTGCTATATATTTCAATTGAGCTAAAAAAGTATAGCCTCTCAAACAGAGTTTGAGAGGTCTTATTTATTGGACTATAACCAAGTTCCAGTGGCTATGTAACTCCAGGGTAAGTTACAAAGTGTGACATTATATAAATATATACAGGAGGTGTCTTTTGCTGTTTCAGCTGTCTAGACTATAGAATCAAGAATACAAACATCATAACTAGTAGATGATGTGAACCAGAGAAGCATTTTCCCTTGTAGAGAAATAATCACCTCTCCTTGGTTGTCCATTCCCTTGTCTGTGCTCTATGACACTACAGCTTTGTTTGCGTACTTTTAAAGAAAGAAAAATTACATGAAAGGTATATTGCCTGATATAATTAAGGCTGTTGTAATTTTCAGAGTTTTCTTGCATTGAAAGTTAAAAAGTCAATATGAGTTTGGAAGGCTAAAGGGCTGGAGATGAGGTCAAGCCCAGTGTTAACATAGTGTTTCTTTGTTCTTCTGGTCTCATAATTTTTTAATAATTACTATGGAATGGATTAAAGTACCTGCAAAGAATTCTCACTGTCAAATACTACAGCAGGGACAGGCAAAAAAAAAAATTAGACAGTATGGAAACAGAAAATGTTGGTCTAACAATTTCTCTTTCATATTACAAGGTTGATTCTTGATATGTTAGTGCACCTGAACCACAGGGACTATATTGTATCACAGGGATTATATTTTTATCTATGTCCATAATCCTTTCTAGCAATTCCACAAGGTATCTGTAGTAGAACAGCAAATCAAAAAAGATCCTGAGAAAAATACTGTGTAAAAGTGCAAGACAGCCTTAACACACTTTAAACAATTGCTAAATCTCAGACCAAATGGCAGCCACAAATCTGTTGGAGTTGGTGGTAGGGTTCACCAGGAAGCCAGTTGGCAGAGTTAAAAACATATTGCCACAGTCTCATTGCTAGGTCCTGAGGAAAACAGAGGAGTTACAACTTCTTGGATTAACTGGAACTAATGTATCTTCATGTGTAAGTAGTCTTAAAATCTTTTTTACTAAAGCCAGCAAAACCTACAGTGTGAAAAACCAGTTGAGATCATTTGATCGCAAATGAATTGCACAAGATTCTCACCAGAATGAATACGTGCAAAGAAAGATATGATGCATTGATGCATTTGTTCTACTTTTCAATTTTCTCATATATTCCTGAAATTAAAGACCTTGTGGTTAAATAGACATAATGTCTGTGGATATGGATGCCCAAATGCATATGTATTATGTGTATGTATGTGTACATATATATATGTGTACATAAGCACATGCATACCCATACACATTTGCAAAATTTATATTTATGCTTAACTACATGTCTGGCTTCTTACTATTATCCAGATACCAATCCTGTACACAACAACACTCCCAGAAAGACACTACAAGAATAATTCTCTAAGGAAAAATATCCAGGAGGTATATCCAGGTCTAATTTCTTTCCTGTTTTGCTCAGAGTATGATTTCTGTGATTTTGTAAACCATGTACAGAGTTTTCTCTTATTTACCTATGTTGTTAATATTTATTCAAGGATAAAAAGTATGCACTTTTATTCATATTTATGCAAAGTCATTGAAGGTGACAATTTACTTAAATGTTAAGGAAAATTGAAAGCTTTTGATGAGCACAATCCCTTTGAAAATACAATGAACTTACAATTATAACTTTTATATCCAAATACAGTTAACTGACAATTCAGAAACAATTAGTAAAAAATGCTGATTTTCGTAATAAATGCTGATTTTCATATGGTTTGCATCATGTCTCTGTGTGTTTTAAGTATCCTACTTCCTTCAGTAAGATCAGTGTTTGGGGCTAATTTCTCCCATGTGAATAATGCTATAAAATTGCCTTCACTACAGGGCAAAAGAGAAATTGTTTAAGTTAAGGTAGAGACTGTATAAATCATAAACCACTCTCTCAGATAAAGGCCATTAGGTAGGTCTGTGTACAAATTTGACACCGTTTCCTTGCCTTTGACAGCTGTTTAGAAAGGCTAAAATATACAAGATCTGACTAAAGCTTTCAAAAATTCATCATGGAATATTTGTTAACCTTGTTCTCCGTGATAGTTGTAGTACAGAGATAATACTCTTCAAATGGGGATAAATTACAGTCTTTCAAAAGATTATCACCAGTCTTTATCGAGTTTGCTCCTACAGCTGAACGGTCAATGACCTTGTTACTCACACAATAAACATACCTGCTGTTTTACGCCCACAGGGAGCAGGTTTACTCCAACCAGGTGGCTGAGAACATCTCAACAGGTTTGTTATGGTTCTAACTTCTGCAGATAAATTAGGAAATCCAGCTGGTCAAAGGACAAATCTTTCAATTATTTAAATACCATAACTCATGAGACTTAGTTTCTTAGTTTCATGAGACTCCATTTCTAATGGAGTTGGTGTATACAGATCAGCTGTGCTACAGACATGCTGAATGCTCAGCAGATGTAAATCGGCATGGCTCTGGAGATTTCCAGAGCACCACCTTACACCTACTCCCACTTCAGCTGAGAGGCTGGCCAGGCAGCTGGCTGCCCTTTCCTTCAGCAACAAAGGAGCTCTGAACAGATAGTGAGGGATTCTTAACATGTAGCTATGTGCCTTTTCAATGACCTCTTTTTGTTTTGTTTTATCTCAGCTAAGAGTACTTGTACACCTCCCTATTTGACATAAACATTTCAGCACCCATTTTTCATATTATAACACATTGTCTTGACTGGAACTGCACTTCAGGGAGTTGGCACTCAAGCCAGTTATGCCCTGGCTCTCTTTCTTTGCAGAGATGTTGGGGTGGAGATTAGATTTTCGTTATCTCCTAATAGCATTGTATGAGTCTGGGACTGTCCATACTAGCCCACACTCAGCAGAATCAAATTAAATATCACAGGTTTAATATGCCGTTTTTGAAGAGAGAGCACTTTTCTTTTTTTTTTCCCTATTAATAACATGACCTTTATTTGAATTGGCACCTCTTGATGTTGCACAATGGCACAGTATGGTAAAGGATGAAGCTGGGGTGAAGAAACAGCTCTGTCTTCTGTGAAGCAACCTGTGCACTAGTGAACAGAGCTGTTTGAGCACAGTTCAGTCAGTCCTGACATGAAAGTTAAGCCAAGGCCACTGTAAGATAAAGCATTTGGCATTACAGCCAGTACATACATTGGAGCTACGAGACTCTCTGCTTTTTAATTTAATAGCTATTTGGTTTATTGAGTATTTTTAAAATATTTTTATAGGGAAAAAGGGCCCATTGTGAATGCTGCTGAGAGCTGTGATGTCTCAGTGACAGTGGAGGACTCCCAGCACCACACAGAATCATGCCATTTGAAAAGACATCCTTGAGAACTGAATAAAAACTGCAAAATCCCACCACCCCAAAAAATTTTAAAAAAACCAAAATTAATATTTCTTAAAATTGCAGCCAAGAAAATAACAATATTGTGCTCTCACCCTAGAATTTAAAAAAGATATTTCAAGGACAATAAAATAATAATAAAAATTAAAATTTAAAACTGAAATCTGAAATAATGATTTTGCTACTTGATATTCCTCTGCCCTCTTTCATATCTGATTGGTCCCCCAATCTCATGGTTTCTTTTGCTTCTGTGATTATTAAACTGCCCCTATAACTTTACCTTATACACTTCTACAGCAGGTTTTGGATAAAAGAAATAAAAAATTCTTTGAGTTCACTCATTTCCTCACCCTGCTGCTACATGAATTGATTATCCTAGGAAATGGTTAATGGTGCTAAGTGTTTTTATACACTACAGCAAACCCCAGGATTTGACTGTTGCTTTTCTAAGTGAGCTCAAGTGATTTTATTCTTTTTAGGGGAGAGGAAAGGGTCTGTTTTAATCATAAGGCTATGAACTGAGCTTCATTTTCTAAGAAAACAGCACATGAGACTTCCTTCACAAAAACAACAATAAAACCTTAGATCCACAGGGTGGGTTTTTTGTGGGTTTGACACAAAATTATTTTGCATAACCTCAAAATTATGCTTACAAAGCACAAATAAGACAAAGCTAAGCAGATTCCAGTATTTATCTTTTTTTAGCTATGCCTTTGGATCAGCTAGGTTTTGCTTCATGAAGAGATAGCTGTGATTAATCTCTGCACCCTCCTTCCCTTGCTTGCTCTGTAAAACAGCCTAGGGCCCTTGGTAGGACTGCTGTATTTACAGAGGTCACCCGTCACTTGACGTGTTTTGGTTTGTAATTACCAGCAAACCCCACCAAGCCCTCTGGGTGTGAGGATTAGACTGGATTGCATGGCAGCCATGCAGGCACAATAACTTCGTGCCATCAAGGTATAAAGAGCCATGGCATCAGTCACAGGCCCCTTGTTCAGCTGCTTTCCCAAGCTTACAGACACATTCCCTGGGGGAAAAATCCACTCACCTGCAGCACTCTGGCCCAGGAACTGCAGTGGAGTCAAGTGGGCCATCCACAGCTAGCCTTTGCTGACCCTTTCAGGCCAGTGACAAATCTCTGATGTGCTACTTGAGAACTACAAATTTGTCTTAACACCGGGCTTCTGAGGGCATCTTCCTTGTAGATTTTGGCTAGCATATTTAGCCTGGTGAGGCATGCTAACACTCACGTAAGTCTGTGCAAACAGGAACTTGGAGACCCTAGGCTTACAAAAGCTAATTCTGCAAGTATCTGGAGGCACATACACACTTCACTTATGCAGCCAAATCAACTACGCTGACCACTCTTTCAAATTTACTCACAAAGATCTTGTGAAATTAGGTCACTTAATTTTACAGAGTAAAAAAGCTGAGTGTTTTAAATTTTCAGCTGAAACCTTCACTTTGAAGAGCAATCTCACATTAGCAAGGAGCTGCTAGAGAAGAAAGCTTTGTTTTCTTTGCAGATATAACACTGAGGACTTCATCAGAGTACATCTGGGCACTATGATAGCACACTATTTAATATTAGTGGATAAACTAGCAGAGGGAGACAAAAGAAATTGTGAAACCTTGTGTAGTGGAGAGGCTTTTATTATGGTACACATCTATTGCTTCACCTGAGTATCTGCAGGTTTCCAACCAGTACATTCTCTTAATCAGTAACCATAATAATGCTATTTGTTTCCACTCTCATGTAAGAAATTAAAATGGAGACTAGAATTGTCTTTGATCTCCTTTATTCTTTTCCTGTAATTTGTTCTCCCATTGTTATTCTGTACAAAAGGCTTGCTACCTTATTACAGCAAAGTATTTAGAGGCAGTTCATAAATGCGAAGGGTAAGACTCAGTGATTTTCTGTCATCCATCATCCCAACAGAGTGGGTGATGGCCCAGCCTTCAAGTTCCTGACACTTTCTGGACAAGAACTTCCATCATAAAATATAGGCTGAGCACTCTATTGTTTTAAAGAGTCAGAAATACATTGCATGTGTAAGTGCATATCTTGTCTAAAAAAGACTGAGCATGTGAACTTGATATTTGGAGATGGGGAGTTACATAATTGTCAGGAGACAACTGCATGCAGCAAGACTTATCACCTCTCAGCTTTGGCAACTCACAACAGGTTAAACAAGCTACCACATGCAAGGTTTTCTGCATGATTGCACATTTGACCTTTCAAATTCTAGCCTGAAATGTCAGTAATAAATATTTTTGTTTGTTATACAACTCTAGCAGTGTAATTGCTTTTACTATTCCTTTTCCTTTTTATTATTATATGTGGTTAACCCCAGGATTATAGAGGAACCTTTGTTTGTTGTATTACACATGTTAATTTTGCTTATTGAGCACAATTTTCACTTTGCATAACTCAAAAATAAGGCACAGTGAATCTGTGGCAAGTAGCCACAGCTAAGAAAGACTCTAGTCACAACATTGTTTGTTCAAAGGACAGCCAGGACAAAATTGGTTTGCAGATTTTTTTCTTTGACAATAAAGCATTCTTTTACAGAAGCATTCTTGAAACCTGGACTGTAATCTCTCTCATGGAGAATGCTTGCTTGCTTGCTTGCTTGATTGATTGTTTGTTGGTTTTGCTTCCTTCTTTACTGCTGCCTTCATCTGTTGATTTTTTTTCCTTGCTATGTGTCTTCTGCTACCTGTGCAGGAAACATTCTTCCTTCTTGTTGGGAGATTGGGAGAAAACACCATTTTTTTTCATTGATCTTTTCATACCAGGACATCTGTACCATGCTAGCTTTTGTGTAGCATTCAAGTGGTCAAATTAAAAATGAGCTGTTATGTGCAAATGTTATTGATCGCCCCTAGAACATGGATAATACTTATTAAAATTTCCTACTATCACAAGCTGGTTTAGGCCTTTCTCAGTCCTTCCCAAAGTCTGCAAAACAAAATAAAATCCTCTCACTCTATATATGTGGCAAAATTTGTCCATTTTTCACAGTTTTTTTTCTTGAAAAGTACCAAAACAAAAAAATTACCATATCATGATCCTCAAGAACAATCAGCTATTAACATATCTAGCTAGACACAATTTCACATAAAGACATACCTTCAACATTCCCTCAATCCTCACAAATGCAAATGATCAATCATTTACCTAACAAGTCAATAAAATTTGAATCCTTGATTGGAAATATCAATTTATACCTATAACACAAAAATTCCTGTATGATTTTCACCATGTACTATTTATTGCAAATGCACAAATGCATTTGCGATAGCCTCATTGGTTATGTTATATAAAACACTCAATATAGTGATTTATCCAAAAGGTTTTTCCTGAGAAAATATTAACTTAAGGGCTTCCTTTCTTTCACTAGTGTCAGCAGTGTTCACTCCTACCTGCATTTGCTTATATGCAACTATTTTAAATGTTGCAGAAGAGAACACGGTTCTGCTATCAAAGAGAACTTGTCTCCTACTTCGGTGCTACTCAAGTATCATATTAACACACTTCCTAAGCGAGATATACATTTTCATAACTATGACTACCAGCATAAGATCAACAGGTCAAACATTTTATCAAGAAGGTGAGAAAGGAATATCAGTAGAATCTAATTCCCCAAGGTGGCAGAGTTTAAGAGCAGTATTCTTTCTATACCATGTTGTATTTCTACCAAAAAACCTAAGCTGGAATGTTATACTTCAGTGGGTAAGCCAAAATGTTTAGTTACCTGCTTTGTCAGGCAAAACTTAATTTTCTGTTAGTTTAGTAAGGAATAGCCTTCCAAAACTAAGTGCTTTAATTTAGGGTTCTTTCCCAAATTATATCATGACACTTGTCCCACAGATTACTTAGGACCAGATTTTCCTAACATCTCTAGCCACACCAGACCACTTTAAATGGGCCAGGGTTCCTTGAGTGAGCTGCATGGTGTGCCTTTGGATGGCTTGGGGAGAGCTAGACACACACCAAAAGGGTGCAGCACAGCCAGCACACAGAATGCTGGAGTTACCATCCTAGCCAGAAAACTGGCACAGCATCCTTGTTCTGAAAAAAGTCTCCAGATTGGAACACACTCCTGCAGAAGGCTATCTGAAATCTTTCCTTTGAGGATCATTCCTCTCTTCTTGAAATAGGAAGTGTAAAACTTGCACAGAAAGTAATCTCATCAGGTGTCTCTCCAGCCTGAGGGAAATTAAACCATCCCCTCCCCTCTTCTTTCTCACCACCGAAATCACCAAATGATAAGGCATTTATGGTCTAAGGTACTCAGAAGCCTTTTTTGCTGCAGGTATTTCATTTAAAATAAAATAAGATTACCAGGACTACAAAGTGGGAACAGGTTGTCCAGAATTTTTTTGATTTTTCTTCGATGTGCTGTGCATATAGGCATGGAAAGGGGCAAAGATAGACACAACACATCTTATTAAACAGCTAATTTTATTATATTAGTCCACAAATGCAGAGGTAGAAGACAGTGGGACTATGTAAGTGCATGGAATACTAATGTTAAAAAGGAGAAATATAAACAGGCAAAGCTAATTGCAATTGATGAGACCACCAGGGAGCATTAGCAGCTGTTTAGTCAGAAAGAAAGGAGGGCAAAATAAAAGTAGAAAATTGAAAATAATGCAGACAAGCAAAGCTATAATGGCCAAAAGCTGTAAACAGCAAGAAAGGCACTAAAGAGGACAGCAATTAAAACATTTATGAAAATAGTATTAGGCTATTAGTGATTTCACTGTTAAAAGAAGTATTGGCTTTGTCTGATAAAATGAGGCTTACATCCACTTATTAAGCAAACGAGCAAATGTGGATCATAATGAAAATTACATCATCTAGTCTGTGGATAATGATTCTGTTTTTTCCAAAAGTTACAAGAAAATTGTTAAAGCAAATTGAAGGACTACCTTTTCACTCAGTGACTGTTAAAACTCACCTGAAGAAATTATTCTGTAGTTTCTTTTCTTGTCTTTCTGGCTCTTATATACTGAAAAGGGAGGAAAATTACCGTTCACAGTTCTTAGACTGAATACAATCCATTATAGACAAGTCTGTCTATGATGCCATTGAGTCCAGGAGGTGAGAAAATCATGCTACAAGCTTGAATTTCTAAATGAGCAGACCAAGCTTTATTGCACATTATTTGGTGTATTTTCAATCCTACCTTTTCTCATGAGCAAAGCATACAAGATGGAATTTGAAGATGGCAAATACGTTCGGACATTAATTGCTGTTTCAATTGCTTCTTGTTCAAGATGTCTCAATAATAGTCTTGTAAACCACAATGTGGAACAAAAATTGAGTTCTGGACATTTTATTGGGAAAAAAAATAGAGCGAATCAACATAATTAATAGTACTGCAATATTTTTAATCTCGAGAAATGCTTTAAAGAACTACTGAGACTTTCTTCAGACAATGTCTCCAGTATAGATTTGTTTTCCAAAAAGAAAAATCCCCCAAATTGTTTTAATAGTTTAATTATCATTAATTATTTACATTTATATTAAAATAAGTAAGCTAATAATGAATATACCTAACCAATAAATAATAAATTAAATGAAGTTATGTCAAAATATAATCTACAAATAAACAGTAAAATAAAATGTAGTAGTATTTATTATAATTTTATCTTTGTGTTAGTCATTCATTGGCTTAGGGATTAGATGAATGTCCATTGACTCTGAGAAACCTCCCCCTCCCATTCTGGAAAGCTCAGGATTCAATGCCTAGTGGGATACTCTTGCCTGACATCCAAGTCACACTTTTGAGGAGCCATGCTGAGAGGCACCTCTGGCCTTTGCACATAAAAAGTGAATTATATTATTCCTGGATTTTATAAAGTCTTCCGAAGGATTTCATGTGGGACTAAAGAATGCTGACTGAGAAAAACCAGGACAAAGAAGAAGCTGCAGAAATTTCGGCAACTATATAAGGAATCACTGAAAATATTTTAGCATCCTTGCTCATGGCCTCTGAAGCATTTGCATGCCTGCATTTATTTGTAAAAAAAATAATAGTGTCTGCTCTCATGCATATATGGTGTTCATCTGGACACTACTCTTTCATATCTTTTTCATTTTCCCCAAGACTTTGCTGATTCACTGCTTTTATTTCTAATAAATTAAAATATTTTGTCCTGACAGATACTTGAGATAACTGTACTTCATGGTGTAAGAACTGGGCCGTCACTTATTTCTGTGGATTTCGTAGTATCCATAATAGGTCCTGAAGAATTCAGAATAATATTTTATTCTATAATTTGGGGAAAACAACAGTATATGGAAATCTATTTTTGAAAGGTCATAACTATCTATAAGCTGGACAACACTATCCATAGAAAATTAATCACAACTTTCTGTGATACATCAGTTGTGAATTAATTTATTTAAAATGGATATTGCTTTTCATCATACAGCCATTAATTAACAGAAATCTTACAAAGTATGCTGGCACACAATATGCGGATTTTCCCTACATACATTTTCTTCTAGGTTTTCACGGCACTTTTCCTCAGAAGTTCTCAAGGTTCTTCATCCCATAGGTAGCCACTGCTTCTTTTACAGCAATGAATCTGAAGGCATTTTTTTTCAACAAAAACAGTAATTCTCAGCTTTTTTTTTTTAGGTTATTAATGTTATTATGGTGTAATTTCCTGCTTGTGTGAAATTACAAGCAAGCAGCCAAGGACAGACCATCTCAGCTTGTTTCACCATCAAACATGAAATGCAATTAAAAGCTGTAGCACATGCAGGTTACCTGTCTTTTAACTTCAGTGAGGCAAACATGAAGAGAACACGAAGTTCTGACTTGAAGCACTGAAATAGATGTTGTGACAGCAGAAGCTGGGCCATTTTCTGTTTCAGTCTGTACAGTAAAGGTGGCACTTTGCCTGCTGACAATGTGCATGTGAAATGGCAGAGATGGATCAGTGTGAGCACATGCTGCTCATTATAGTGCTTCCAGGTGTGTTCTTAGAAGCTGTGTTTTCTCTCATGTGATCAGAGGTCAGAAATCCCCTTGAATGACAGCACTGGCAATCAGCACTGTTAAAGTAAGTCTTGATGGAATTTATGGAGATTGAGATACTTTTGGAAAGACATTGCTGGAGATTCAGGGACTGCCCACACTGAGATGTTTTGGAGTCACCCTCAAAGAGAATTTCACCTCCTATTTTTCTATAGGTTGTCACAGTCAGATAACAACGAGCCTGAAAGGAAAAAAATTCAGTTCCAAGAGCAGTTTCTGCCAATAAAAGTCTTGACTTTGCAGAAGTTTAGCCTACTAGTTTCATCCATGTCCCATACTGTACATTCATTACTCTTTGGGGCATGCCACAAAGTCTTTCTTATCTTTTGTAGGTATTTAGCAAGTCTGCAGGTTTGTAAGAGAATGAGTTAAAGATTATAGGAGACTGCTGATTTTTTATGATGTGCTATTGCCAGACCTTCTTCAGGAGTCTGTGAGAATCTGTTAACAGGAAAATGCATAATAGGCAATTTAATGAATAAGGGGTTTTACTGGGAAATACTACATTTTCTGATTGAGTATTATGTTTTAGAAGCTTCCAAGAAGTCTGCAGAGTTACCAGGAAATAAAATAAAATGGAATTAAATAAATAATTTCAATCAGTAAGAGATAAGGTATAAAACAAGGTCAAGTCTGGATTGAAATGTTTAACATTGTTTAAAGAGCTCCATCACTAACTCTTCCCTTAACAGGCTTATTCTTATAGCAAACATTTTTTGAAATATTTCTTTCCATGTGGTATTTCCATATGTTTTATATTGCTTAGTTTTCCATACACACATTTTACAGGCTATTAATCCTTTTCCTGTTCTGAAAAATGTTGATGAGAGTTTTTTCCTGACTTTTATGGGAAAGACTTTTGGTTTTTATTTTTGGTTTGCTGTTTTTGGGGTTGTTTTTTTTTTAAGAGTGAACTAGATCATGTCCTGTTCTTTATAGTGACTGTGTCTAACAGACTTTCTTGTTTGGAAGTAGTTCTGTCAGTCAGCTATTCCAAGGGCTCATTTCAGTAAATGAGGTCTACCCACAGCTCTGCTACAGTCACTGAGGTCAGCTGGGATACCTCACTTTTCTGTGGCTAGTACACATCAAGGCCTTGCTCATCATCTCTTCATGCACTGAGACCACCAGTTTGAACACTTCCACTTTCACCATGAGAGATATAAAGTAGGAAAACTATATCTCATAAGGTATGCAGTTTAGCAAGGTGAGTCACAGCCATGCATGTATCTCTGAACAGTTCTAATGCTGTTGTCAGACACACTTAGACAATTAACCATTGGATTTTGTTTGCTATAATGACAGCTGCCCTTAAGTAGAGAAGAGCTGAGGGAAGAGATCACAGAAGTATGTCAGGAAGTTAAAGCTGTACTATGAGGTCAATATGTCATTCCTGCTCCTGCAGAGGTCTCTGCCTTCTTAGCTGCTAGATGATCCTCTCCAGACTGGTGTCACCTTGCATACAGAGGCACCATAAGTGCTTATGTGCTGTGCTGTGAGCTGGGATCAGGAAATTGATACAGCTCAAAGACTGCCCTTGTCTATCTGTATGTGTTTCAGATGGAACAGTTCCCTTATCTGCTTTTAGTCTCTGCTTCACAAATGCTGCTTCTGGCAGGCTGCTGGTCAGCACAGTGGAGGGAATGGGCAACATGAGGTCTACATGGGAATAGCTGTGATTTTGGCAGCACTGCCAGTTTACAGGTGCCTAATCCTGCAGCCTAAGATTCTTAATAAATGATAAGGCTTCATGACACAAGGGTTCCATGGATTCTTTTGTCTATAAATTAGACATGACTGAAAAATTGCGTATACTACCAGTACAGAACTTATAAATAAAGTAGGAATGTAGTTTTATAATGTAGTTTCCTACTTTATAAATAAAGAAGGAAAAACACACAGGCAATGCAGTCTTAGAAATAATTTACCAGAGCTGCATTTTTATCCTTTCTGTCTCTCTTTAAAGAATGAAGTCATTCAGTTAAGCCCTCTCTTTAGAAAAGTAGTCTCTTAGTTGTACAGGATGGCCTTTTCGTATGATCTGTTATAATGACAGAAACAATACACTATAAAGATCATATATGAATGCAGGATCCCCTTTGTCAAGATTATCCCAGGTAATGCAGAGGTGAGTAATGAATATAAGTGTTCAGCAGAGGAGATCTTCATAATGTATATTTCTACTAATTCACAAAAAGTCATCCTGGTAGGAAAACACTACGAAAGGGAAACTGATGCATATTGTCATACTCTGAAAGGATTGTGTGCAACTAGCAGAACAGTAATGAGAAAGTAAACATTTATATTACTCTTTCTCCACACAGACTATCTAGCTGACTATAATTGGAGGATTGTTACCAGAGGAACACTTTTACAAATACCTTATTTCCCATGACCTGTCCAGGAAAGACCAGTAAAGTTCATTTGTACTTAAGGAAAGGGAAAAGAACTGAATTTTCTATTACAATACCATCCTAAACCTTCCTTTTAGGGCCATGTCTTTCACAGTGATACACCATGATGATACACATTACAGAACACCCACTTCATAATTATTCTTCTAGGAAATGGTAGCCACTGGAAAACAAACAAACAACCCAAACAAACAAACAGAGAATAACACCACCCATGGTTGCAAAAGCTTATGTGAACCATTTGAATAGCATTTGTCATGAGCAGATACCACTGCAATGAAAGAAAACATGGTGCCAACCCATACAACTGTTCCCAATGGGTCAAATGTTGACATGGCCAGGGAGATGTCAGAGCTGGTAGGGCAAGAGAGGTTGCAGTCCACCGGGGTGTGAACAGCTTCCACCATCTAAACAAATCCTTATATCATGTTGACTCAGCGGCTCTTGAATCTTTAGTTTATTTTACCTTGGTGAGGTCTAAGTTTTAGGACCTTGCCTAGAGCAATGCTCTGTTTACATGTGATTTTTAAATGTTGGCTACTAATAGTATTGTACTTGAAGAGACCTGAACTCAAAAGGTTGCTTGTCATGGTTGATAAAATAAATATGTTTTTCAATCCATTAGTGATATAGTGCTTTCAACAGAGGAGTGAATAATACCAGGTGTTCTGTGGGATAGAGACATTGTACTCACATTTTGTTTCATAGGAAACCATGGAATAAAGCCATGTTTGCACTTTATAGCTCAAAACAAAGAAGTGTATACTCTTGAACTGGCTGCCTTCAGTGTGAAATATGGAATGAGAAAGGTTTTGTTTACTGTGAGGAATGTCACTACCAAGTTTCTTAATCCTTTGTCAACACCCAGCTAATTCAGCTTTCATAAAGATAGGGCAATGAGCAATTGGATCAGTTACATTCTTCTACTATCAAACTACATTAACATTAGAGTTTACAGGTTGCTCTGTCTAAAATTTATGTTTCACAGGGATTTTTTTGGCTAAATAGTTGGCAGACTATGCTTTAGGAATACAAACAAGCAAAAGAAGATGTCTGTGAAACAAACATGATGATTTTACAGTAATCTCAGCTGTGCAATAATAGCAATTAAAAGTTAAAATATCTCAATGGTCACTACAATTAATGCCATTAAAGTAACTAGGCCCAACAGCTCTAAGGTCAAACAAACATAGCTCTGTACATGACACTCTGGCAAATTAAAATTACTGACATTTTCATCTAAATTATATTCCCTAAATTATCATCTTAACACTAAATAAATAAAGCTATGATAATTCAAAGACAGATTAGAGACAGAAACTAGTGTAACTACTTGCTCCAGAGTGTTAAAATTTAAATGTAATTAATAGCCTTTACTCACTGTCTCTGGTTATACATGGTGTTTCTCATTTACATTCCTTTGCAAGATGCTGACAGCACTAAACATCTGAGAAGAAATATCTCATCCACCAGAGGAAAATGGCTCTTCATGTTTTAGTGCTGATAATGGACATGGCTGCTGCACTGTTCTAATAATAATGACCAGGAAAAGGAATGTGGGAGAGGGAGGCTCTAAGCTGTTTTCTTTTCGGTTTTGTGTTCCAAGCCTTTCCCGGAGTCAACGTGAAATGTAATTGCTCTTTTGACCTCTATCTTCTCTCTCCCCAGGTCTGAGGAAGAGCTACACTGGTTGATTATTGCAGGAATGAAAGGCCCTCTAACCTTGCCGACCGAACGCCTTGCTGCTTTCAATGTTGCCCATTATGCTGAAGGCAGGCAACTCCTGGAGAGAGGCTGAAATCCACGGGAGCACTGCTCGCCGGGCAGGCTGCCAGCAAGGGCTCTAGCACACACGGGAAGCCAGCTGGGGGAGGAAGAGGGGGGAGACTATATCAAAACATTGTTAGCACAGTGTATAAAGAGCTCTCAGATGCTGATCACAGGTTGCTTCTTCATTAGTAAGACTTTACACCATCCACCTGAAATGAAAAGGAACAGAGACATAAGGGAGAAAGAAGAGTACAGTGATAATGTTTTTGCAGTGGAATCTGGCAGTCATTAAATTTAAATAAAAATAAATAAATTTAAACGCCAACAAACCAAACAAAAAAACCTGAGCCCAAACCCACAATTTTCACAAGAGTAGACAGATTGTTGCTGCATAAGGATCCATTGAAAATACTCCTCCAAGGAAAATGGGTCAAATATTCAGTTGCTATAACTATGCTAAATTGGAAAACATTCACCATAAAATCTTCCACAGAATGTTTCTAGAGGTTGGAAAATATTTGGAAGGTTGGAAAACATACCAAATACTGTGTTTGACAGATTCTCTCTCTTTTCATGTGTGCATGTTTTTATATTTACATATATTTCAGAAAACCAAAACCTCAGAATTCACAGAAATAATAAGATATTATTTGAAATTATTTCCTATTATTCTGACTGTAAGTTTCATTGCCCTAAGCCAGCCACAATGACTGCCTGAATGAGGTTTGTAATTTGACCCAAAGATAATACAGAGACTCAGGTGGAGCTCATGAAGGGCACTTACAGTTTGACGGCAGCCTATTTTAAATGAAGCTGCCCAAAAAGATGTTCAAATAACATGGGCATTTCATTTAGAAGCTGAGTTTATCTCAGCAGGGCCATCAGTATTTCAATGTCATCATGACTTGAAGCTGTTTATGTCTCATGTGTCTCTAGTGATTCATAAAAAATGAATTGGTGTTCTTTTGTTTGGTGGTTTTTGCTTTCTTTTTTCTCTCAGTCATTTATCCCTATCACAAAAAAACTCAACTAAAATGCAGGCAAAAAACACACATTTTGTTTCCCCAGGCTTATGTAAGGACTGCGTGATTGCTAGACCACTTTAATGGTCTAAGCTAATGCTGCTCTCTTGCCCTCAAGTGGGAGAGCCGCTGCCTTAGGGCGACAAACACAGCACGCATCCTGGCCACGCCGCACATTCCCCAGCTCCTCATATGTCCTGCCAGGCTGTGGACAGCGGTGATGGCTGCTTTTTGTGGTAGCAGAGCCAGAATATGCCGGCATTGCCCCTTGCCATTCCCCATCTCTATTCTAGGAAGCAAGGCACGTGCCATGTCTTCACAGGCACTGTCTGCCTTGAGAAGCTGGTTTTATCAGGTCACTGCTGCTCAGAAAGCGAAGCCCTGCACCACACTGATGCTGTGCTGCTGATGCTGTGCTCCAAGAAGCCTGGAGGAAGAAAGCCAAATAAACTGTTTGTAAGTCAAGACCAGAACTGGGAATATATTCTCCTCATTGCTTGGGCCAGAGAGTTTGGACCAGCAAGGGAGAATCTAAGAAAATTTAAAAATAGTTAATGACCTTTATTTTTAGAAGGAATGCCTATCAAGATGGCACTGAGATGGTCTGAGTTTATCTAAGTTTATCACCAATACATTCCATGCAGTTATATCTCTAATGGAGCTCCATATCATCAAATTCCTGATTCCTTGTTGGCATTTCTGACTATCACCAACACTCTTCAACGTCTCTGTGATAAATAAATATGGCTGCATACCCCAAAACTTTCACAATGAGGCTTGCTCTCCAGACTTTCAATTTCTTTGCTAATTATTTCTGCATTTTCTCTGGAATATCAACAGTTTGCTTGAACAGAGTGCTCCTATATGAACTATCATACCAAAAATATTTTGAACCTTATTTGAGAAATCACCCAGCTTTGTTATTCAGTTGACTATTCCCCATAGGCTTCCATTCATTTTCAGAGCTGCTGAAGTCCTCTACCCTGAAATACTAGCTTCTATTATTTGTTCCAAGCTGAATTGCTGTATGGTAGGTCTGGTTCTTTTCTCCTTCCTTTTGTTGGAAAAAGAATAGCCATAGTGTTGTGTGAAAATGAAATAAGCCATGCTTTAAAATACTATGTGTAAAGAACCTGAGTGAGCAAATACAGGGGATCCTTTTATACAGTTACCATACCTTCGATAGTTTTTCTATTGAATAAATACAGATTATATTCTGTATTTATATTGTTATATTAACACCTTATATAAAAAGGGCATTCATATTGAATACTATTTTTGCTATTATTTTTATTAATGCCCTCTACATTTCAAGAAGCAGTTGCCAGGATTAGTGAGGGAAAAGGGAGCATATTGTACAGGCAGAATTGACATAATAACAACAATGAAGCCAGGTGACCAGGAGTCTAACACACAAATGAGAGTAAATATATTTTCTTCAGCACACTAAGGAGCTAAGGACTTTTTTTTCCCCATTCTTTACAGAGTTCAAATCCTGGCAAACAGCTTGCTGCAGCTCAAGTTATTTTGTTTGGAGAAATCTAAAAAGGTTAAGCCAACTAACACTATGAAAGAAATGGATCAGAGGTATTTGAGCACTGGAAAGTCAAAGTATTAAATAAACTGTGAGTCCATACTGTGCCAGTTCTTTGTTTTCATTGTTTTAACTTGAAAGATGAAACAAAATACAACTACATTAGATAAAAACATAACAAAATAAAAAGGTATGAGTAACATGACATGACATGTCAGGACATGACAATAGTAAATAATTGTTTTCACTCAGCCAGTTTACATAAAACCTCAGCAAATCAGGTTATTTTTCTTGAAAGCAGTTCAAAGAACACAAGCTGCCATTTGTACCATGTAGTTTTTGCATCTTTCATGCTTGCTACCTAAATGCTTTGTATTGTAGACGCAAAATAGGAGTTTTGACTGTGCACCTGATAACATAGTCTGAGGATTTTGGCTGTCTCAATGGGTTCAGTTCTCCACAATACAAATATCTGCTTAACACAAATGGCTTATGAACATAAAGGCCTGCATGTACTTTCAAAACCAAATATTCCTGAATATTTGGTTTGCAATGCTTTGCACACAGTGGCTTGAAGTACAGATCCTCATTTTGCCTGCAAATCAGGCATAGTAGGTATTCAGCCTAGAAACACATGCTCTCCTGCCCCCCTGGACTTTCATTCTATGAAAAAATAATAGTAAGTGTCATTTTTCTAAAATATGGTAGCATGTTCACCACAAAATCACTGTTAGACTAAAAAAATACATATATTTATAAATTACCTAGTATAGCTCTAAAAACAACTTAAGCAAGACTTCAAGACTTTCTCTTGGTCCAAAAATAAAAACTGAATAATAGTAAAATTGAAATGATGCAAGTAATTTTCCAGTGTGTGTGTGTGCATTTTGGTCTATAGTCTCTTTGGAATTATCTTTAAACTTTTTGGGAGGTTTTTTTCTCTTTGTTTTGATTGACATATTTCTTATACATATGACACTTTCTATGCTTAAAGCTCAAAAGAAGGTGTTGGTGAACTTCATAAAGATGACCAGAGTGAAATCCCTGAAAAATACCTTAAAATGTTGGTTCTTGTCCTATCTGTCAGACCTGGCAGGATGCCAGAGTTTTCCTGTTGTCATTAATCTGATCTGGAGGAGATGATAAACCCCTGGAAAAATTATACACCACTGAGGTCCAAGTGTATCTGTGGATTCAACAACTGGGCTTGATACAAACATGCAATCTAATTCTTGCTCTTTGCTTTATTTTAAAGGTTGGAATGTGGCATTTCAAAAACATAATGTCAGATAGGAAAAAGGGTGAATGTTAAGGGTTTACTGAATATCAGATTTCATCCAAAGAGATGAGAAAGACATAATTTCTGCAATATTTGCTAGATTATGGCTTTTATTTTCATAGGAAGAGTGGCTGGCAGCTCCTTGTCAGCAGATGGGTAGGAGTACAAGAAGCTCCCTTGCGTTCAGTATCAGCACTCCTGTTTAATTTGCATTTGAGGGAGTTTTTTCCATAGCGTATTCATTTGCCAGTGAGTTAATATGTCCCTGCATAATCAGATAAGAATGGAATAGAATTACTAATGATAAGAGGAGGTGGAATAAGGGCATGCCAGTAGAGCAGCCTTTCCTTCACCCACTTAATCTGAGTAGGTCATAATTTCAACTATCTCAAGTTTAGGTTGGTCTTATTTCTTTTCCCGAGGTAGGAAGGTTTGTTGTTTGATATTTGTTTCTATGGGGTTTTTTTTCCCTCTCAAAGGTGATTTTAGAAAATTAAATGCTATGAATTTGCTATGACAGCTACTACATTCTGTGAAGCTGGAGAATACAGAACTTAAACTTGCAGCTAGAAAAATACGTCATTCACCTCTTAAGCCAAATAGAAGAGTAAACTAATTAAAGCAGAGTAAAAAATACTCTCTGTGAAGCATGAAGTGAAAAAAAAAAAAACTAGAAAAATGTTGGTCGCAGCACAACATAATCTTAATATATGCACGTCAATAGCCATACTTGCATTAAGTAAATGCAAATGTCATAAGCCTTTAGGGTTGTAATGTGCCATTCATGGGGCAGCCTGCACAGTGGAGGAAGGAGGACTTCCAAACAGCTTTGTCAGCTGCTATTGAGCCCCTGGGGCTCAGCAGCTACGCCGTGAGCGAGTTGCCCTGCCAGACTCGTCGGTGTTCAAGAGGTGGTGCCTTGACCTCAGCTGAGAGGTCACGGCTGCACTGCAGGGGTTTGTGTTGCAGCCAAGGACAATCCTCCAGGCTGTTTAGCAATGCATTTGTGGGCCCTCCTGTATCCTTTGGAAAGGGGCGCAGTGACCAGCAGAAGGCTGCAACATGAAGCTGCAGCGTTTTACAACACCCGGCAAACCCCCACGAATTTACCACTAGTAAATTCATCCCTAGGGGTGTCTCTTGGACAAAGTAGCAGTACAAATACTCTTGCGTTTTATGTTGCATTTTTACTTCTAAACTTCTGTAACTCCACATAGATTATCCCTTCTAGCTGAAATACTTTGTATTGTAGATGAGGCTACTTTTGAATCAAAGAGAGACAGGTGTTAATGGCCAAGATGCAGGATGCCCAATTTTAAACTCATGTATGATGTAATTTCATTTGGATTAACCCAAATCCTAATTTGGTTTTCTGTGGAAATTCCCAGTGAATTTATTGAGCTACACCATTTAAACACAATAGCTAATGCAGAAAGTTGATACATCATATATTCACCAATTCTGCTTTACAAATTTCATTGTGATTTTAGCATAAAACTGTGAGTATATAAGCCATGATATATTAATAAGTGTCATGAATACCCACAGAAGCATATAAGCAGCTTGAAAGAAAAGGGGAGGAAGAAGGGGGAGAAAAAGAAAATTAAAAAAAAACCAAAAAGTGCAGGGGTAAGGGAGGGCATGGAAAGGAATAGAAGGGAAGGCAAAGCAAGGCAAAGGAAATAGTCTCTAAAAATGTATTATGTGCCAAACCTTAAACAGTTTCTTCAGCCTAAAGCATTCCTGTGGATTTTGCTTGGGCCCTTTAAAATTCTTAGACATTTCCTATTTGAATATCATCTGCTCAGCAGGACAGATAAGCCAACTATCTATCTGCCTAACTGACATAAACTACATAACCTTGCACTGGCCTTTGCAAATTATTTGGACCAATGATGTGTTTAATTGGGAATTTAATGAGCGAAATAGATGTTCCTGTGCTTTTCCAATTCACAATTTTGTTCTTCTGCTTTTACTTCCAGATAACTCTACTGACTTTGAGGAAGTTGCAGTTAGAATGCAATCTTAAAAAATAAAAAAGCAGAGCAAAAGGCCCATGAAAATGTTGCTGCTGAAAAAAAAGATCAGGATTTACACCACCATGGAAGAAGCAAATGCAGATGTAAAACAAGGTAAGTAACTATCGTGTCTGCTGAAACAGCCTCCCCAAAAGCAGCACCAGTCACTAAGAGATGTTTCAGCCACTGACACTAAAACTAAACTTTGAGATTACAAACCCTATTGAGCATTGAAGAATGCTTGATCCTGTCATTGAAATCACAAGCATCTCTCTCAACCAGTACATCCCAAGAATCACCTTAAAATTACACTATAGTGCCTTCTGAAGAAAGCCTACACTTGATGCTACCAAGTTCAGTGTTTCTTGTTACTTTTCTTATGAACTCCTTTTTTAGTAGCTTAATTGAGAAAAAAATATAGCTACCTCAGCTGAATTAGTGTTTTTACACTTTGTTCATCACTTTAAGGCTTGAACATTTAGCACTGTCTTGAGAAATACAGCATAGAGAGTTGCGGGGTTACTCACTCATATAGAAATATAGAAATGCTTCGGAAATCACACTCAGAATTCAGATTATACTAAAAAATTCTAGCTTTTTGACTGATTTCAAAGTCACTTTATTATTAGCAAACCACAGAGAAGATGCAATATGCAAGACGTGAAGATCTGAGATCCAATACAGAACACAGAGTAAGAGGGTTCATCTCAGACATTATTTAATGCAGAAGTGCTAAGATAAGGACATCTAGCCTTTAAGGTAAATACTCATACCAGATGAAGAATCCAAGCAGGATCCTTCTTATAAAGACAAAAACTTTAGAATACAAAAATTGACCAAGATATGGACCAAGATATGGACAGTGTTCAGATCACAGGGACATCAGGAGGAAAAGGTTCTGCTTCAAGTACAGCATGCTGTGAACATATTTGACATTTCCACTGGCTTCTACTGGTGCCACTGAATTTCATTTAAAAAAGAAAAAAAAAAAAAGGCATTCTGGCAGCACTCACACTAGTATGACAATGATTAATTGCTAATTCTTCATTCCCTCATGGAGTTTATTTGTGGTAGGCAACTGATAAAGTGACAAGAACTACATGCCTCTGATTTTTAAATATTATTTTGTTCCTTTTGTAGTGAAGATTCTTTTCAAGCATAATACATCATTTAGTGAATCAGTAAACTTATAAGAACCTTGAGTCCACACAAAATTTTCCAAAAACAGGTGAAACTAGCTTTAGTACTTCAACATTCCCTCAATCGCCTAAGGGACTGGTGTTGCCTTTCAGGCACTCAGAAAATATCTGGGAATGTCTGCAATCTTTAGAATATAAAATTCCAGCTCCACCATACTTTTATGAAAGCCAATTATGCATTTTTCCCTAAGCCATAGAAAATGTCAAAAGCCATCAGGCATAATGACAGAGTTAGAGTCCCTGCTGTATTATTTATACACAATAAGATATGTCACAGCAATTGTTGTACAGAAAGAAGCCCAAGAAGCTTGTATTTTTAGAGGTCTTCAAGTGGATATTTACATGACATTGCCTGTGAAGAAGACCCAGTAGGTGAGTTGTGCTAGGAAAACCTCTGTGAGTCACTTCTTTCTGCAGCTGGTAAGAAGTTGTTACAAAGCCTAGGAATGTCTACAAAGTTGTTGTCAGGTAGCCAGAAAAAAAAATCTGCATTTTAAGAAGGACTTATTCATTCACATAACTAGACTTTACAGCTGTAAGTGGCTGTATGCTTCCACTGGTCTCAAAGCTGCTGCATGTACTTATTGAATTGGCCCATTACAGTTTTTAGCACTGGTCAGACCTGTCTAGTTTTTAGTGCAAAGCAGAACAATTAATTTCATTTACACAAGCCACGAATGTCCCAAGTTGATGCAAGCAAAGATCTGTGTTTTGGATCCATATTATCAAGTCTCTTTCCTAAACTCCATCAATGGCATTAAGGCAAAGAGATACAGTCTTCAAGAAAGTTATGCTGAAATCTCTGAAACACAAGGTTTTTTGATTCAGCAAGGAAGATGAATAAGCATTCCTGTCTATTTATAAGACACCACAAGCTTTCTGAAACAATGAACTTGCTTGTAGAAAAACCACCGACTAACAAACTGGATCCTCTGTGGAAACAGGATAATCTCAAATAATTGGGCTATGGTTTCTGTAAATGCACAGTGAGGTGGAAAGATCAGACTTCCAGTATGTGGGCAACCCTCTATTGCTTTGTATCTGATTGTTGCTATCCAGGCAGCTTTAGGGACCTGCAGGGCTGCTGAGCAGCTTTGTAGAGATTGTACAATAGATTCAACATTCCTGGGGTTGAGCTTTGTGCACTGTCTGTTGGAGCCTCTAAGAATGGAGACGTGCAACTCCGTGCGTGCAGGTGATCCTGCATAGGAGCAGTAAAGAGAAGAGCACTCAGAAACAAGATTCATTACCCTTTTGTTTTGGTCAATTCTTACTCAGTTGTGAAAAACAAAGTGATCACCTTTCTGCTTTTGAAATGTATGTAGTGATGAAAGACATACATAAATTCTGCCAGCAAAGTTAATTTCCCTTTTTCTGCTTTAGTGTGTCATGGTGACCTACAAAAACGTCCAATGGGAAACAGGGAAAACACTGCAAAGAAGTGGAGCTGGCGTTAGCAATCAGGTGTTCAAATATTTGTTCTTTTTTTTTCTCCTGTTTTTTTTTGTCAAAAAACTGCAACTCAGAATTAAAGTATTTGATTGCAAAGTCTTGTGTATCATTCTGTATTACTGGCCCTATTGTATTCCTTCAGCAGGGAACAACAGACATCAGTTACTATTTGCAGGTTTGGAGATGTATATATTTGTTACATCTTTTGTGAAAGGCTTGAAAATAAAAGCATTTCCATTTAGCTTATTAACATTATGCAAATTACAACATAACTAGTCTTGATTTGCTGCCACTACATTGGAAATATTTAAATATTATTATTACTGAGCTCAAGCTTTCAGTTTTATCTCAGAAATTTATGCTTTTAGGCTCAATTTATGCTTGTTAACAAATAATGATCATAGATGTGAGCTGGTTCATAATCCAGAGGTGCTAGGTTACAATGTGTTGCCATGGAAACTGTGTTTTATTGCATTTTCTCTACTTGATTTAAGGCATTTGACAATCATAGCAACTGTTTGCCTGTCTTCCCATATCATAAAATATTCAAAACCACAAACAACCTATAGGAGACATTCACAGAGTTCTTAGACCTCACTAAAAAAAATAAAAAAAAGAAATTACAACCTTATATTTAATAGAGACCTTCTCTGAATAGTTTATCTCATAGAATGCCAAAGAGTGTTGGAAAATTCAATCAGAGGTTAGTCATCGAATGGACCTGTCTTGCCTGTGGTTCATTTTGTTTATTGCATCATATATCTTTTATGATCACTGGGACTTTAGCCTGAAACAGCATTTTCTTTAACAAGAGCCATGTTTCCTCTAACATTGTTTATTGCATCTGAAACATTACTCTTTGAAACCACAGTACATTTTCAATTGAGCAAAGGTCTGTAACAGAATATAGCATGTCTGTGTTTATTCAGGATCGTGAGTAAAAAATATACCAGTTCATGTAACATTAATCACTTTGCCAGTGTTCAGCTGAGGTCATTGCCACATTCCTAGCAGTATTAAGCCAAGTCAAGATTAATCACGTACATTAAACCCTGCAAGGAAAGCATGTGCAGCAGATCTGAAATTAAACATTTGGTAAAGGACTAAGAGAGCACTGTAACAAAATATGTTAGCATTATTGTAGCAAGCTTTCAGAACAATTTGAGATTTTTACCTCCCATGCTTTTGTCAGCTCATCTATATTTAAGGCCTTGTTGCTGTCTCCTTCATTTAGCCCATTGTTAAGAAGTTCTAAATAAAACCACAACAATCCTTTCTAGACTGTAGGAATTATTTAGCCACTTTTTAACTCATTCATATATTAAAAAAATGCATAAATGTATTTTTTGGTGACTGAAATTTGACTTCTGAGATTCTTAATAAATAGATGGTAAGATCCTGAGATATTTTCAGATAGAAAAGTTAATGATCAAATATTATTTAATATCAATTGTCCTTCATACTTTCACTTGTTTTTGTATGTGTACATACATCAGTGCCATAAAGCTTCACATTTTGTGCTGATGCTGGAAGTGTAAAACATGCATTTCACACTTTGCCTTCATGTTCTACATGGTAGACAGTTAGAATTCATTTGTCCATTCTTGTAAACTTCCATTAAACATTTGTTTGGTTTTTTATGGTATACATTTGTTTTTGTTTGCTATTTTACACAATCACAAAATGATAATTGAAGGAAAAATAATTTCCACTCAAAACCCCAAGGAGGAAACCCCATTGTGACATGAAGTTTATAGTCAGTTATATCTGTCTTGAGAATATATTGACATGTCAAAAAGATTAGATTAATGCTTAAAAAAATATGAAACTCAGCAATTCAGCAACAAAAACGGGAACTAAACTGCTGAACTATAAAATTAAATGAAGAAGATTAACATTATTTTGCCATTCTGCAATGGCTTAGCCTTCAATACCAAATGTTTTTGTTTGTTTGTTTTTTTTTTTTTATTTCCAAAGATAACAAAGTTTTTCATACAACAACATCCAAAACCTGGGCTTGCCATAACTGTAACTATGTACAGTTGTGTCCTTATACAGCAGTACAGGGTCACAGAAGTACATAAAACATGATCACACACCACCGACTCATCCAAACACACAAAACACTCCCAGCTGGGGACAGATGGACCATGCATTGAAGGCACTCCTTCTCTGCTTGGAAAGTTCTCTGCATCCTGCCTGACTTCTGTGACTAGGAGAAGCAATATCACCACCTCAGGGTCCTCAAGAGAAAGGCTGTATTCTACAGGAAAGGTAAGTGGCATTTCAACTTGACAAAATCTTTCTGGAAAAGGATGCCTACCACCAGTTTTTCCAAAGGTTCAGATATGATAGCATTTTTTATCTCCTTCTTTATGAACCTTCACTCAGCAAGAGTGGGCTTTTTGTAGTAGACCAGCACAGAAAGCAGTGAGAAAGTTTAATGCTTCCCTGCACTTAGAGAGCAGCCTTCCTCTTGTGTATCATCAGAGGCAATGGTCACAGATGAAGGCAGAACATGCTTTTAGTAGCAATGACATTTATGAGACATCTGTGTCATGTGTGTTTGCCACAACTTTATGCTAATCTGATGTCTGGAAAAAATCTTCAGATCTAATTGGCATACATTCTTGATGTTCTTCCATAGAATTAATCTTTTCCTCGTGGTTGTGTGTGAGGTTCTTCTCTGCTGCAGAGGCTTACAACATAGGATAAAAAGACTGCTGCCTTCTTTAGGTATACTATGACTTTGAATTTTCACTTTTTTTTATAGGTCTCATATTTGCGGTAGGACTTGGAAATTAATTCCGTAGCCTTTGATGTTCCAATAGTATGTAGAATATATATTCTATGAAACTCCTAAAATGATTATTGCAAGGTTTTGTGCAATGGGAGGGATTGGGATTTCTTACACAATGTCCTCTCCAAATCCATACTCCAGGGATTCAGTGATTTTGACTATTTTGCCACAGAGGTCATTCATGACATTTGATCTTGTTCTTCTCCATATACTACCTGTCTATCTAGCAGTTTGTCTACTAGGTGTCTGTAATATTTTGGCTTCTGCTTCTGCTTCATATTCTAAAAGACTAATAAACACACCTGCTCACTTTTTTCTTAACTCTTTGTAGAAAATAAAAGTTAAGAAAACTTATCAAAAAAATCCAAAAGACAACATAAAAAAGGAGCACTTGTTTCTCTTTTTTTGACTTTTTTGCTCCCAAAAAACTTTATTTTACTGCAAGTTTAAAGTCAACTGCAAGGATTTTGTGTCGCCCTGATTCTTAAGATTTTCTAAAGCCTTCTGGGTTTACATTCTGTTAGAGAACTTTCTCACACAATTTCTGTAAACAACATATTGTTTTGCATTCCTTCATGGGGTGGAGAAAAGTTGATGTACTGGTAGTTTGTCCAATGTCTTTGGAGAGGTGGCCCAACGTGGGGCCAATCCGCTACCACCTTTGGAAAAGTATAAAAGTTGGAGTCAGAGAATAAACGGCCCTCTTCTTTACCTCGCAATATAGCAGTGCTTTCACATGTCCTATAGTGACAATTTTCCATGCCTGCAGTTTATCAAACTGCACATGTTTTCCCTGGAAATCAGTTTACCACTGGCTTTATTCAAGACCAAATTAATAGACACACAGAATATACTGAGTTAGAAGGAAACCACAAGGATCATTGCATTTAGCTCCTGGTCTTATGCAAGACACCCCAAGAGTCACACCATGAGCCTGAGATCATTGCCCAAACACTTCTTGAGCTCTGTCAGGCTTGGTGCTGTGACCACTTTCCTGGCAAGCCTGTTCCAGTGCCCAACCATTCTCAGGATGAAGAATTTTCCTGACATCCAGCCTAAAATTCTCCTGAAACAACTTCAGGTCATTCCCTTAAGTCCTTTGACTGTCACCACAGAAACCAGATCAATGCCTGTCCCTCCTATTCCCCTCCTGAGAGCGGTAACTGCAGTGAGGTCTCCCCTCAGTCTCCTCCAGGCTGAGCAGACCCAGTGACCTCAGCCACTCCTCACACGGCTTCCCCTCATGGCCCTCCTCTGGACACGCTCTAACAGCCCAATGTCTTTTTTGTGTTGTGGCACCCAAAACTGCCCCCAGCACTTGAGGTGAGGCTGCCCCAGTGCAGGGCAAAGCAGGACAATCCCTTCCCTTGCCTGGCTGGTGATGCTGTGCCTGATGCATCCCCAGGACACGGGGCCCCTCCTGGTTACCAGGGCACTGCTGGCTCATGTTCACCCTGTCATCAACCAGGACTCCCATTTGTACCTATGCCATTGGCTTTAGGAGATGACAACACAACATTATGCTAGAGTAAAAAAATTCACACAGTTAAAGTTTCATCACTGTAACAACTTGACAATATTTTTCTGAGTATTTTTTGATCGTTTTGTTTCATGTTTTTGGGTTTGGTTTTTTTTTTTTTGGTTGCCATTTTGTAGGAGGGAGATTGGTATTTCGTTGTTGTTTTTGGCTTCTTTTGCTGGTGCTGCTGTTGTTGTTTTTGTTGCTGGGTTTTCTGTGGTTTGGTTGGTTGGTTTTGTTTGTTTGTTGATAGATTGATTGACAGGTTGAATGACTTCCTGATACCCTATTATGGATTTGGAATTAATAGTAAACATATGCCAGTCCTAAAAGTAAGGATGCCTCTTAGAGATAATTATAAGTCTCAACTTTAGAGCTAAAGAGACAAAATGAATGTTTCAACAATGCCACTAAATGGTCCTAGGTTAGTATAATTAACCACAGCAAAGATAAGACTGTTGAAATCTTCCATGGAAAAAAAAAATTAAACTGTGGCTTCATGTGTTTGTAGTAAATGCGTCCCAGACTGATGCACTGAATACCAAGGAAGATATCACACAAAGTATTCCTCATGGGTAAGTCTGATTAACAGGTAAATTAACATCCTGCCCAGAAGACCTGGAAAAAGCCAGTGGGTATAACATATCAAGAAATCAGTCACTTTGCATTGAGCCTATGTACTTGAAAGAAGTCACACAAGATTTACTTTGAATTTCTAAGATTTCTTACAAATTTGGAAGATTGTTTTGTAGTCAACAGCCTGAATATTCTCTCTGATTTTTCCAAATCATTTTCCTTGCAAACTATTTACTATCTTCAGCTCAGCTCATCATTGACTGCATACATTGGTCTCACAGCCAAATCTTAGTTTGCTATGAAAGCAGGTTTATTTCTTCCCTTCATTTGCTTAGAATTTTCCATGTGTCTCTGTGTGTTCCACCTTGATTTATTTGATATATTCTTTTCACTGAGAAAGTTACTGCAAAGTATACTGTTTTGAATTTATAACACAATCATTCTTCTGCACTAAATCCCTCAAAATGCTGATGCTCTAAGGACAGAGGCAGATAATTTCTTTTTACTGCACCTGTGTCAGAGGAAGGGATTTCTATCACTAGGTAGCAAAACTTTTTAGGTATTCTTCTGAATGAGGTGCTTTCAAACGTATGTCTTAATCTGCTCTTGGCAAAATGAATGGAAGTGGGTTATGTCTAAAATGTGATGGTTTTGGGTGTGGTTTTTTTGTTTTTGGTTTTTGTTTTTTTTTGCAATTCAACCCACAGATCTTTTGATGGTAGGTCTCTATCCTTATTGTACAATTGTATTAAATGGTATTCACGGTTTACTGCAATTAAAAGGGGTTGTCTTGTGCTGTTCAATCAGTTTCTTCACCATCACTCCCACCTAAACTGTATGCTACCACTGAGTCCCTTAAGAGGTAACACATCTGATCCTCTCTGACTGCATAGTGCAGTCATTTAGTTCACTGAGCCAGCAGCAAACTAACCCCACAAAACAGTCAACAGTTTTTGTTGGCTTAACAAACTCCACCGACTCACTTAGGGGTCAAATAACTGCCAGATCTGTGCAATGGAGAGGATGAGACCACACAGCTTGAAGGGCTGCAGAAAAAGTGGGAAACCCGGGCCCTAGAGAAAGGAACTTCCTCTCTTGGCAGCAGCAAGCTGTTAGAGCAGCTGAAGTGTCTTTCTGAACTGCACCCTCACCATGCACAAAGGATGCCCATACCAGAAAGAGTGCAGTGGTGCGCTGTAAAGTCACACCCCTGCATACTTTGCAGTAACTTCACTTGAGCCATAACTCTTCTGTGCTGTGTTTGTTCTCCAAATTCCCTCCCTTCGGGCAGGTAAGGGAAGTAGCTTCAGCTAATCCCCTTAGCATACCTATTGTCTGTCTAAAGTACAGCCATTATGTTCAACAAGCCTCCATTGTAATGACTCTGGGAGAGAGAAGACACAATCCATGTGACTAGGATCCCCATTTGCCAGGGCATTCAGAAATCCAGAAAACCTGCAAGCTCACCACGCCAACCAGAAATCCTAAATCTTACCCATTCACCCCATCTCTGCATTATGTCAGAGTTCAAATTACTAGACACTGATTAGTTGGGAGAAAGATTTGCCAGAAAACTTTTCTGGCTGAATGCCCATACATTGAACAGCAGAACATATCTGGCCTCTCATCTAATTAATTCTGTAATTAACAGACATTGCCCTGTTTTGGAGAGATCAGCCTTTTTGTGAGTGTAAGTAATGCCAGTGACTAGGACAGAAAATGTGGGTTTGAATTAAATTTTCAGTGACCAGTTTTGACCTATTCCCTTCAGTAATTGGCAAGAATATTCTACAAGAATCAATGGCTTAACAATAGAGGCAGCTCCAGGATATTACTATTGGGCTGTAAACAACCATTGCAAATGAAATAGAGTTATTTTCTGAGTCTATTGTGACTTGTTTATCACTGCACTCCCATGTCTCTTCCCAGCAGTAACTAAATAGCATCTCTTCCAGGAAGAGCCCCCTCTAAATCACTTCTGGTGAAATGGGTTCGACTACTTAAGCAGTGGGGAAAAATAGTTTTGCTAATTTGCCTCATTTTGGTTGAAATGATCTAGAGAGTGCTCAGGTGGAGGGAATATGATGTACTATCCCCAGGCAGATGATGAGCTGTATGTCTTCACTGGCACAGCTATTTGCGGAGTACATTGTTATCTCTACTGCTGCAGTCTCCCAGGGAGACAACCAGGGATATCTTCAGAGTAAGAACTTTTAAGGTGCATTTAGACATATATCAGATAAGCCATTAAAACATTATTTCATTTTAATGATTTGTATCTGCAAGAGGACATACATTAATAATGGCTGATCAAATTTTACAGTTCAAGTTATTTAGAAAGATTTCTGAATTTTAGGTTTAACAAAAAACCCATATACATATATACATATGTATATATATGTATATAGATATGTATGTATGTATGTATATAGATATATGTATATATATGTATACACATATAATCTCACACTTATATTGCTATAGAAAGAGCTAAAACCAACTTTTTTTTTCTGTTTCTCACGAAAGAAATGGTTCACACATGTCCGGTTTGAAAGTTTCCAAGAGAGCTGATTGTTAGCAATTATTTTATTTTATGATGCATTCTTTCACTCTCTATTTGGTTTTGCTCATACGGAATACCCAGTGCAATACAAAGGTTTCTATAGGCTTGGAATTCCAAGATTTTTCTTCAAAGCTTGCTACTATTAACAGAGATTGCTTCAAAAAAACTTTCACATTGCTACTGGCTGCTCCTGAAATGCATAGCAAGATTTCAAGGAAAACAATCTATCTGTAAAGAGAAAAAATAATGAGAGGACACTAATTTTCCTCATTCTGAACAGAAGGTATAATGTCTTCATAAAGTAATAAAAAAAAAAAAAAAGGTGCCTTATCTGGACCTTCCAGGTGTACTTCCCCTTTTTGCATTAGCAGTGTGTGTTCTAAAGTTATGAAAAACCATGAAAATTGCATCTTAAGAGGAATTTTATTATTTTTCCTAGGATTTGATTGAAACAGACAGCTACATTTTGTGTATATATAATTAGGCAGTAAAATAGGCTTTGAAGGCAGATTTCTGTTTAGTATGTAAGTCACACACACAACAGTCTTTCATTCAGCAATGAAAGACTGATCTTTTTAATGCCTCAATTCGCTCAACATGTTTTCTGAATGCTACATCTTGCAGGAAAGAAAAAAAAGGGAGAGAAGGAAAAAAAAAAAAAGACAACCCAAGCAGGTTTAAAGCCATATTTCTCTCTTTCTTTCTGTTTTTTTTCCTTGTTTCCCCAAATGAAAAACAGTCTGAAAAGCCAATCTAGCTAGTCTGTAGTGATTTAACCTTACGACAAACTGATTTTTATCGTCTTTCTTTCCAGATTGTTGTCCAGGGCAGCACTGAATGCTGCACCAGCTCTAGGCATATCTAATCCCTCTCATAAAAGGCCATTGTGGTAGTAAAACTGAGACCAATGGCTTTTTCATCCTCCACATCTCAGCTCTCCAAAGTAATGGCAATGGGGTCTCCTCTTCATGTTTTTCTTTTCAAATGCATAATTTCTCCTTTTAATAAGGCTAAAATAGACAGAAATAAAAGGAACACAATCACGTTTTCCTCAAAGGTCATTTAATAAATACCTTCTGGATAACTGAACTTAGGACCTTCTGGATAACTGAACTTAGGACCAATTATCTGTATTCTGTGTTGTTGGGACACTGTGTGAATATAGCAAACTATTAATGAAAGTTTCTGATCATTATGAAGTATGTGAACATATTCAAATTGTGACTTAGAGCTTCATATTTTCTGCTTAAGGTCACACTGGCATTCTTCATCATCCTAAAGCCTAAGGATGCAATAAAGGTAGTACTCAACACCAGGACAGTTCTCATACATTTTCCTTGCAAAGTAATCCTGTAAAAGCAATTACCCACTTATTTTGTGCATTTGCAATGCATTCCTTTCAACAATATTTTCCCTAAACCATAATCCATGTAAGTTTATAAAGAACAACTAAGAAGGCTAGACAGTGAATATTCTCCAGGGAAAAAAAAAAGTGTATTATCCTTTTTTTCTCCTTCTCCAAAAAGCCTTGACGTCGGTGCTAAATGTTTTCATTAACAATATGTTAACAGATTATATTTCAGAATTAGTTCACCATTTTGAACAGCAGTATGAGAGAGCTGGCCTGCATTTGATTACATATTTTTATTTGACCTCAGAGGAATGCTTTTAACCAGCAAAATACAAAGAGCTAGATAAAATGATTTAGAGCCAGAAACAATTCACATAAACTCATTTCTCCAAATAAAAAATGACCGCACTTTAATACACCTGATTAATATTGATACACTTGCAGATATATTTTTATATTACCATTAAAATTAAAACCGAACAAATCTGTTTAAATAATGCACAACTTTGATTCAGGCAAAATATTAATACTTTTTTTTTAAATTTTGAGAGCATTACATTTATGCCCTTAAAATTATAGATGTTCAAAATGAAAAAGTAAAATTTTATAGTAAGAAACATATAATTTATTCCTTAATTTCAAATATGGAGACAAAAGGAAGGAGAGGTATATAGTCTGCAAAACAATATTCCATAGGCCAGAGCATGAAACAATTAATAAATATTCTTGTTGTTTAAATACAAGAAATCTTCTAGGTGTTCTTGAGGAATATCTGCTAGAATACACTCTGTAGAAGCAGTGATCCACACAGGATCTCTTTCAGTAGTACATCTGTGGGAAGATGGTTGAAACAGCACTTCTGGCTCCAGGACACCACAGACCTAGGCTCCAGAACAATTCCTAAACCTCTCCTAAGGACTCAAGACTTCTTTCACAAGAACTACAAAAAGTGCACTAGGTTATTGTTTTTTCCACATCCCCAGTGGAAGTTCAGAGAACAGGACAAAAAGTCTTCTTCCATGCCATCTTAAGGGTTTGAAAGCACAGAGGACCTTTAGAAAAGGCAGATAAAACTGAGACCCCTGTGTGATTCTTGGGACTTGTAATTCTTTTCTCTGGTCCCAAAGAAAAGAGCACTTGCAGTCACTGGAAAGTCTGCTTTAATAGCAGCTATTTGCAATACAGGTCTAAATCTAATGCAGATGTTCTTAATCACATTACACTTGATCTCAATATGCTTAACAAATACAGTCCTCAGGGCACCCTGTAAGGTAAGTAATCACTGTTACACGAAATTACAAGTAAGGAAGCAGAAGCTTTGTGATGAGAATACCTGCAGGTTTCAAAGTCCAGATTCTGCAGAGGCTCACCAGCTAAGCAGATCACCTCTGCCCTCTCGCCTGACACAAACAGTGCTATGTTTGAGCACACACCACTGCTCTAAAACAGAGAGATGTGAGGTGTTCAGTTTAGCTACAATCACAACTTGCTTCCATTAATACAAAGAATGATCAAGCAGATATTATTCTGTTACTTTCTTGTACCACAGCTGTGGTGTGCAACACCAGCTATGTTTCATGGCCCCTGCTGTGGTACAACTCCTTTAAGTTGTATATAAAAAGGTGCATAACAAGTTATACATATTCCACATATTAATAGAGCAAGAACTCACTGCAATAATTTTTCATGTTGTATAATATAGTCTAGATTCCCAGGTGTTTTACTGCCTTTAGTGGGAAATTCCCATTGCAGGGTTTTTTTTTTTTTTTTTTTTTTTTTTTTTAATTTGATCTGCCTTTTTTCTTTCTTGGTGTATTCCCTGGAGTTTTGGTTTGGTTTGTTGTTAGTTTGTTCTTTGGGGTTTTTTTCTGTTTTGGGGGTTTGGTTTTGTTTCATTGTTTGGTTTGCTGTTGTGTTTTTTTTGGTTTTTTTTTTTTCATTTTCTCTTTTATTTACCAGGCTTCTTTTTTTCGATGTTTGCAATCATACCTCTGAAGAAAATCTCTAAAAGCTGGATCGGTTTTCTCCTCAAATGTCAATAGTGAAGCTCTGCAATGTTTCAGGTAGCTCCATGGAAAATGTAAACCTTGAAATGAGTAATGTCTCACCTGTGTTTAATCATCAACTAAAAAACATAGCTGTCTTACTTTTGGCTAAAGGAATCATTGATGTTTTTACATTCACTTGTTGCTTTAGTTCCTATTTCAAGGCAAGATGGGCAAATCACAGAAGTTGTCATATAATGATGGTGAGACAGCTGAGACTAGACTGCCCCAGTTCCCCATCTTCTGTACTAATCTTCCCTTTTTGTATTTACATTGTCGTCTTTACTGTCTCACTCTCTTGGTCTCATCACCCCCTCTCCTTCTCTCCTACTGTCTCACATCCTGTTTCTTCATGCTGCTTTTAGAGCAGGTCCCTTCTTGTGTAGTTGAGGGCACAAAGCTTTCTTTGTGCTTCTGTCCTGCCCCAATACAGCAAAGGAAACAACAAAAGAGCAACAAGGAAAGTCAAGAAAGCAAGAGGTCACAGTTACTTGCTCTGGTACACACAGAGATGTTCTGGTACACATAGAGAGGGTTGTTCTCTTCACTTGCAGCTCCAGTAGCTAATATATTTAGTTTGTTTAAATGCTTCTCATCCTGATTATCAAAATCTTTGGTATTAGTGTTGTCCCAGAGCATAGGATTTCTCCTTCCACACCTATGCAGTTTTTAAAACTAATGGGTTCAAACCTATACCAAAAACAGACTCTTATTCTTCTCTGGTGAATTTTCAAGGGTCATTCATCTTCGAGCTCCTTTTAGTCAAAAATGTAGCAGCATGTTTTCTTCACTCTTCCCGTGAGGATGATATACCTAACCTTGGCTCTGAAAACTTTAGGAGTCATTCCTCACTTTACCAGACACTACACATTCTGACTGTTAGTCACCTTTATCTTATTCCTGGTATATGCTATCTGATCTTATATCTGGCCTATTCCTTCTGCTTATTCAACATCATGCTTCTCACTGTCCTTTCACATTGGGGAAGTCCTTCTCAAACCCGCTTCTGCTGCAGACTCCTTACGCCTAACTGGCTACTCGTCTGCAAATTCCATTTCAAGACTCATCTTTCCTCACCCTGGCCTATGACTCCCAGCCTTTCCTCTAATAAAGCAATCCAATCCTATTCATTAAGCCTCAGTTTCATTTCCCCATGCTCATTTGTTCTCTCTGAAAATGTGAAGTATTGTACCCAGCCTTTTGTACATTTTTCACCTTAGCAAGACTACAACATAGACACACTGTCCCACTAAAATACTGAAACTGCATCTATCATTTCTATTACAAATTATAATGGACTGTAGAACATTAAGCATAGGCTATGACAAGACTGTAACAGATTTCAACATGTATTGCTTGTTTCCCAGAATACACTCTGTATTATGAAAGAAAAACAATGTTTTTACATTATCTGAATGTTAACACAAAGCACTACATAAATAAATATGCTGTTTAAATTACTTGGAAAATTGACTATACAGTGAACTGAAGGCTATACTCATGTCTAGGTAAAAGGTTTGCAACTCAAATTCTACAGCAGAACTTTGTAGAGCTGTTAATTTACAAAATACAAAAGATTTACTGGGTCATTCAGTCCACTCTAATGACAAAATGGAGCAATTACCCATATTATTTATTATTAGTGGTTTTTCCAGCCTAATTTTCAAGTTCTATGCCATGGGACTTAGGAACTTCCTTCTTATTTATTCCTTCTGTATTTATCTCACTGATCAGCACATTTCACTGGTAGGATTTTTATTTATTTCTTTTCAATTGTTGCTTTTCTCTTTTCCTGTTTATTTTCCTTTCGTTCTTTTTTTTCCTCTTCTACATTTTCCCCACCTTTCTTTTTGTTTTGTTCTCTTTTGTTTTCTTCTTTTTTTGTTTTCTTTTCTTTTCTTTCTGTGTGCTCTCAGAAGGATACTTTTTATCCTGTTTACCTTTTACACTCTCTCTGTACTCCCAAATAAATACACATATGCACATAGTGGCTCTTTCATAAATCATTCCAGCTAGTTGTCAGGTCATCTTTGTTGCTCTTCAATAAACAACATAGCAGCACTCTGCTTCCATATAGAAACTATATTTGTATGCTGAAACATCAGAGACACTGACTTCTGGATTAGGTATCAAATTGAGACTCCTTGTGACTACGCAGATAAATGCAAAAGAGCCTATGACTGTTCTAAAGAAAAAGGAAACATAGTCAGCATTGCTTCTGGGAAAAAAAATGGTATCTAACAGAAATATCTGCCATGTGTATAATGACTCTGTAGTTTGTATCATCAGTTCCCACACTCCGATCTATGGATCACTGGCAGTCAGCAACGCTATAATAAATTATCCACAACTAATCTGCAGAGCGAATAGTTTGTGCACATCAATTGAAAGTTTGTCAGTAATACTGTAGGACATTCTGAGGGTTCTAAGGATGCGCTAACCCAAAGTTTTCGGATCAGTACAATTTCCAGTGCACTGCTTTCAAATCTTGTTATGAGAAAACTTTTATGTGCAAAACGTTGTACAGGAGAGAAACGCCACTCATTGTTTACGTAATTAGTCTGACAAGTAAATCCTGATGGGAAATGGGTATTTGCCCTCTCTTTGGCGCAAGTTGGAGAGAGAGAGAACGATGGGTTTACATTTGCAGACATGCTGTCTATAACGCCGAGATGGGAGGTACGGACCCGTACCCGTGCTCCTGCAACATGGAACGCGGGAACAAAGGGAGGAGAGAGACTGAATGAGGCGAGGCAATTAAGGCTTCGCTGCAAATGCCGGTGGGCCGAGGTGGGATTACCACAGTTCAGTCCAGAAAGTTTAACCCCGGCACTGCCAGCGGCGGCGGGCCCCCAGCGCCGCTCCCCACGGGCGCGGGGCCGCCGCTCCCCCGGCAGCTCCCCGGGGCCCGCGCCTGGGGCCCCGCCCCGCCTGCCGCTGACCAATGGCGAGCCGCGAAAGCGATTCCTGGCGCGCTGATTGGGCGCCGCCCGCTCAGCGGCCGGGGAAGCGGCCGGCGAGAGCGGCCTCTCAGGCCTGCGCCAGACAAAGAGCCCTTCGGGGGCGAGTCTTCCTCGCCTGCGCGGTGCGTGTGTCTGGCAAGGTTAAACAAAAACCCAACAAAACCAAAACCGACAAAACCCAAACAACTCTCCTAACAAACAAAACAAAACAGAAATCGCACAGGGACCAGGGCGGGTGAATGGTGATCTCTTGGTATTATTAGCAGTCTGCAGCTGCACCAATTAAGTACGAGTTTTCTATTTTAGACAAACATCACTAATTTATTGGTCTTTTGTCTGTCTTGTAAAATGCACAGGAATACAAAGTTGTAATCTAATTTGGCAAGCAGGTAGAAATTAAGGTGGAAAAGCCACTAAATCACACAGCGGGCCCTGGCTGCTTTTTGAAATACCGATATTCTCAACCCGACAAGACAATGTGAGTTCAGTGATCTTTTTGCATCCACTCATGGGAATCGGCTACTGCAGATGCAACCACGGGCCGGCGAGAAGTCCTGCTGTAATTTCTGCCAAAGAACTGGATAAATAAAACCCTGCTTCAACAACCATGCGGCATGCTGGACAGGCTCCTTCCCTGTAGAGTCATGCACAAAAGCTGGGAAGGAATGGGGCGAGAGAGGGGGCTCCGCTCCAAAATTTGTCATCTAAGGAGGTTTTTAAGGATATTTTACCCATCAGTTTGCCTCTGTGGTTAGTAACTCTCTGTGGTTGGCTCTTCCACTGAGGCTTGCTTTCAAATATTAAAATGATGGTGTAAGGCAGATAAAGCAGAGGCACTTTTGTAATCTCTCCCAGTAACTGTTCCTTGGCTAGTTAACAGACCATCTATTCAGAAGCAATTTTCTTTGGGCTGAAATTATGTGCTGACCAAAGCAGATCACTTCCCATAATACCCCTTCCCCCACCCAATGCTAAATACAAACCATCTCCTACTCACTGTATAATAATGTAAAAATGACTGTAATTTTGCAGATGAGAAGCAGCCCAAAGTGAAACGTGTCTAAACAGAGGTTGATACTGAAAAAATCAGGGCCATTACCTAAATCTGAAAAATACATACTGTAAGGAAACAGGAATAGTGATCCACGACAAAGTAGACCAAAAGCTTGGTGTTGTTGATCTTAAAATTTTGCTAACCAGTGAGTGACATCACTCAAGAGTTACCCCAGGGAAACTGTGATTTTCAGTACCTTGTAACATTATCATGCCCACTCCTCCACAAATTGCACATGCTGGGCACAAGTGTCACCTCCCTAGGGGGAGGGTGGCAGTGTCTCCAGGCTCCTCTGCTGCTGCACCGGCTGGGAAGTGGCCGCTCACAGGTCTCCTTGCGATTGTCTTAATGGCTGGGCGGGAGGCCAAGGATGTGTTCACTGTTAACACCTCAGCATTTCTTGTTTGTGCTGCACACATGCCATGAGGGCTTTTTTTTTTTTTTTTTTTTTTAAGCTTCCTTCTCCCTCTTTGTAATGGCTTAAACATTTAATGTGATCAAGGGCCTCCTTGACAATGAACATATCCCTGCTAATAAACCCTTCATTATCAGCCCCTGAAGGGGAAGCATTTTTACACAGGAGAAACGGCGCAGTCTCAGACCGGGCAGCCCCAAGGCCTCCCAAGGTAGCCTGTGTTGGTGACCGCAGTGCCCGCAGCGTGAGGGGCTCACAGGACCTGGAAGGCAGCCTTTTCTCCCTGGTCACGGTGACCTGGTGGCCATAGTGCGGTCGGGTGCCACGGCACGGGCAGTTTTTACCCCCACTAGTCTTGTTTCACCTTCTGCAAAGCCCCCGTGGCAAAGCCAGGTCTGAGGGGGATTTGCTTCTCTGGTACCTCTCCACTAATCGCCCCTTTGATTGGGAAGCCTGCAATGCGGGGACGCTGACGCGCGTGATTTGCTCAGCTGGACGAAATCCAAAGAGGTATTTTGTCACCCTGTCATGGGTGTGCAGGACATCGTAAATGCCACGCTTTGACTTCTTGCCGGAAATTTTGAATTGGGCGATGCGTACTTTTGGCAAGAAAAACATCCCGTATCGATTTTCACAAGGAGATCAGTTCCAGCGAGATCAAGGGGAAAAGGAGGGGGGAAAAACAGTCAAAGAGATGGAAAAGGAGAAAAAAGGAAGAAGAAGAAGAAAAAATAGTAGGTCGTGTTTAGGGGTATTAAAAGGAATAGGGTGACTGCCGGGCTAGTTCCCCCCACCTCCTGACCCTCCCATGCCCGCGGGCGGCGGGCGCCGCCGCCCCCATTCTATCCCCGCCGTCCGCGAAGGGTTAAACGCAATTTAACGCACTGGTGTAGCATAATGGCTCCCAACGTAAACAAAAGGAATGATTAAGGGGGATATTTTCGAGCTACACAAAGCCCGATAGGGAAGATTTGTGTTACTAATTCCTGTGAAAGGATGTTCACGTGGTAGTTATAGGGTCGCTGGCATTCACACTTCAGTGCGTGTGGCAGTAAATCAGCAGTCTGGAAACAAAAGGGTTATTTTCTGCTCCCCTTCCTTCCGAAAAAGAGGAAAAAAAAAAAAAAGGAAGAAAGAAAGAATAAAACCCGACCTTGTCTAACTTAAGCCATATTGTAAAATGAACATGTAATAAAATACATGGGGAGCTGAAAAAGTGAATGCAAGAAAGAGGACTGATCGGAGAGCGCAGCAGCACCCCGGTGACACCCAGGAGGAGGTGGGGGTGCTGCCCTACCCTAAACCTCCCCTCAGCCCCTTCCTCCAGATACTGTTTGCTTTTCTCCTCCACTAAGCACGAAAATAATCGCACATGTGTATCAGCAACGCTCTCTTGCTGGCTTCAAGCTGTTATAATTTTGAATGAGGGGACATTTAAAAATTATGACTGAGATTCTAAATTGCCTCTTTGAAACCGACACAGTAAAATCATTCATCATGGCTTCGAAAACTGCCCTGAAATTAAATTAAAACGAAATTAACGAGTCTTCCTCCCGACGTGTGAGTCTTGGCAGAGCTACACTCCACCTTGGTTTTCTATTTTCTTCCCCTCCTCCCCCTCTCTTATTTTTTTTCTCCCCTCATTTCTCTCAGCTTTAAATGTAACGTAGGATAATTGAAATTGGAAACACGATTTTGTATCTGGCTGCAGCAGGGAGGCTCGGTGTAGGTTGCGGGGTGCAGAGCGAGGGGCTGCGTGCGTGTGCGTAGTGTGCGTGAGTGTAGAACGTGCGAGTGTACAATGCGTGGGGGGGTGGTGTAGTGTGAGGATACCGGGCGCGTGTGCGGGGACCGGGAGTGTGTTCGGGGGAGCAGTGTGTGCAGGGTGAGGGCAGCGGGCGTGTCAGGGGGTGCAGTATGTGCACGGCTGCAAGGCGCGAGTGCCAGCGGGTGCCGGGGGTGTGAGCGGGTGCGTGTTTGTGTCTCTCACCCTCGCCGGCAGGCAGGAGGAGCAGCGGACCAATGGCAGGGCCCGGTTTCCTAAAAGCTGGGTGCTGATTGGCCGGCAGGGAAAGGGCATCGCGAACAAAGAAAAGTCCCTCTCAGGTACCGCGCGGAGCGAGGCTCCCACTCCCCCGCCTCGGCCGCTGCCGTGGGGGCAGCGCCCCTGTCCCCTTCTGTGCTTCTGTGTCAGCCTGTGAGGGGACAGACACACATGCCGCGTTTGCCTTCTCTGCCCAGTTTTTATTTTATTTTTTTTTTTTGCCGTTGTTTTAATTTTGTTTTTAGAAAGAAAGGAAGGTTCATGGTATCTGGTGCTCTCTTCCTCCAAACATAATAAATCTGTTGAAGACATTAGATTTTTTTTTTCCTAAAATAAAAAGCGGCTGCAACAAAAACACACTCAATGCAGTTAGAAGGAAAAGGTCAACTCGATCCAATACAGACCGTAAGTACGGTTGCGTGGTGTGTCTATAGCACTTTAGAGGGGATTTTTTTTTTCTCTGCAAACGGGAGTGTTAAAGAGTTTTGGGAGTTGAGATAACTTAAGATTCTTGGGGATTTTTAGAGGAAGAAAACCCCAAAACAATCCCACAAACAGGGTGAGTTATTTGAGGGAAGTAAGAGGGTGAAAGCACTGTACCACACAAATCATACTTGACGGTGCACTTGGGGGGCGTTAAAGCGTAATGCCATTTTTGGGTTTTAACTAACCCGGGGTGGGGGAGGGGGGGAATAAAAGTGACACCATTACAGCCAAGTCTGCATTGCTTCCCCGCCCCCCCGGGCCCCCAGAGTACTGCGCTCGTTAGCAGGAGCGATGGGCCACCGACAGACCGGGAGGCAACTCGCACGTCACACCGAGACACCAGAAACGCAAGGCTGGAGCTGGGGGGTGGGGGCGTGATGGCCCCTCGGCCGCTGGCCGCTTCCATCGCCGTCTCGTTCTGCCGGCCCTGAGGTAAATGGGCCACCTCGGGAGGTGCGGGGGGCTCGGCGAGGCGTTGCCGGGGGTACTCCGGCGGAGGCGAGGGGCCGGCGGCGCGGGGCGGGGCCGGGCCGGCGCAGCCCGCCCCGCTGGGTGTGTGCGGGGCGGCCCCGGCCCCGCTCGGCCGCGGCCAATGGAGCTCGGCGTCGTCACGTGACGCGGGCGGCGGGACCCGCTGCGCTGCTCCTCCCCCCGCCCGCCCGCCACCGGCAATTCATTACAGCTTTTAGGTTCCCATCGCCGGCTAATTAAAAATACTAAGCTAAAGCTCCGAGACCGTCTGACTAGGGGAGGGAGGAGGGAGGCATAGGGAAGGGGGAGGGGGTGATAACGGTAGACTGCGAGGTTTGCTGAGACAATAAGGTGGGAGCGATCTGTCCTGACAAAAAGGTCGTCTGCTTTATCTCCTCGGACTCTAATTACTGAATTACTTACCGCATGACTGACTAGCCCAAGCTCACAGGTTTTTTGTTGTTATTTCCCCCCCCCCCCCCCCCCCCCGGGACAGCCATTCGAAACTGATACATGCCTATGCTATTTTTTTTTCTAATTCCTATTTTTAAAAAGCGCTGATCTAACGCTGGTGGGGGAGGAGCGGACAGACGAACGGACGGGGATAGGCACCCCCCTCCCCGAAACCTTACCCCTGGGAAAATTTAGTTCGTTTGAGAGCACGCAGTCCTTCCTCCACTCCCACAAAATGTTTTGATAACCAGTTTATCAGATCAGTGATTCCTCCCCCCCCCCCCCCCCCTCCTCCTCTTCCTCGCCCCCCCCCTCTTCCCCCTCCCCCCGCCTCCCCCGCCTGTTTCCCCTCAAGTTACTTCAAGAAATCAGATCTGTCAGGACGGGCGAAAAAAATGCCACTTCCCAACTAACAGGCGGAATCCAGCCCAGATTTTCAGTCCTTTCTTCTTTTTTCCTTCCTCCCTTTCACTAATTTATCCCGATGTTAGCACATTCTGTCTTGTAACACCCGGGCGCCTGTAGGTTTGTTTCGTGGGATCATTACTTACTGATCGGGATGGCTCCCAGGTCCGGGGCTGAAGACGGAGTGTGAAGTTGGGGAAACATTTTTTTTTCTCTCTCTATTTTTAAAATTTTTTATTATTTTTTAAATATTATTCTGGTGATTATTACCTCTCGGTGCTTATTCAGGAAAAGCAAACAAACAAAAATCTGGTCCTTGATGCTTCACTTTTGAATGTGAAATATTACCTCCAAGCTCGTAAAGTTGTGAGGCACAGCATTTTTTTTTTGCTTTTTTTGCCTTTTTTTTTTCTTTAAGCAAGGACGAAAAAAACCTAGACAAACAAACAAACAAAAAAAAAGGACTTCTGATCCGTGTGCCAAAGTAGGGGGAGTTATGTTATTGACCGATTTGTACTGGCTGAGATGATATTTGCTTTCTACTTCTTGATCACTTGCTCTTTAAGTAAAATGAGGCACAGAGTTGTTGCTGAGACGAGTGGGAACAGCATTTTGATTTGCTGGTTTAATTAAAAATGATAAAGGATTAAAGGTAAGCATTATGCATATATATGTATAAATATTTCGGCAGTCGACTGTAAAAGGGAGAGATCCCTTTAAAAATCATTTTAACTAAGCTTTGTCAAACACACACTCATTTGCGGTCACTGAGGCCACCTTGGTGCAGATCACTTAAAGTGTATGTCTTAATCAGTTTCCTGTACAGTCAGTAATACTATATTTAACAGACCTAACAATTGCGTGACCTAGGAATACATTAGAGCTGCATTTAGAATTGTTATCTTAAGGATATATTTTTAAAGAAATTAGAATTTTTGTTTCTTCCCACTTTTTTTTTTTTGTTTTATCCTATGGATTTTAATATTTCCCAGTAAACATTTGATTTTGTAGGTTGTTGTTTTTAACAGAAGGTGTATTGTGGCAGGGGAAAATGAGGTTTCCTACTTGCCTTAGCACTTTCCTCCCCCTCCCCCCCACCAAGAGATTAAATGGAAGGTGGGGGTTAAAAGATAATACAAGAGAATCACAAAACTTCAAGGGTCTGGTTTAAAGCCACAAAATCCATGGAATGCACTGAAGAGTGAATCTGTGTCCTTCCTTTTCTCCTTTTTGTGCCTAGGTGGTGGTCCAAGGGGTTAGATTACAACATGTATTCCAACAGCTAGGAACCACTTCTCTGACTGTATTTCCTGAACTTTGTGGATTTAAGTAATGTAGATAATTTTTTCTTCATTTTTTTCCTTCTTTTATTTTTTTCTTGTTTTTTATCGACATGGTTCTTAAAGAGAGGTTGTGGATGTTGGTATAAACTAGATTAAAAGTGCTCATTATAAAACACCACAACCGCTGTCTCTGGCTTAACAAACTTAAGAATGTGGCAATGCTGAATGTTTTTGCTCCCCTCTACCTTGCCCCCTCTTTATTGAGTGACGTTTTATCGTGGTAACACCCAGACAAGAAATACTTGACTATTTCCCTCCTCACAGGACAACGTGGATGTGGACTGCAGGTTGTGAGCCTAGACACACCTAGGGGAGGAAGACAAGAAGAGTTGAACTTAAGAGAGAGCCCATCGGAGATAAACGAATGTCCCCACATCTCCAAAGAAAAGTTCATCGGATTTTTACTCTAGAGATCTTATCTTCAGGATGTCATTGAACACTTCCACTGCAGGAAAAGGTGTGGATCCAAACACAGTTGACACTTATGACAGTGGCGATGATTGGGAAATCGGTGTTGGGAATTTAATAATTGATTTGGACGCCGACTTAGAGAAGGACAGACAGAAATTTGAGATGAATAATTCTAATACCACCAGCAGCAGCAACACCAGCTCCAAGGATTGTGGGGGTCTGGCTTCCAGTGGGGTTAATGCTACCTCAGCCTTAGCTGATGGCCTAAAATTCACTTCTGTTCAGCCCTCTGCTTCCCAGGGGAATTCCTCTCACAAAGAGACTAGCAAATCAAAAGTGAAAAGGAGTAAAACTTCTAAGGATGCTAATAAATCTCTGCCTTCTGCTGCCTTGTATGGGATTCCTGAGATCAGCAGTGGTGGCAAAAGGCAGGAAGTCCAAGGGCGCCCTGGAGAGGCAACTGGCATGAATTCAGCACTGGGTCAAAGTGTGAGCAGTAACCCAAACGGCAATAATAACAACACCAGCAACACCACCACCATAGCCTCTTGTGGGAAAAACAAAGAGGAGAAACCAGGTAAAGCCCCAGGCAGCAGAGGCTCCAAGCGGGATAAGGATGCAGGAAAATCCAGGAAGGACAAGCAGCATGACCTACAGCAGGGCCACCCCAATGGCAGTGGGGGTGGCAATAGCCAAATTCCTTCTGGGCACCTCTATGGCTTTGGGGCCAAGGGAGGCAATGGTGGAAGCAGCAGCCCCTTCCACTGTACCTCCTCTGCTGTGGGGGAGGTGAGCAAAAGTACCCCGGATTCAGGGTTAATGGGGAACTCTGTTTTGGTAAAGAAGGACGAGGAGGAGGAGGAGAGCCACAGGCGAATCAAGAAATTGAAAACAGAAAAGGTAGGACAAAACTCCTCTCCACCTCTTCTGTGTTTCCCCATGTCTATAATGAGTGTCCCATGACTGTATGTCTGGCTCCTCTGTCTTCCCTGCTGTGTATTTGTGACATGTATATGTCCTTCCTCCTTCCCTTAAAAAAACCAAACAAAACAAACAAAAACACTAACAAAAAAAACCCCAGAAAAACAAAAAACCACCAACAAAACCAACACAGAGACCTCTTCCCTATATGGAAGATACCATGTTTCCAGTGTGCTGCTCTTCCTTGTGATTTCCTCTCCTGTCTTCAGACCTAGAGAACATTTCTGTTTTGTCTGTTTGTTTTAATTGTGTTTTCTCAGAAGGAAGAAACACAGAGATGACCCTGACTAAGCTGTCCCCAGTTTTAGCAGAGAGCAGCAGTACCAGTGGGACGGCATGTGTTTGCAGGCTGGGGCTGAATAGCTCAGGCTCCAGGCGCAGCAGGTCCTGAATGTGCTGACTCTACCACAGCATCAGCAGGCATTCGTGGCCATTACTCTCCCGAAGTCTAAAGGAACCCCTCTCCTTTTCTCCGATCCTCTGCCTAGAGCTGAGGTTGTGCTTGGGGAGGAAACAGGAGCTGTCGGCAGAGACCAGGGCTCCGCCGTTGTACTTTGAGGAGACGCAGGATGCTTATTGTGTTGGGGTCTTCCATGGCACTGTAGCCCAGAGGCCCTAGAAGCTGGTGTAGCGACTGGGAGAAAGGAGGCAGCAGACAGGCAGTGTCTCTTGTCTTCCTGGAAGGAGGATGCTGGGAGCAGGGAAATGTACCTTGTGCTGAGAACTGTGTGTGCAAAACAGCTTTTGGAAGAGAGTGCAGCCTCCTGTCTGGAGGAGTTTTCCTCTCTGAGCTATGCTGGCTCTTGGATTTGAACTGCTTGTTTGTTGAACAGTTGAAATGTGTGAAAGAAATTAGATAGGAGTGTGTGGTTTTATTCTTTTCTATTTCAGATGCTTTCTGTATGAATAGATGGCCGCTACTCTATTATTAGGGAAAGGTGGAGTGAGATCTTTTTGTCTTTTGTCAACTGCTGGTTCAAGGATGCTCTGGTGTTGGTTGGAGTTCAGTCCCTAGGGCAGAAGCCATCTTCTGGGGGTCCAGAGGGCGAGTGTTGGCCCAGGATTACAAGTATGGTAAATTCTACAGGTTGTTAAACAAAGAGAACCTGCTCTGCCTGAAAAATAAAGCAAACCATAACCCTCTAGATGAACAATCTCAGGGTGTTAAGAAAACAAAGAGAACCTGCTCTGCCTGAAAAATAAAGCAAACCATAACCCTCTAGATGAACAATCTCAGGGTGTTAAGATTGTGACTGTATTGTCAGCTGTTTGTCCTAAATTACCTGCTTTTACAACTTCCCCAGTGAACGTTCAGCAATGGGGAAACTTTCAAGACGGTGTTAACTGTGTGGTCTGCAAATGTCTGGGAGAGCTGAATGTCTCAGGGTGTGGGGAGTTATGTCTTCTTATGACTGGTTACCAGCTTTTTGTATTTCAGTCATGAAGTTTATGTAATACTCAGTCGACTGGAGGATTAGATTTGGGTGTTTGTGATAGCAGATACTTGTTACTACTGGAAGATAATTCCAAGGGATTCTGTTCAAGGCAATGAACAAATTAAATTTCATATTGTATGCATATTATTGCTTTTAAGATAGCATATCTGTGGATGAATTTGAATGAGCCTTATGACCTTGTCTAAATGCAGATGAGAAAACGAGATTGCTGTGTAATTCATATGTATATGTTTGCATTTTGATTTATGAAAAATGCTGATCACAGCAGAAAAGTGTCCAAAAATCTCATGTTCTCTTTATTATCTTATTACAGTAGGCATTTACTTTTGTTGCCAATAGTCTTCAAATTGGAGTTCTCTAATCTGTTTTAACTATCTAGATAAATTGCCCTAATCCGGTCTTCACAATGGATGTGGTTAAAGAGTCAGAGCCATTTGATTGGATTCAGTGGCTGCCTGGAATGTGGGAGGTACTGCCCTTTTGCAACCCCCTTAGCCTTTTAATCTCTCAGCCAAATGTTCGCATTCAACAATTTTGTTTAGCTGGCAATCTGAACATTTCAGTATCTCAAAGCTGCTGCCATGGCAACGGAGATTAGAGGGTGGTGTGGTTTCTCCCGTTTTTGTGTTCTTTCAACTCTCTAGTCACACAGGAAATTGTATGAAGAATCTATATACGTGCGGGTAATTTTATGCGCAATGTAAATGGGATGGCATGCAAATTCAGAGCAAACACATATGGAGGAGTTCAGCGTCAATGGCACACTCTGTGTATGTGTTGTAGATGTCGCTCCAGGAGGAGGTCTGGAGCTTGCATTTCCAGCAACAGCCACTGCTGTTGGCACACACCGACTTTAATATGGGCTTTGCACAGCAGCCTTGGCCATTGTCTGGCACAACGGTGTGCTTGCTTGCTATCTTAAATAAAGGCCCTTAGCGTTTTTTCCTGGCCAAGAATGTTCCCTTTTATAATAACAACAGCAATAATAATAATGTATCTTGTTGGTGATAATGGTTGATATTATGAGTCCTGCCAGTGGCAACATTAGTAATATTTGAGTGTTTATGTTTGTTGTGTTGATCTGCGTTGGGTATTTTTTTTGTGGGTGTTTTGTGGGGTTTTTGTTTGTTTTGTTTTGTGTTTTTTTTTTTTTTTCCCAAATCGTCTTTGGAAAGAATTATTTAAAAGTTTTAGATTTGACTGTTTATATGCTAGAACATATATGCCATACTTGCAGAAAGCAACTTGTATTTGTAGATAAATACATAATTTTCAGCCTACATGTTGAAATCAATGTTCAGTTATCTTGCAGTTGTGCAAGACATGCCTCATGAATTTGGAAGTTTCCTTTTAGAATCAGATGAGTTCATGACTGCTGATTAAAAATCTACGTGTTTTTATGTGTGGCATGGAATATAATACTGCATTTGTTTACTATTTGTGAAAAGCTTGGAGCAGATTCCCAGGAGTTGTAGTCACTGTTTAGCTTTCACAGCCTGCTTTAATTCTATTTTTAGTCTATTTATTATGTTTCCTTGCTGCAGAAAGTCATGTAAAACATGATAAATTGGATCTTACCAAGCCTAATTAAATCAACGACTGTGTTCTGCTGGCTCTTTTATGCAGAAACCACAAGTATGTTGTAAAAGTCGCCACTCCCCTAATATGTGGATAAAGTCAAAGTGTGCTGTAATGTTTGAGCTATATTTGTGTAGTCCATTTTGTGGCTAAGCCAACACTGACATGTCTGAATAAGTAGCTTTGACAGGTAGGCTAACCACTCCTAAGATTTTTGGTGTTAAAACCTGTCTCCATTTTCCATTTCTTATCCATACTGTTTTTAGCACAGTTACTGACTGTTTGTCAGCATGAACTCATCATCTGTTCCAGCTAAGTTTTTTGTTTTTTTAACAGCTGTTACATTGAAAAGTATTCAGAATAGCTAAAAAATTTGCTTTTTATGCATTGTGAGGAGATTTTAGAATTCATTTAGTCATAATTAACTCTGAGATATGGGAAGACTTAATTTGGTATGTGAAAACCAGTATGTTTACATGAAATTAATGCAGAAGATATAAAGCTGTAATCAGAAGGATTTAGTTGTAGTTCTAGATGTATCAGTCTAGTGATACTCCAGGATAGAATTTTTGTCTTTTTTAGCTTTGTGCTTCTCATCAAGATTGCATTTCACATTTAAAGTTGTCTTTAGCAAATTTAGCATGTTGGCTAGTATTATTTATCTTCACTTTCCTTGTTGTGTTTTAGTATTAGGATTTGATAGTGTTTTGTATGCCATCAGGAATCTCTGGGTGAATTTTACCTGTTGATGTAAATAATTTTAAGTACATGCTTTGATTAATGATGTTATGGAGATATGCTGTTCATGTACTTCTCTTGCTGGCCTTGTGTGTAGTTTATTCACTGTGAAATAAAAGGGCAGGGAGGTCACTTGCTGTAATTAAAGAACAAAGTCTATTGTTGTTTGACAGCAAACTGTTTTGAAAGCTACATAAGGGATTTAGCTGTTAAAAACACTGATAAGTATGGGTGTCTAACAATAAGCACAGCTCAAGGTTCTTAAAGTTCTGTAGTGCTGTCTAGTAGTGTGACGGTGCTTTTTGAGCTGGGTGAAGAGGTGTTGCCCTTTGGCTGTGGAAAGCTTTCCGTGTGAACCTGCTGACCTCTGCCAATATGTATGACCAGATCTTCTATTGAATTCCTCTGCAAAGCAAGAGTTAGTGTAGTACAACGGAGGCTGGTCTAGAGCATCTATCAAACAAAGTAGGGAAGCCGATAACCCTATTCGGAACTACAGGAAAAATATTTCACTTTGGGCATTAGTAATTTTATAATTTTAATAACTTCATAAATACCCAGTAAAGAGGAAAGGATTGATTGTCCAGATGTCATGAGGTTAACCGTGTTCTCCATGTTAAAGGGCTTTCCTGCAAGACCTTTTTAATTTTAGCTATATAAAGACTTGTTTTTCCAAAGTAGCATTTTATAGTCCAATAAATGAAATGTATGTTAAAAGTGCTAAGCAAAATCTCCCGTAACCATAGAGGTGTTCAATAACCAGATTTAAGTAACATGGAAAGTGCCATCTGTTTCTAGTTTTCAGCATAAGCCCAGGAATTGAAAAGCTGAGATTTGCTCATATTTTTCCAACTCTTTCTTTTTTTTTTTAATTATCATTATCATTATTTTAAAAAGTTCACCTGGCACTTTATAGAAGCTTTCTGAAATGCAATAATACAGGAGAGACTGAGAAAACACATGTTCATACATACAGTTAACCAGTTCCACTTTCATTTAAAGAGATTTCCAGAAGCTCAGTCATTGAAAAATTTATAATAGTGAATCACCTCCTGCAGGCAAACACAATAAGGGTCAGTTCTTCAAACGTTTTGCTATTGAGGTAGAACCTTATTTACTCTGTCTTTCCTTACGAAGTAAAACGAAGGGGGAAAAAAACCCCACCATCGCCCCAACAACTATCAAAAAACCCACCCCAGCCTCTCAAAGGATAACTTTAGCAAGCTCTTATCAGGCACCTAATTGCATGTGATAAAACCATTGACTAAAATTTTCCATTCAGACTTTACTGCTGTTCAGAGATGTGTTCTAGAATTCTTGATAGGGAGAAAATCACTCTTTTAAAGATAACTTGTTCTAAACTGTTAGGCAATGAGATTCTTGGCTGCAGCCTATGAGCCCTGGATAAAACGCCATCCGGCCTCTTCTTGACGTCTTTTACTGAAGCTAATGACTGGTCTTGTGCTGCCCTGAGATAAATGACATTATCTCTGAGTGGTCTGACAGGAAACAGACATGTTAATGGTGAAGCTGCGGGGAGGATCTGCTGTAGTTCTGACAAAAGAGTAAAGCTAGGACCCCTGGTTGTGATCATTAATACAGAATGCATTCCTTCATAATTGGAAAGCTGTTTTATCCACAACAACGTAAATTGCAAATCTGAAGTCTGCAGGGGTTTTTGCGTGCTCAAACTAGTGCCTTTTTTTTTCTCCTCCATAGAAGAAATGGGTTATCTTCATAGTACTGACATCAGTGGGAGGGCCTGGGGTCTGCTTTCTGTTAAATGGACACATCCTTTGCACGTTGAATACAGGTTCCCCTTTATATGCCCTGTGTTATCCATGCTATTTGCATTTCTAGAAGAATAAAAAAGCCCCCTCTGTTTCTTCACATCTTATACTCTTATTGATATATGTGATATTGAGCATGTTTCACAAGCATCATCAGGAGTATCATTGCAGGAGTACTAACATTTCAGCTGTCCTTCGCCTTTACTTACATTTTGGATTTCTATCACCCACTCTTGAAAAAGGTTGGCTTTCTTCTGCAGCAGTTCAGGCCGTTTTGTGTTACTGCCACATGGTCCATATTTCTCAAATACAGAATTCACTTTTTGAGCTAGGATACTTTGTACACATGATCCAATAATCAGGTTATTATTTTTTATAGTGTTCTTAAGATTGTACCAGCTTTATATTGTACTTATATGATGTTCTGATTAACATGGTGATATATTGCTATGTTCCCTGAATGGCTGGAGATTGTCTGACTCTTAACTGTGCTTCATTTTTTACAACAGAAATACATCTTGCCCTCAGTCTTCATATAGGCTCACACCTGTGGATCTATGGATTGGCTTCAACTCAAAGGCTGGCCATAGTTTTTGCTAAAAACTAGTGTTTGTTTTAGTGTGTTTACATATCAAGGAGATATTTTTATTTCTTAACAATCACAGATTATATGTGGATTAAAAAAGAATGTGGTCTGTACATAGCATTTCTTGTTGGGTGAAAGATGGCAAAAGTCTTTCATGAAACTTTCTGATGATGTCATAATTGCAAAAAATTGATTTTTGAAAAAATCAGAGAAGTCCTTATATATACACACATATATATAAATTTTGTTTTATAAACCTTTCTTTTTCTTTTTTTTGTAGCACTATTTCTGTCCAGTGCAGCTTTTTTCAATGCAGCCTTTCACCTAAGTGAACAGTAACACAATCTATAATTTTTAAATTTGCTTAAAAGTATGTTTGAACTGTGATAATTTTAATAAATATAATTACCAGTTGTTATAGCAGGATTTGAGGGGTTTTCTTAAATGAGATTTTAAATCAAAATTAAAAAAAAAATTATTATTACATTCTTGATTTAATACCACAATGTACTGAAGGCAACGAGTAGCCATTTGGACAAAGAGGAAGGTCAGAGAATGACTTTTGGTTGTGCTGTAGGATTTCAGTAAGCACTCTCTGTGGCACTTTCTCTTTTAACTCTTACAAAATGGTCTTGGCAATTGGAACAAAGCCTTTACATTTGAATGAAAGGTTGTAAAACTATTCAGAGTGACTTGACTGACAAGCAGGTTCTTTGTAATTTTTTTTTTCTTCTTTGAAAAATCTGAGAGAAATATCAAGGAGTGGAATAGGTAGTTTTGTCTGTCACCGCACATACACGTATGCTTCCATAATATATATGTTTATATATGTGTAACACTTCCTGATTAAACAGTTCAAGTGAGCGTTCAGGGCAAGTTGCATGCAATGAAGTAGGAATCATTTCTGTATAGATAGGTTTTCCAGCTCTAGGGCCACTATGATGTTGATTAAATTTTCTGAAATCTTAAGCCAACTCTGCAAGTAAGCAAGTTGCATTTAGTGACAGAGATTTATAATATGTCTGTTTTTATGGTAAGCTGACAAATACTGCTAAATCTCAAGGTGAAAGGATCAACTTCTCTAGCTTCTGCCTGTCGTACCTCTTAGAAATTTAATGTGATGCTCTTTGTTTCACTAATTTTGAAGTGCAATTATGCTACATTCAGTTGTATGTCCTTTATGATAAATCTTTGTCAGCCGATCTTCAGAAAAAAAACCAAACTTTTGGTTCCTTTATCTTCTCACAGTTTCTAGCCTAAATCTCACTTTTGTGCACAAACCCATTTTGAGGTATTTGTCTCCAGAGAAACTGCACCAAATAACACTGGAAAGAAAATAACCTCATGAGGATGTTCGAAGGATATGCTAATAGTGGCATGTGAATGCAGTTTTTGCAGTCAAAAGAGCAAACTAAAATCTATTGATTGTGGTTACTTGGTGTTTTCAAAACACTAGCATTCTACTTGTTGAGTTGTCTTGTCATGTTAACCAAGAAGCAGACAGCATACACCACAGAAGTGTACTTTTACTTAAAGAAACTTTAGAGGTTTTGATGCGTTTTCCTTTCTTATTTCCCTGATGGCTTCTTTTTATTGAAGAGTAACATGAGGAGACCTGGTAGCAATTTTTTTGCTTTCCCATAACAGTTTGAAATAATAGGTTAGTCTTTCGTTGCCAGTCAAATTTCTACCAGTCAGCTTGATTTTTTGATTCTGTTTTTTTATCATATGGCACTGGAATGTAAAAAGTATGTTTGTAGTTTGCCCTCAGAAACTGGCTTTTTTTTTCCATGCTTCAATTAGCAACAGAAGACTAAGCTCCAATTGGTCACACTTTGGTAAACTCTGAAAGCTTGCTTTCTTCATTCTGATAAAAGAAAGTGCCAAGTTTAGGCTGTGTTTCCCAGGAAATTTTGAGGCACATCTGTCCTCTTTAACTGTGTTCACTAGACAGTTTGATTTTGCACACATTTAGTAATTTGCATTATCCATTGAATTAATTCGGCAGTTTTGTTAAGCCCATCCCCCCTGCAACACAAGTTCATGCTATTCAAATGCCACCTTTATTTTGGTGAATTTCAGTGATGCTGTGCTGAACTGGTAGAAATAGGTCTGTGGGTGCCATGGTTGCTTGTTACGTAAGCATAGCCTTCATAGTTTTCACCACTTCCCTCAACCAGTAAGAAGAGTGAAAAGCAAACTGTAATCTCCTTTCTCATAGTGCACAGGACCAAACCAAATTATTTTTGGATTTCCTGCCACCTCTTTGGCTGATTTCTGTGGATGGCTTATGTTAAAAGCAACAATAATGTTTGAATTGGAAGGGTTTGGTCTTTGGGTTTTCATTCTTCATGGAGAACTGTTTATTTGAATGTGGTTCGCCACACTACATGGGTAGTGCTATCAAATCTGTGCTTTATTACAGGCTTGTAGCAGTGAAGTAATGGCAGCATTTGCATGTTTCAGGGTTTCATGTTCTTGCCAATTCTTTCTTTTTGAAGGAGGGAAATGAAACTCTTCAAAAAAGGTAATAGAAGCAAATATAATTAGACGTGGACCTTGTTACTTTGTTGAACTGTGTTTTGCTGGTAGGTAAATCTGATTTAGTAAATGTTGAGGCATTGGTTTCGTTAGCTTGCCCTGACTACAAGGATCTAATATTCCAAGAGTATTTATGGATACAATAAATATTTGACATAAAGTTTTGATAGTTAAGTTTTGCTCTGCGTTTAATGTTAGGCACTATATGATGTATTGTACTAGGGTTCTGGAATTTGAAGGAAAAACACTGCTGCATTTTGAGAACAATGAAGGTGGTTGTTCCACACCCAGTGTTACTGAAAATGAAAATTTGTTTTTGTCCACATCAGCCAATAGTAAGGTGGAATATTATGTAATAGTGTTACTAGTTGCTGTTTAAGTAGAGGGTTATGCAAACACATGTGTGTGTACATATATCAGTATAGATACTAACAAATATGCTGGAGGTGTGTGTGTATATATATATATATATATATATATATATATATATATACACACACACACACATACATGTATGTACATTAAAAAAAGAGCTGATACTGTTTTATAAATACAGCAACTGAGTTTTGGCTAATAGTTGTATTTACATTTCATGTCCAGATCTTTTAACAGTCTTTCCTGTGATGCTGCAATGAATGCCAAGCACTGAAGGAGAAAGCTAGCAGCTGTTTCCATTACAGCATTGGTACATTAGCCTCTGCACTTTATTTTCATTTTATGATCTCCTCCAACCTTTCCTAATCACCTCCTAAAAAGGCTTTTCCCCTTCTGCCTCTGATTTATCTGTCTGCAGGGTTCTGTATTTTTCTTAGCTTTAAAAATGTAAAATCTGTGTGGTTTTTTTTTTCCTAAGAGCTTAATGCTTTGACTCTTACTCACACTGAGCAAGGGCTTACTGTCCTTTTTCAACTCAAGTAAGAAGTGCCTTGTGTTATGGTTCTGTAATCCCTTACTTGAGCTGAGTCCAGGTTGCAGAGCAGGACCTACTATGACCAATTATATTATTCTTGTAACAACTTGAGCCACTGTATGATTTACAGGTTTTTTTGCACACCACCTGAATAGTGTTTTGTTTATTCTTGCTCTTCACCATCTCTTTTAAAATAATTGTTTCATGGCTGTATGCTCTTATTGCTGAGATATGACTGAAAACTGCACGCAGTACAGTGAAGCACATTCATTTTCATCTAGTACCCGTTTATTGCCTTGAGCACTGTAAATCTGTCAGCTCTTCACGATGCTTTCACCTCTTTCTTCATTTGCTCCAGCTTCTAGTTTGACAATGTTCCCCTGAGGCAGAATTCTAATCTGCTTCCAATTAGTTGCAAAATGTGACTCAAATTTCCACATTATGTCTGCTGTTTTACTTGCATGCGCACATCTAGAAACAAATTAATGCTCTTGAATATTTATTTTTGGGCCTTCAGATTTACTCTAGGTGGAAAAGTTGCCAACTACATTCAAACTATATACAAGATTTATGTTTTTTTCTTAAAGTGAAATATTTCTTAAAGGTTTCAAATACCTCTTACTGCTTAATTTTCACAAACCCTTTCCAACTGGTTGGTAATTATTGAGGGTACATTGTATTTCGATAAATTAAACAAGTTAACAATACACATAATTAACATTTAAATATGGATGTGATTGCTGTGTCAGTTCAGGATAAGAGGCATTTCTTTTCTACAGGATCAGCACAATTATTTTTGGAACCTTTAAGTAGTTTTTCAGGATGAGCATCCATACCTGACACCTATCTGGCACCTCTTATCTGCAGCTTCAGAAGCTGTCATTTAGCTGGAGGGAGGCACAGAGACTCATTTGATCTCTGGTGAGTCTTAATAGGTACAGCTCATTAAAGTCTTTTTGTGTGTCCTTTTGTATGGACCTGTGCTTGTGTATGCATCCATATGCATGAGTGCACGGGTGTATATTTAAAATAGGATACCTTAAATTAAGAGGGTTTCCCTGTAGTGTTCATTCTCCTATGAGTAGCTACAGTAGGAACATGTTATATTCAGTGGGGAAAAAGTGAGATTTTGAGTGGGAAGTGTGGAAATCAGGACTAAAACCCGAGGAGAGGACTAAGGGGAATTCTCTCCCCTAAGGAGAGGAATCTAAGGGGAGCTGGAACTTCATTCCTTATTCAAGCAAAACTAGCATTAGGTGCTTTGTGTCAATTCTGCCCATTGTCCATCCACCTCTAATACCTTATCTCTGTAGTTGCCTATACAGAGAAACAATGAATATTTAATTGAAATATACCAGTAGCTAAACTTGTAGATGAAAATCTTTAGTGGAGATTAACACTCTAAAGCCTGGCAGATTGATGTCAGCAGACTTTAAATAGGCTTGCAGAATTTAATTGGAAGTATATTGCTGAAAATTGAAATGGCTAAGTACCTGTCATTTCTAAATGAGATTTACACCTGTAAATTTATCTATCCACTTATGATACTTTACTCATTTAAAGTATTAAGTATTAAAACATACAGACATGTTTTTAAAAAAAATATTTAATTGTCTTTACTGTTGCGTGTTGAGGTGGTAGCCTGCTAATTCCATGTTGTATATAGAAATATCTCCATGCAGGCAAATACATACATGTTGTGTTCTGGTTTTAATCCCTGAGAATGTATTTTCCAGAAAGAACAAAAACTTAAAAATAGTGGTAAAGGAAAATTATCTCGATGTTATTTTCTTTTGAGTCATCAGTGACTTTTAACTGCAGAGGTGAAAAAGCTAACATGTTATTTACTATTCTAAAGGTTTCACTTACTCTAGTAGACTCCTGTGATTCACAACATTGTTCTATGAAGCAACAATATTTGCAAATATTGTGAAATGCTGAATGCTGCAGTAGCATGCCATTTTTTTTTCTCATACACCATCAAAGCTTTGTAGCCATGGTGAGTTCCTGTGATTATCAGTTGTTGATAAAAAAAGACACAGTCAATTAACATTTGAAATGTATGTATTACATGTATGTATTTGTAGCTTACAATAACTGACTTTTTAAAGACATGCCAAGTGAATAAAGAGGCCAGTACGTAAAAAACCACTCCCATACATCATCCACATGTATGTGTACACATATATAAACATGCAACCACACATTATTAATTTTTCAGGCAGAAATCATAGTGCTTCAGAGAAGCAGTAAATGCTTTTGTTGATAGCTTATAGTTTTATAAACTCTGAATGAGCTTATTGCCTTTTAACCAGCACTAAATAATAAAACAACCTATGAGCCTCCACACTGGAGAGCAGCCAAGCAGCCAAAGAAAGAGAGGGAGGAAAAAAAATAAGTGAATGGCTTAATTGTAGAACAAATCATTTGTTTACCGATTAAGACCTATTTGGTAGCTAAATCCTATGGACAAGGAGGTGAAAGAATGAGGCACTAAGGTACAGGAAATGAGCTTTATATTTTGTGCCTAAGTCCTGCTATTTTTGCCTCCTCCCAAAGCAGAGGAGGCAAGGAAAAAATGAATTGTGTAGCACCAAAGACTGCTGAACAAACCACACATAATAAATAGGAACAAAAGAATGGGAGAAGGGAAGTGTTGGTGCACTTATCTGCTGACACGAACCTGACAACCAGAGCTGCTTCCAGCTAATGGGCACCAGTCTGTGGCAAGAGAGCTGCCCTATTTTGTTTTACTTTTGAATGGGGTGGGGGACAAATGCTTCTGTTAATTTGAGCAAGCATAATATATTTTCTTGAACCTCTCTCCCCAATATGCCGTGTGGTTTGCTTACTAGAACTGCCTACTCCCCTTTTTTTCTGTCTTGCTTTTTCTCCTCTCTCCTTTTTAAGAGCAAATTTTAAATAGGCCTTTGTTTCAGTATCATAATTAATTAGTTGACAGTTCAGATGGTTAAGAAGTGCTTGTGGTTCCTTCTTTATTGTTGTACAACATTTTTTAAAAGACCCACATACTGGTAGCCTGTAAATTTGAAGATACCATTTTCATGAATCATTGGTTTAAAGATCAAAACCAAGAAAGCATTATAGCAGAATGTTGTAATGCAGTAAATGTTGTTTAAATTTCTTCAGTTAAAATTCACTTTTTCAGTAATTTATAGCCTTTCAAAATTCTTACCTTCTGAGTTGAATTTTCTATGACTTCTTCTCTTCATCACTGCTGTGAAAATGAATATACAAAGTCAGAATAAGGAAATAGGTCCACAGGTCATGGAAAATAAAACATTTTATTTTACATAACATCCCTGCTGTATCTTGGTTGGTAAAGCCTTCTGAGAAAACAAGTCATGATAATTTGTGGGGAAATAGGCTTTGATTTGATCAGATTATAAATCATCTGAAGAATATGTTTGGCCTATGTAAAACAACTATTCAATTTTCTGTCTTCAATAGCTGTAGTAATTTGCATGGGAAAAAGAGTAGATATAACTGAGTTTGGTAAGTTGTGTCTGGTCATTGCTAGTAAAAAAATACATTTTTTGTTTGATTTTAAAAAAAACCCACGAAAATATGGGCTTTTTCCTTTGGCTAATTTTGTGTAAATAAAAATCAAAAAATGCATGAAAAAAAGATCTTTTCAGTTGTTCTTATTTGACATCCAGTATAAGAACAGGAAAGTTTTTAGTGTGTAATTTTCGTGAAGGAACAAGGAAAAAGTTAATGAGCTTCAGGTGTTACCTTTTAAGTGCTTGGCAATTCTGTGCCTTGTTTCTTTACATATTGCTTGATTGAAATTTACTCATGTGTTAGAAAATGTCGTGCTCTGCTTATGTATAAACAAGTGCAGAGTTTGTTGCCAGTAGTTGTGCTGTTAAGAATATATCTCCCTCAAACTAGAGTCTACTAAGTAGCAACCTCCAGGAAAGTATTCTTAATAGTGTTTCTTGCTTCAGATTTAGTTTCTGCTGCATTTCCTGACCACAAGAACGAGAGATAGTGCATGGAAAAGCGCTCCTAGCTGCATTCCCTAGTAACAGGCCACTTCACCCATCCCATTTTTAGGCATAGAAGCCGAATGGTTCGAAATGAGCAGCAACGTGACCACAGACAGCTCTGCAAGAAGAATGCTGCTGTGGAGGTCATGTAAAAATTGTGTCTTCTATGTGCAATATATTAATTATAAACGTATTTGTGTATGTTTATGCCTCTTTGGATTCTCCCTAGGCTCTGAAATTACTGTGTCTGTAGGAACATTAAGCCAGGCTTTTATCTGATATCGGTTTGGTAAAATGAGCATTGACATATTTCAAGTGATTGAAAGCAGTGTTCTTAGTAACTATTAGAGAACTTTACATTATGTGCATGGTATTGTGATTTTTTTCACACTGTACTTTAAAACATGTATAATGTGACTGGCAGAACTATAAAACCAATTGGTAATAAGAAATTTGCAGTAGGAAAATTTAAGGCAAAATGGTAGTAATTTTTGCATCTACTTACGCATATATATTTTCCTTGTTATTATTGCTTCTAATAGATTCACAGTTGGTCTTCAGAGTGCAAGTTAAAAATTATGACATTGAGATAACAAGTGAAATTTCATAATTTTTTCAAATCAAAAATACTCTTTTTTTTGTGTATGTATGCAAGGCTTAACAACCAGTAGACAAATTCACTCCAGGGTAAGTATTTAATTTTTGATTGAATGTAGTGAAGTAGGACTGTATTTTTCTTCATCAGTAGTACCTTATCAAGTGCTTGATGGATTTGATAAACTTGTTTGTATCCTTGGCAGGGTAAAAAGCAATGATGAAGCAGTGTTGTCCTGAATGTGAGTTTCAGTAAATTCAAAAAGAAATTTGCATTCTAAATCAACAATTAGATAAAAAATCATATAGGATTTGGATAAATTTGATAGAAATTAGGGTTTTTTTGTTTATTTGTTTGGTTTTGGTTTTGTTTTGTTGTTGTTGTACTGGAAGCCAAGGAGCTGGTAAAAAGGAATTGCTGACACTTTATTTAGCTCATTAGGATAACAATAGCTCTGGATAATATTTATGTTGTCATAAGAGCTCATATTTCATATAATTATGTTTGTCAATTTTTAATTCTTTCTGGAAGAGCCATGCTAATACAATATTACTTTCAAAATTGAATGTGGAGTGAGTAGGGTAATTTGCACTAACAAATTTCAGTATTTTGTAGGGAACAAGCCTTTGGTAAGTTTAAGTATAGAGGTCAGAGCACAGTTTTCTCTGTCCTGTTTGGCTTGCCATTTTTGCAGAGTAAGTCACTGGTTTTGCTTTTGTGAATAACAATCAGCTCTCGGACACTTTAGTTGTTCATTCCCGTACTTTCAGTATTTTCAGTGTTTTGACTTAGAGAAGGTCAGTTGGTGTGGAAGCTTCAAGTCGGTATACCAGCTTTGTCAAATAATTAGGTCAATTTATTTTAATCATTACTAAATTTGTAAAGCTTTTGCTAACAGACCAAGCTATGGGCAGCAAGGAAATATTACTTAGAGGTCAAATTAATCTCCTTTTAAATTGTGGCTTTATTTAAAATCAAACTTCTAGCCCACTTTAGAGTTGAATTACTGCATTTGTTGGTTTGGGGTGAGAGTAAAGCATCATTACATGTCTTCAGAGTAGGAAGACATATTTCCTTTGGTTTGGTCTAAGTTTAGCTGCACTTAGTCTTGGATATATTGCTCCTCTAACTCCTCTTATAGCACCACTTGTTTTCTTCACTTCTAGACACAAAAAGTCATGTTTTTGCTCAGCTCTCCCACAAAAGGTTTTGCACAGTGCTCATGCAAGTGTGTCTGCACAGGTCTTGGCTGTACCTTAGTCTTTGCATCTGGCTAAGCAGTGAAGCTGTATCTGTGTCATGGGTAAGAATGGAGCAGTGCCAGGACAAAAGTGGAAGCTGATGACCAGAGTGTGCCTCAACCTGCAGGTATCAGTGGAAATTTTGTTAGGTTTCTGAAAATGAAACTTGAGCTGTAATTCCACGTGTGGTTCTAACAGCATCTTCCCAGACTACTGTAAATACATATCACCGAGGAGTATTTCTACATTTCTACTGAGGCATATTTCTACATACAGGCTTGGGACATTCCCAAACCTGCTTCAAGAAAAGGTCCAGGTGATCCATAATAGTGTGCGTTTTCTAACCTAGTGTCCAGGTTGACTGTGGTGAAAGGGGAGGGTACACAGACAACGTGAATGGAAAGGCAGTGATCTCCAGAATAGGTGTGATGGGGCTGGTGATGAGTACCTAGCTTTGATACCCTCACTTCTGTTTATCTTAGCTGTAAAAGGATATGTGACTGTAACCTGAATCTATTGAATTTATTCAGGCATTTAGGTTGAGGTTTGGAATCCCCTGGATAAACGTAAATTTATTAAAAAACTAAGCACTATATTGCATGTTTTCTTCATGAAGGCCATCACTACTTTATGTATAATTCTTCTCTCTCCCACAAGATGAACGATTATTCATATTTTTTCTTGAATTTGTGAGATAATTTTGTTCCTTGCACATTGTAGTTACTTTTAATATTTTTCCCATCTTTTTCTATATTCAGCATTAGTAGAAGAGGTGGAATGTAAGAAGAAAAGTTTCCTCAAGACTCTCCTGTTCATTTGATAGGTTGTAGATGAAGTCAAGTCTCTGGCTCCATGATGTACTGTGTTTGTCTCCCTGGTTGTTTCCGTGAACTTATCAGCTTGTTACTGAGAGACATATTTCCAAATTAATAGGAAAATGTGTTGTGAAACCACAAACATGTACAGAAGTCTTGAGGGTAAGCTGGAACACTTTGTCAGGGCTTTTCCGTTTTTTAAAAGCTTTCATTAACCTGCAGGTACAGCGCTTGTAGAAACCTAATTGCTGAAATCCCCGTCTCTGTTTTCTGTCCTGCTTTGGAACTCTTCATCTCTTTAGCAACATTTGAAATTCTTACCTGGCTGTCTGATGGCTAGGTGCTCTGGATATAACTAGGAAAAATATCACAGATCATGAAGGGCAGATTTTTTTGAGGATAATGGTTGGAGTTGGAACTGAGTTACTTGATACAACTGAAGCTCGCTTAGATGAAAATTTACACTTAAGTTCTTCAGGGGAAGCTTTTTTTCCCCCCCCTTTTTTTTTTTTAATCGCAGGCGTGGACATTGAACATCTGTTACCTGGTCATGAGGAGTTTGGGATTTTTTTGTTGTTGTTTGGGATTTTTGTTGTTTGTTGTGGTTTTGTTTTATTTTTGTTTTCTGGCCACTGTTTTCATACCACCAGACTCTGGAAAATGTCTGCTGTAGCTGGGTTGAGATAGGAATAGACTCATCTTTGTTTAACAGTCTGTTGCTCCTTCATTGGTTTGTCGATTGTCTTGAGTACACAATGAATTAATTTATGATAACCTATGGAAATAGGTAAGCATACAGTTAGTAGTGAAGGAACTGCAGGCTCCAGGTGTGACATTCTTTTCCTCTGCATTTAATACATGTTAGGTAGCTTTCCATAAGACGTTCAGTGATGAGGAAATTAAAAGTCACGTCTTTGTAAAGGAATAGGAAGCGAGTGTACGCCTTTGGCAAGGGAAAGACAGTCTCTCCGCTGACTGTTGCCCATCTTGTAGCACAAAAGTGGCTCTTGCCTTATTTATCTCTGTGGCCTAGGCCACATACTATTGATGGTGCTGTGTTTAATGCTGAAATGTAGCTTCTAGTAACCATTATAAATCAACAAACATTTGTGAGTTCCTTCCTATTAGATATGTTTTCACAGTGCAGAAAAGGCTGTGGGACTAATTGCTGAACAGTTAGTTGTTTCTTCAGTGTGCCAGCATTTCCATATAGATGTGTATGTGTGTAGTTACTTGGATTTCAAGATACTTTCATCAAAAGAAGCCTAAGAAACCAAGAGATGTATATTAACTATGTAAGTACTGAGGGCTGAAATCAAAACTTTCTTTCCTGGTTACAGTTAACCCGTGGTTGAACTCTTAAATACTCAAACTGTCACCAGCCCCATTTCTTCCAGAGCTTCCTCATCCAAATTTGTACATACAGATATGTGGGAGTTATTAGGATGATGACAGATGCCATTTACAGGGCAGTGGAGTGCTAGCTTGATTGGCCTGATCTGAGAAATGCTCTTTAAGTAGTTGTAGAGACAAAGGTATTTAATGTGTGAAGCAAACAAGACTAGTAATGACAGATGGTTCCAGATGGTTCTCCTTTGTCTAGCCTAATTAAAGATCCAGAGAGTTATTTTATACACCATGTATTGTGCTGAGAGCCATAGTTGCTTCCATAAAACTAAGCTGAAAGAAGTGTGCATAATTGCAGGAAAGATTTTCCTGGGATGGGTGTGGCAGAAATCTTGAGCGCACAGAAAGGGAGGCTGTCTCTGGTTTGCCTGCATAATCTGTGGTTAATATAGGGGATAGTAATACAGCCTTTGATTATCAGTTTCAAAGTACGGTGACATCCTGTTTGTTCCCAAGCTGCTAACTTTCTGAAAATTCACTGCATCTCAGTTAATTAATGATGTTTATAGGATCAGCATGTTGTTCAAAAATCAAAAGCAAATCCTTCCTATTAATTAAAATGTGAGTGTTGTAATCTTGAAATGCAGTTATCTGACCTTTTGAAAGAACGGCTTGTGTGCTACTCTGTGCCACTGTTATATTGAATTAGACATCAAAATCTAATAATGAGTATGTTTTCTCTCGAGTGAAACTAAATATGGAGCTCTTTTCCCTGTGTGTCACTGCTGTTACAGTCAAGGGTGTTGTGAGAATTAAAATTTAAATACCATCTCCTCTTCAGTGTGATGAACCCACCCTTAAGGGGAAGGTGGGTCATCACATCACTCATCCCCGCTGGCTGAATAAAGTTGTTTTTGATTGTAACTTTACAGATTAGCAGTTCCTTAGTTCCCATATTGCTCTCCAAAGCACAGCCTAAAATGGCTGCAGATTATGATGTATGACTGCTCTTGTGAAGCTGCAGCTGTGAATCTCAAAGAGGATGTAACCATGCAGAATCGCGCTTTTAGATGGTCATTAGCGCTGCATAAGTACAAGCCTCTTTTTCAGACAGCATTTATTCTTCACGGTTCTTCTACTAGTATGTGATGGCAATGTCATTTGCCAAGCATTGAATAACAATGAATGTTTTATTGAAGTACAGTATTCTGAACCAGTGCTTTTTTTTAAGCTGTTTAAGCGCTTAATTTTCGTTTGACTGCTCCTTTTCATGCAAATGTGAGTGTAGCAGTAAAATCCAATACAGCCTTCTCTCTTGTGCTTGTGTGATGTATTGGACTAAGCTGAAGGCTTGTGTGAGGCAAAAGGAAACACAGCATAATTTATCAGTTATCCACTGCCATCCTATCCTATTCCAGTTTTAGTTGTCTTTTCTTTATTTTGTTTAGAAAAAATATGTGCAAAAAACCCAAACCAAACAAAAAACACCTGAAAATTTTCTGCATGATACTAAGGAAAAAAAAAAAAACAAGTCAAGAAACAGTCTCTTCATTGCCCCCAAAATTGACCTCAGAGGGAAAATTAAGCACAATTTTTTTTTTAATGAAAAGTGGAATTTGGTGATGCATGGTGATTTCACTAGTCTTCCAAGAACCAAATTGCACTAGGAAGCACTATGTCTTCATTTATGTAGGGCAGGTTTTTACTGTGGTTAACACCTACAACTTGGCAAGATGTTTTTGAACAGGCTAGCATCTCCTTTTGGCATTATGAGGATCTGAGGGAAAGCTCATGTACCCGATGTGCTTTGTCCTTTCAAACATCTGGCATCTTGTTTTGATTTGCGAGCTGTCTTAAAATCTGGCATCAGTTCTGGGGTTTAAGTTCTAATTAAATGAAATACACCGTCTGGCCATAAGCTTTGCAATACAGTGAGGAAAAGAAGAAGGGAGGGAAAAAAAGCTATCTTCATTTTATAGTCAGTGGAATTGAGATGGTGAGACCACAGAGTTATTGAAAATGATCAATATATTTTGATACTGAATATTTCCTTCAAAAATGGCTTTTAGTGCCTGCATACAGACCAAAACAAATGTGTCTGTGATCTCAAAATTCCTAGGTTTTAAGACCACAAAGCAAGTTCTGACACTATGGCATGAAAATTAGCCATGCCATGCCATAGTGTAATACATGATTATATCCATGCCTGTATTATCATCAGACTCTTCGTTGTGATTTGGGAATGCAAAATAAATTTCAGTTGTTTGAGGGCAGAACAACAGATACTTTATTTGTTCTGTGGAGCAGTAAACAAATACTTATCAGAATTCAAGTGCTGTGACACAAATTTTAATAAAATGCATGATCATTCTCTTCTAATTATAAACAATATCGAAAGCAAGTGGTCAGTCTTCAGAAGTACTCAAATTAATTCAGTCTAGGGTAGCTTAAATATGCATTTCTTTGCTATGTAAGAGAGGAGAACTTTCTATATCATACCTATTGAAATCAGAAAAGGTTGTGTTTATCCAATTATTTTTGCTATTTTTTTCCTCTGTAGAAAACTTAGGTTGAAATATAAGAATGTGTATGAAGTTCTTTGTATGCAATGATCTACTAATTATACCTCTGTATCTTGGGTGTATGATTTTTCCAATGTCTCTATGTGTGTACCTTCTTTCTCTATCCTCAAACAAGTAATGCATCTCTAGGTATCTTTGATCCAGTCTTTTCTGGTTGGCCATTAGTCATACTGATTCTCCAGTGATAAAGGAAGCTTTGTTCTAAATGCAGTTTTAACATTTTTGCATCAAGGTCCGTCACAGAAACACTGTTGACATCAAAGAATTCGCAAAAAACATGTAATTTTGCAAAAATACAAACTCAGATATATGTTGTCTTTTGTATTTGAGATAGGGAAAGGAAAACTGAGCAGGTGTTAATGTCCAAGAGGAGGGAAATTCCAGAAGCAAATAAAAAACGAAGCAGCTCCATCAAAATTGAAAAATAAACGTGTCCTCAATTTCAGTATCTGTAAGAGGTATTTGAATTACTTTGTTCGCAGGTAGGCTTTGAACTAAAATACTGTTTACATACATACTGAGAAGTGTTGTCAGCTGGTGCACTTTTTATATTCCTGCTTTAATCCATTTAATCCATCCAAGAGTTAGGCCAATGAGAAGGAAAGGCAGCAGAGGTGTAATAAACACTGATTTAATTTTTACAGCACAGTACATTATAGAACTATAAAGTTGTGTGATTAGCCAACTCATTAACACTATCTTAAAGCAAGTAAGTGTTTAGAGCTTGACACACTTAATGCTGGGAACATTTCTTATAGTAAATTCGAAAAGTAACCAGTGTTGCTTGGAATAAAGATTGTGCTGCTGTGCATCATCAGGAGCTCTGTATTAGGGCTGTCATTCAGTTATTCCATTCTAATGCATTCCCTGTTTTACAGCACTCTATACTGTTTTGACACTTCCTTGAGAGTGGTGCCATGTAGAACCTGCAGAGCACTTTGTACAGGACTGCCACAAAAATAGCTTAATTAAGTTTATAAAAGGGTTTAAAAAAGGGTTTCTTTTCACTTACTCTTTTGTTCAGCGTTTATTAGTAGTGACTTAGGAGGCATAGTAAGAGCCAATATAAGAGTCATTGTGGTCACCTAAAGTCTGCTTTTCTGGTAGAATCCTATTGATCCAGATGCTCTGTTAGTTGTTTATGCTCTTAACATTTTCAGTGAGGATTTAAAAGATCTAATCTGAATATTCCCATATTTTTGTACAAAGACTGATCATAGAGTTCCTTCTGGAAATGATGTATTTTAGCTGGAAATTTAGAAAGTCTTGGCCCCTTTTGTAAGAGTCTAAAAATATATAAAGTGTCTTTTTAATTTTCTAGATACTGGGAGGCCACTCCCATGAAACTAAACTCATGTCACTTGGTGCAGTAACTTCAGCATTTGGTGTTGGTGTCAATACAAATTAGTTCATCATTCAAATTTGAAGACAATGTTAGAGAATGCCTGGAAAACAAATTTACTCTCTCAGTCAGCTTAACAAAAACATGGCCTCTTAATAAATTTAACTTCTTTGAATCAGATTTTTTTTTTGTCATTTTCAGTTATACACACAATGGTTGAATCACTTTCTTGTTTTTAATGCTGTGCTTATAAAGTTACTGCTTTGGAGGAGGTCTGCCTGATGAGTGTTTCCCCAGGTTAGCTTTTAAGCAATTGAATTGTAACATTGCATAGAATGACAGAAAGAGGGAAAACACTGAAATTAAAATCCTGAGATGTTTTAGGGTGAATCTTATAGCATAGTGTTCTTTTTTGGGTATATTTCAGAGGTAATTTTTTAAAACAGGTTTCCAAAAACACATCTAGGACAAGATAAAATATATTTCCAAAATTGTGTCAGCCATTAAGCTGCAGGTGATCTAACTTTAAGGGCCTATTGTGTTCAATATATTGCTTTTGCTATGGAAAAATAAGTATAAACCTGAGTGAACAAGGAAACACACACAATATTAAGCTATGTGATTAAGCTCACTGATGCTTAATCAAATGAGTTTAGGATGTTATATTTCTCTAGCAGCAGTTGCCATCTGCATGTGGTGACAGAATGATTGTGGGAGAGAGTTCTGTGTTCTTTGGTGCAAGGCTCACATGGAGGCTGTGGTTCTACCTCTGCAGAAGCTGATTTCAGACTGAGCTGTCACTGCCACACTTTCTCATGGACCTTGTGCAATGAACTGACAAGATGAGTACCACCAAAAGTATGAGATGAGTTGTGGGATTTAGGTCAGAAACTACAAGATGTAAGACTGTATCCTTAGTTAAAATTGCCACTACAGGTGTCACTGGAGCAGTAAAGCTGTGGAAGCTAGCATTGCCGTGGCTGCCTGAACAAACAGTCTGGGACTGATACCTCCTTAGGCCAGCTGTTTACCAAAGGAGGAGTTCCACAATATTAAACTGTTGCGTGGCATACTTGGTGCCTTTATATGCTTCCTTGAGTAGTAAAGCCCCTTTTAGCTGTGTCAATTTGACTAACAGTATGCCATTCTGAAGTAGGATATGAGATGTGTGGTACTCCATATAAGAAATGGGGAGGAACTGATTGTCTGGAAGACCACACCAAAGTGGGAACTTTTAAAACTGGTTCATGTCAGAACAGAATATCTATTCTGGTGTTATGCCTAAAGCTACTGCTTCTGGGACAGTGAAGAGTCTAAAAGGTTCCTGCTTCTTGCTTCCTCTTTGCTCAGAGGTTAATTACTAGTAGTAACTGAGATAGCTTTTATAAAGGTAGCTCTGGAAATCCCCACAAATAATTTTTCTCTTCCCTTGAATACACAGTATTGGCAGAATTGGATTCAGGCTGTTTGCAGCCATGGTGTGAAACCTCTCTATTTTTAGACCCTTGAGTAGAGTCCAGAGAGGGAGGAGTGAAGGGACATTTAAAATGTCAGCATCAAGTTGTTTGAGGTCCATCTTTATAGGTATGTTTACTTTTGTACACAGGAGTAGCTGTTCCCTTTGGAGTCACATTCTTGACTTGTTTCCATTCATTTATACGCAAGAAGAGTAAACCTCTAGTCAACCACAGTCCATGGAAGTTAAGAAGAAGGCATAATTGTGGATTTTTTTTCCCCCTCCACACGTTTCAAGACACACATAAACCTAAAAATGTGTTGGTAGTATTTCTACTTCAGTTTTTCAAAATCACTAGCAATACGGAGTAATACATGTCTTGAAGTCTGGCTAATTTGTATATAATGGTAAATACATCTGGTTTTGAGGATGAGGAAAGTCATCAAACACTTCTGTCTATGTTCATTTCCAAATATCTGAATAATAGTTGCAGGATTGATACATTCAGGAGAAAGGAATGCACAGAACAGAACTTGTCGCCTTTGTCCACCAAATAGAGATTTTCCAGCCTTTCACAACTTCACATATGTTAATGAAAAACATTTTCGGAGAAATTGGCAGCTTAGTGCTTTGTAGCTAATGCCAGCTTTTTTCATAGACCAGTTCAAGGCAGAGCAAAGGGAAAAATGCCTTGTTTTAGTGCATGCATTACTCTGTCAAGCTTTCACATCGCTCCTCCTCTTATTAATATTCTTTTTGATGTGAGCTTGTAAAACAGAGGATTGGCTGTTAATCTCTGGGATCTCAAGGGCTTTTGGCAGTGGCCCATAATTGATGTGTTCACATGGCTGTTGTGTGATGATTCACATGGCTGTCTACTAATGATTAGACAGCAGTGTTATCTCCCAGCTAAATCAGTGTTGCTTATAAATCACACTCGATAAAGCGCAGTTTCATTTCTTCAAAGGGCCTGTACATGTCTATATAGTTTGATACAACTGCCAGAGCCATTTCATGATTTTGTGACAGCTTAGATTAGGTTCATTTTTATGAGCAAGATATTTGAATTTCTACCAAGTACTCAAAAATGTTTCTTTCTGTTTGTCTTTGCTTTAAGCATATTATGCCATGTGTAGCATAGAAAGGATATGCACAGTTAGGGCAGATCATCCTAGAAGGTACAAATAACTGGAGAAAATAACACATGAAAAGCAGAATACTCAGACTGTCAATTTCTTTTTCTTGATTTGAACAGAAAGGGAGCTTTGTTTGTAGTATATGTTGATCATGCTGGTACACTGTAAAAATAGTCTGTGAGAGTACAAGAAAAGACAGGCAAACACAAGGCATTTCAACAATGGCATCTGGGATTTTCTGGATGAAACCAGGTCCTTTTAGTATGCCTCCTTTCTCTTCCAGCAGAACAGGAATGAAAAATCCTTTCTAAAAGTCTTAAAATACAAACTTCTGTCTGTGTTTGGGTTCTTAGAATGCATGCTAACGAATATCTTATGGTAAATTGAAAAACGAAGGCAAAATCAATAGGTAAAAATGTTGTTGAGGTAGGGACATGAAAATAGAGATCTAAAGGTGACCTGAATTCTGAATCACTGAAAGGATAAGATTTGTCTTTCTGTTAGGTAGCCTCTGACCAGATAACTTGGGTGCTGATAGTGTAGATGCTCTCATGAAAAAGAACTAAAAAAACACTCCATCTGGGTTTCTCTTCTCTGCCCAAACTGAATGGCCTTAGAGCTGAGGCAAGTGGGTAAGCAAATTTTGAAAGGTTTTTCTTGATAACACTGGTTCTTCTATTTAGCTTCACACACTTCAGTCTCATTGCTAAGGGTTACTGGACACTTTGTTTCAGAAGCTGGCACTGTAATTGGCACAGTAATTTGGAGGGAACAGGTATCAGTGCCTTCCTTCCATCAAGGATTATTTTCCTTTAAAAAAATCTTTACTGTACATGTATTATTTTCAGATTGTTTTTAGAACTCTTATTTGAAATGCTATCTACTTTCCTCCCTGCTAAAACAACCATTACAGTCCAGGTGCTGCACAGTTACACTTCAGTGGACCTAGTCTGGATTTATACCAATGAAAGTGTACACCAATATGGAGAAATAAAAAAGATTTGTCATAAATTGTCTTTCCTGAAGATACTGTAAATAGCTCAAACTGCATTTAAGAATAAAGGGGAATTTCAAGGAGAGCTAATTTCAGGTTTTTTTTTTTTTTTTTTTTTTTAGTTGAACTATCACAGTGTAAAGGAAAACTGAAAGGTCATTTTAGAAGCTTTTCCTTTAATGATTTGCTAAATAATCATGCATGTGTATGTCCCATTCCTGAAAGTAAGAGTACTGTCTTATTCTTTAAATAAAATTAGGATGCAATATCCTACACTTGGTAGTGTTTGTAGCTAATACTGTGAATATTTAAGGTCTAAGGAATACAGAAAAAACCTAATTGACATGGCTCCTACACTGTATCAAAAAGCACAAAGAGGCCTCTGAGGCAACAGTACAGGAATATATTTGTTAAAGACCCACATGTCTAAAAAGCCTAAGGGCTTTTTAAATTAAAACTTATAGGGTCTGTAGACAGCAATAAATATGGAGCCATTAAGTCAAATGCTCAATTTTCAGAACATGCCATCAATAAGAATGTAGTCAGGACTGTTAAAGCTTTTGGTATACATAGGTCATCAAGGAACTTAGTTCTGTTCTGGAGGATTACAGAAGGTCCTTCACAGACTTTTGGAAGATAAATTATTAATTTAGACAATTTTTCTTAACAAAAAATTATTGAATTCAGGAAGCAACAGCCTCAGTAATAATGCCTGCAACTTTGCACTCGCAAAGTGAGTAGTCAGCAAGTGGGTGACAGGCAACAGTGGGCTATTGACACGCAGAAAGTTGTAAAAGTACATAGAAGCCATTTGTCTTCTGAGTTTTCTTGCCACTTTATTATATATTGTACTGGGGTCCTGGAAAACCTCACCGTATTTTATTAAACATTTTCTGTACTCCAGAATAGCAAAACTGGCAGATCTTCCACCAGACTGTGGTCACATCATCAAGTAGCTGAAACCATCTTTTGGAAGTGGAGAACCTCTGCTTTGGAGTCATAGGTTATTATTTGTTTGGACATTAAGAAAGAAAATTTGCAGTGAAGCAGTTAAACTATGATGCCATGAAGTTAAACATTATCTTCCTATATACAATTGAGAATGAGAAAATTTTCCTTGGTCTCTTGTAGTCTTGATCTGTCATAGAGCAACTATAAGTACTTTCTTGTGTTGAAGTCTCACATGTATCGGAAATAAATATAGGAAAACGGAAGATAATATTTATTTATAGTGGTATGAAACCTATGTAAGCAAATACCATATCTATTTTCAGGATTAGAACCCTAAAAGGTTGAGTGTAGCAGAAACTTTGGAATAAAAATAAGTGATTACCACTGTTAAAATGAAAAGCTTGTAAAGGCTTATATAACTTCACAAAGCAGTATCTAACCTTCACCATCAAGAGGTCATGCCTTTTTTTTTTACCATATTCAGTTGTATGACACTGACAGATACTGGATATCATTACACAGTTTCTATCTAGCTCCAGAGATATTCCTTTACTATTCAGGATAAATTCCTTTCTTGACTGTGGAATAGTTTACCTCTCTACACAGGGATAGATATCTTGAGTGAATTTTAGTACTTGTTCTTTTCATATTAAAGCTTAGCATGACTGAAGAAAAGTTTGGAAGTGCAGACTGAGCAAGAGAAATCAAGATTCAATGCAGTAAGGTGTTCTAGAGACAATTATCTCAACAAATGTGATTTACATAGTCTGAATGAGGAGAGATGTCTCTACAAGAAATTTGCAGGTGGTGATCTGGGCATCCTCCCAGAACAAGCATTATAGTTGACATACAATTTTTCACAGACTCAGCCTTGGCAAAAGGCTATCACTAGCAGCTGTCAAATGTTAATCTCTTTCACAATAAAAATGGGTGAACAGCTTGGGAAATTCCACTCATCTGAGGTAGAAGAGGAGATCCAAGAGAGGACAAGGAAGTTTCCTTGCACTGTTGTGCTGCATTAGACCAGACCCTGCTCAGATCTTTGACTTTTCATCATAGTTTTCATTAATACGGTTCTAAAAATGAAGTACTAGTACTATCATGTCTGTGGAGGTGCTGCAAATCCATAATGTCACCTTTCAAGTCTGAGGTGGTCTGGAGGTCATCACATAAAAAGACTATCAAAATACGAGTTTGCAGAGTTTGTGCTGGTTACTGTGGCTGATGTGAGTGACACAGAATATAACTTTGGTACAAGGGAGACTTTTTTTTCTTGTTTACTGTATCGAAAGCTTAGTAGCAGAGTATGTTTTAAGTGGTTTTTTTTTTTTGTTTGGTTTTTTTTTTTTTTTTGCTTAATAGCAACTGTTCAGAATATTGAAATCATTCCAGACATGAGTGATTTGCTGCTTTACTGGGAAAAAAAACCTGACAGTTCTGATAATGTCTTTTTGCACTCTCCAGCTACTCAGCTGATTGAAGTGGAGAAGTTAATTTTAAGAATGGGAAATACTTGGAAACCGCAAGAAGATGCTACTTGTGTTACTCAGTTCAACACAATTGCACAAAAGAAATTATGGTTTCTTGTTTATAGTACAATATTTGTAAAGCACAAATATATTTTTTAAGTAAAATATTATTATCAAACAAAGGTTTCAAAGTGTGATATTTGGATGAAATTTAGGCAGTTTGAATCACCTTTGTCATTCTTTGATATTTAAGCTCTTGTGAGTCTCAACTAAGTTCAGCAAAATAAGTAATTTTCTTGGTACCTCTGACCTTCCTGAGCTTTGAATGTAAAGTATGTAATAGATTTGTCTGTCCTATGGCAGAAATTCCTTTCTACATCCATGTGTTGCAGTATTTCTATTTTTTTTCCTGTGCTGTCGTTTATGGTACTGACCTTTTTTCCCCCTCAACAATTTGATGCAGAATATTTGAAGAAAACTAAATACCACTTCTTTCAAGCATGATGTCACAATGCTTCTGACTTGGCCTCTGATATGATTTACAGGCATGAAATACTGAACTGAGGTACAAATGAGATCTTTCAGACAAAATGGAGATTCTTTGCAGTAGTAATTCCTGTTACACGGTAGAATATGAAGTGCTTTAGGTTTTGAATATGTAAATTATCTGTGGGACAATGTCTGTAACATGAGGAGAATTATCTGGAAGTGCAGACATGCTGCTGAGCACACAGACATTTTTCTCATGTCACATTCTCCCATATTTATTCTCTTCCGAAGCAGTTAGGTTAATTTCATTAAAATTCCTTCTGATTTGTGATGCTGTGCATGAGATTACAATGAGGTCTTCTGGAGTCACTGTTGCTTTAGAAAATTAAGATAGAGGCAAGTATACTTTATGTATAAACAAGCTAACATCCTTTTCACCAATAAATCTAAAGAAAGCAATTTGTAGGATTCAAAACTTCGAGATAAGGCTGAATTCCTTTATTTCCTGTTTTCCTTTCCAGACATAGTGATTCTGTGATGTGTTAATCCATAACTCTAAAAAACTTGTGAATATAATTTTCAAGGCTGGAAGTTTCTTAGTCCTTTCTGTCTTTATGTTGCCATCTTCTAGAGGGAGGATTTAGGTTTGCAAAGGGCCAGGCTTGGTTTTTTAGTTAGATCTTGTAATAGGATTCAGATCTTCTTTTCACATTCTTTCTATTAGAGCAGACATTCCCACTGGGAATGCTTACAGTAGATTTTTCTTTCTTTCACCATTTAAAAACTGGTGCTTCCTGGGAAGAGCTTGTACTTAGCCTGAAAACTGCTTCTCTGCCTTTCTCCTGGCTGTGTTGGTGGATGGATTAAATGGCTTTTTTGGCATGCACATTTCAAAATCAGCTGGTGGACAACACTGCGGTAGTGTATGAATCACTTTGGTCTTAGATAGGTAGACTGTGTTATTGTTGAGATATATCTTCAAAGACACAACTTCATTAAATCAAGAACGTGAGTTTTGATACACAAAACTTGATTCCAGCACATAAATTGCCTGCATTGCAACCTTGTTTATTAGGAAGTCTTGCCTATTTCTTGTTGATACGATATTTCCTTTCTCTTCCATATGTGCTTCCTCCTACTGATTAATGTTATGCGACCACCAAAACAGACTTTTTTCTTTGTTTTTTGGTAAATATTCAGATAAAGGATTGCTCCAAGGAGCTGTGACTACATTGCTTGGTAGGCAGTCTTCATTTTCTGTGACCTTTCTGCTACTAAGCACCATAGCTCCCTGATACAATCAAACACTCGGCAGTGGAAAACTGCCATGAATAACACTGCAGCTTTGTAGCCTTTGTCACCAATCAGTTCTCAGAAGCTTTTGGAATTAGGTGAAGAAAATATTGCTTGAGTATTTCTGTCTTTTTGTACTCCTTTGATTGTGTGTCTGAAGAGCGTGTCTATGTAATAGCCTTCTTCAGATTTTCAATCTCATTGGAATCTCTTATGTGATAAACAGCAAGGCTACTGCTCAGTATGCACCAACACCTGGGAATAATAAAGAAAAAATAACAGTGAGAAACTGCAGAGCATCTGTTCTTGACATTAACTTTCCTCAGTTTGACAGACTGCCACCACCAGATGTTAGTCTTATGTGCCTTTTTTCCACTGGAGATGGCAGCCTTCCTGCCTCTCTTTGCCTCTAATAGCTTACATCAGTGCCCTTTGGAGAATTCATGAAAACAATTGTGTCACGACAATGATCTCTAAGAACCACCACTTTGCAGTGCTGTTATGATTATCAAATAAGATGGGATAATTTTAAAACATGGAAATTTGGAGTAATGTTTAAGCCTATTGTTTTTTTCCTTGTGGCTAAGGTCATACTTGTGCAATGAACATGTATCTCTGTGACAGTAAGTGTCCACTTACTTCTTAGCCAAAGGTTTAGTGCTTTAATTTACAGAGAAACAGCCCCATTTAGTGCAAGCACCCCTATTTGGCCTTGTCCAGAGTGAATCTTTCTAGTGGAAAGCATGAACATTTATTAGCAGGTCTAAATATTTGTAACAAAGAACTTAATAGGATACACTGTCAGATCCATGCTTTTGCTAGCTCCCCCTCACTGTTTATAATAGTCAAAAATGGAAAACACATCTGTCAATTTAGTTCATTTAAAACATTGGCTAATTTAGTATGAGCACAGAAAACACTTAGGATTTTTCTTTCTCTGGTTTTATGATACCTCTATTTTATGGAAGAATGATGTGGTATGTGTTGTAGGAGGTTTTGCGCAGCTTTATGGAACACCATGTAAACTATCAAACAGGCTATTCATCAGCATTTCTTGGGTTTATAATCAGATGTGGTTTAGCTTTTCCTAAGTGCTAGGTTCCATTTACCTGCTGGTTACTGACCCTGGTTGTCTTCTGGTTTGAAGTAAGGTATGTTAAGAACTCCTAAATGATGTGAGGGTACTCACTGACCTGGTTTCACTGACAAAGCACCATTACACACCATTACACAGGGAGCAGCGCTCTTTGCCATCCAGCTGTGTGCCTTCACTTGGCATCAGGCAGCAGGAGCTGCAGAACACAGGATCAGTGTCTCCTCACGCACAGCATCCACAGTTGTGGTTTTGTGTGATATGTGCTATTAGATACTGCAAGTAATAGCTGCTGCTGAGGGTCAGTTGATACTTGACTTTCCTGTGTGCATTCAAGTCTGCTCTGCAAAGCTTTCTGCCTGTTTGTAACTCTGCAACTCTCTTGGCATAAAGAGAAGAATAAAGGCATCATTGCTTGAGTGCATTGTTCTGTGCCACAAGAACTGCTTTAACCAGTAGAATTTTGATGGTATTAGTAGGTTTTTACTCCTTAGGGATGCTTTCAGCATTTATTTTGCTTTGGTTTTGGTGTTGTGGGCTTTGTGTTTGTTTCTTTGTTTGAGTGTATGTTTGTGGATTTTGTTTGTTTTTATTGGGGTTTTGTTTGTTCTGTTTTTGTTTGGTTTATTGGGTTTGTTTGTTTGTTTGTTTACCTACCTCTAGCCTGAAGCTTTCATTCCCTCTAAATAAGAAATACTTTGGAGAAGACTGTGATTAGATCCTTTCCTGCTCCTGCTTAGTTCTAATGTAATTGAGATCAGAATCTAGGCTGGTCATACAAAGATCATGCAAAATATTTTTACAAAGTTATTGAGAATTATTTAGCAGACATAAGCCTTGGCACTCAGTTTGCATCTAAAAATGTTGCTAAAAACAACACAATTGTAACAAAGGCCAATGGTAACAATTGTTACAATTTTTAAAAAGTTCTTAATTTGTCATTTTATGTTCTCATAAGAAAGTGTCTATCTGATGAAGTGAGCTGATCTATGATACATGTATAATGCCTTTTAGTCTGTCCTTTTCTTTGTATCCCCCTTTTGCTTTACAAAAAGGAAAATTAACTTTCATCTATGTTGATACATTTGAGCAAAAACGTAGATGATGTATAGTGAGTCACTGCATCTTTTCTCTTGAATCTTCTTACGAGGTCCAAAATTAAAAACAGCATAGTCATGAAAATATTTGATAATCTATTTCAGTGCAGCTAAAAAGCAGCTATTTAAAAAAAATCATTAGATTGAAGAGTGATTTCTTTGAGAGTGGTATCTGTGATCCAATGGGCCAAATAAACGTGAGTTCCAGGTGGTGTAGCTAGTTGACTGGACACGCTCATATCCTTATCTAACTGTCTTTTATGGGACAAGGGACCTTAGACCCAGACTGAAGTATTGAAAACCCTCAGCCAAGTAAAACACAGAAAGTACAGAAAATATGTTCCTGAGTAAACTAGAAGTCATACGAGAGGGAGAAATAACTTCTTCAGTTCAGATGTTGATATTGTCTCTGTGACTTGTCTTGTGTTAAGACTGATTGTCTGGCAAGACACATTCTTCTAAATATACATTTTGGAAAGCCTGAGAAATAAGATGGTTTGGCTTGATTCTTATAAAAGTCCTCTCTGTTATTCCAAATAGAAAGATCTAAATGCTATCTGTAAGGTATTAGGTGGATCATCCTAATGTATTTTAAATGATTGGATGACAAGAGATTGTATTTGATGCCATATGGATATTAGAATTGTTCCAGCTACTCATTTCTCTATGATACACATGAAAGAATAGCATTTGTGTCTTCGTACCTGTCTTTATAAATGTTTTCCTGTAAATAGAAAATTAAGTTCCCAGTTAACAAAAATAATTTCCATCCACAAATCAGTCTCTGTCAGTGCCAAGAAAAAAGTGAACTTAATCCTTGTTGTAAAAATTTATTATTATTTCATACTAACAGTCTATGACAACAGGGACTAGTCTAGTAGAAACTTAGCAAGTTGCCTTGTTTAGCATGTTTTTGTACTTAATTTTTCATGTGTGGCATTTGGGCTAATGCCAAAAAATTTGAACTCATAAGACTGCAATTACCTGTGATACACCAAATCTATACATAAGGAAATGCTGTCCTGGTAAACTGGACTTTCTATAACTTTTTAAAAACATATTTATGTATTTTATTTTTTTTTAATTTTATTTTTAGTTTTTTTAACTCTCACAGCACCATTATAGTAAGTTTGTCTGTTGTTTTCAGGTTGATCCCCTGTTTACAGTGCCTGCACCTCCACCTCCGATTTCCAGCAGTATAACACCTCAGATTCTGCCTTCCTACTTTTCCCCATCTTCATCCAATATTGCAGCACCAGTCGAGCAGCTTTTGGTACGGACACGTTCAGTGGGTGTAAATACTTGCGAGGTTGGAGTAGTAACTGAACCCGAATGCCTTGGACCCTGTGAGCCTGGGACCAGCGTGAACTTGGAAGGAATTGTGTGGCATGAAACTGAAGAAGGTAAATTGTTTTTTCCATTAGGTATGTCTCTGAGATATGTCGACAAGAGGGTATATGCTGTATCTTTCTGGGTGCTAGCTAAAGGCTTGCTAATCTGTTGGGACATCATTGTATGCTATGACATTAACAGCTTTACAGTTCAGCTAATGAGCTTTTGTTTTAAAAACAAATGATGGGTCGTTTTATTATTTAAAGCAACTGTGTTTTCCAAATGACCTACCATGTAACTGCAGCTAATAATAGAATCGTTTCCTCTTGCTATATTAAGAAAAACAGATGAAGAAAATGCTAATAGAATAGCACAAATGTGCTATTTAAATGTACATCACGGTGGGGGTGTTTCCAAGTGGATGTATGAATAGTTTAGATAAAAACTTAGAAAGCTGACTATTTCAGCTGATAAGAAATGCCACAATTACATAATAATAGAGGCCCCAGAGACCCTGCAAAAATTCAATTTGATGTGATTATTTTTGCTTTTTGGTTATCTAAAATATGCTTTAGGAGGAAAGCTTTCAGCCTTGAAGAAAAACGTTCCATGTGGTGAAGAAGTGCTATCAAAACCAGATTGATTTCTTTAATATCCTTTGAAGGCATTTGTCTGAGTAGGAGTGCTGGAGAGCTTTGGGGAACACTAAATGTTCATTTGATTGCTATGATTTAGAACAAAGTAAGTAGGAAGAGAATTATGCTGTGATATGCAGATTTTTTCCATTTTGGATTTCAAAAGCTCATTATTAAAATACCAGCTTTCTCCTGCTAAAAATACTATGTGTACACTAAACTTCTGCAATTTTTCATTTAATAATAGCAGATGCTGTCATTTATAGCTGTGTAAAAATCTTCCTGTGATAGTTCTTACATTTCTTTTGAGGATTATTTAATTTTTAGTGATCTATCTTCCTCAACAGTGAAAACAAGATTATTTACAAAATGATATAATGACAGAATACAGCAATGCATCGCTTCATGATAAATCCTCACATGCTTCAGACCATATGCACAATGGCATTTCATCCTTTGCAGTGATATATAAGACCTCACCAAAGTGCTCTATGCTGTCCTCTCAAAAATCAATAGAGTCAGATTTACTTGCTTTTATATGCCTTCATCCATCCATCTTTTTCTCTTGTATGTCTACAGCAGATTCATAAGGTAGATTGATCCTTTTAGATTGTTTTTAAAGCACAGTATAAATTCTGTTTTAAAATATCCCTGCAGAGATGACTGCCCTCAGCAACTCCAGTCTTTCTTGACTGGCCTGTATTAACCGGAGTTGGAATGTGTGGGTGTTAACTGTGTTGACATGAAAGAGCAGTAGCTGTTAATACTGTTATTCTTGCTGAATAAACTAAACTTCTGAACTCCACTGAAATTAAGAGGCCTTCCTTGTGAAAGGTTTGGCACCAGAAATGAAGTATTAAAAAAAAGTGTGTTCTGGTCAGGGTGACATTCCATTTACCAGTATCTCAACACTCTAATGGTTTAAAAACTTCTTGTTAGTTAATGGAAATGAACTCTCTTAGCCTTTTTCTAGTTTTGGCTAAAACAATTTTCTGAAACAACTCAATTCAGTGATGGCTTGTTTGAGTGAAACTGTTATGAGTGTGCCTATTTTCATAGCCTTACAAACACTCTTTCTGAACACTACAACTATGAGTGGCTACAAATATAGATAAAATGGGATTCTAAAATACTCTAGAAATATAGCTAGAGTGTAGATTAAGAGACTGAATATCGTTGACATGATATCATATTGTGTGGTTTGTACCATGCTGTTTGAGTGTTTCAGACTCTGCTGACTGAAGAAACTAATACAAATTTGACTGTTTTTTCCCAGAGTCCACAATCAACACTGTATTAAGAAAAATGAGTTCATAATGATGATTTTTGCATTTTAATTAACTTTTGATATTTGGAGCACACATATAAGTATATATTTACATGTTTTCAAACTTTATGACATGTTCATGAAAGCAGCTATATAGAAGCTTGCATGGGGCCATTTCTGCCAAATTCTAGGAAACAGCATACAGATGGGTCTTCTTTTTACCTTTAATAGAAAAAATATATTATCAGATACTCATTTTCTCAAGTTCTGATTTTGACTTTAGGGCAGAATACAACCTTTCCTGAACTGGTGTAAATCCACCTTACTTTAACCAAAGTCTTTGTAACTAGGCACATCAAAAACCATCTTGACGTTCATGATGACGCACAAAATTTTTTTGTGATTTTCATGTGTTTCTTTAGTTTTCTCTCCCTTTACTGCTTTCCAGTAGTAAATAAAAGCAACCCATGCAAACTGACACTTTTCTGTCTGTCTATATATCCCATAGCTTCTTAACATAAAACAATCTGAAGAAGCTAAGGAAGGTAGGAACATTTCTAATCCTGGCTTGTGTCTTGAGATACTGGAATTATTTTGCATCTAGTTTAGCCACTCTGTAAAATGAGTTGTGATGTGATAAGGTTAGGCTTGTAGGCTGGCTGCATGCTTACAGGAACCAAATGTGCTGCCAAGCAGCCTTCCTGTGCTGCAGCAACTAGTTGTGGGAATGCAAATACAGAAAGGATGTGGTGAATCATAGTTATTACAACAAGAATAGTAGCCTGAGTGGAGAAAGATAAAATTAAGTAATTTATGCAGAATTCATTATTAGCATAAATGTAAAACATACTTCATAAAAGAGAAGGTATATATTGAGAATTCCTGTTATGAAGCTATCTGAAATACCCAGTTTTCTTTTATGTGTGTTGGGCAAAGTGTCACATTCTGTTGCACTTGTTCTTTGAGGTCAGAAAAAGGATGATGTTCAGGCTTATGAGTCATATTTTTAAGATAATAACTTCAAGGGTCGGGGGCAGGGGAAGAAAACAACACTGGATTTCAGACGAAATTCTGAAAGATCAAAAAGGGCATTGTTACAGTTCTTTTCATTACTTCCACACTTTATTTAGTTGACTTGATTTAATAAATCAGACAGATCATTTCTCCCAGAATATTTTAATCTTTAGACGCGTAGAGGGCAGCTGCCATCTGAAGTCTGTGATATTTAATTACAGGGGGTGGTAACTAACCATAGGTAGTTACTCTTAAAATTGACTGAGTTATCACATGGTTTTTACATGGGCATTTCTCAGTTACTCCACTAAGCTTTGTAGTGTTTAATTGCTAGTATGTATGCCATAGGCATTGCCATCTGTATAACAACTTTGTTTGGATATAACTTGGTAGTGGGTCCAAAGTGGTGGTAATGGCTGTGAAACAGAACACTGAAGGGACTATCTAAGTCTATCCTGTGGGAGAGGAAAGAGCAATTATTATGTGGGCAAGTCAAACTGAAACTGACAGCTGATGTGGATATTTGAGACCAAAAGCTATCTGCAGTAAAAGTCCTTCACAGAGAGCAGCTTGGTAGCATAAACTGGAGTGTGTGTTTTCGTTTGATTGGTTATTCTGATGTTCTGGGAAACAGCTGCTAAAAGTCTCTATTGCTATACTGAGAAAAAGTTTATCTTGAATCACATACTTGCTAAATTGTGTGCTTATCTTCTGGGAAAACACTTTCTAAGTGAGCAATAATTGCTTCTTATGCCTGGAGAAAATAAAAATGACCCAGAAAAAAAGGGAAACCACCAACCAACTTTCTAAATTGCTTAGAGCTCGCATTTTTGTTCAGCTTCTCACACGCAGTTGCCCTAGGTCACGTTCTGGTTTTGGTTCTGCATCTAGTAGTAAAGTCTGCCTTTAGGTAGGAACCAGTAGTTCTGATGATGTCTTCTTTTCCTGAAAACTGTGTAGGAGACAGTGCTTTCTGCCTTTGTGTGCAGAACAAGCTGTCTACATGTGGTGACATCCTTCCTCTTTGTGAAGAACAGGTGCAAGCTGCTGCTGTACAGTAGCAAATAATGGGGAAATGAGTTGTGTTTTTTAATCAATGTTAGCTTGTTGGTCTTTATAACCTGAGACTAATTGCCAAATAGAAGAAACAGGAACCTGCTGGATCTCAGAAGCCTGTTGGGATCATTTCTAGGCTATTCCAAATTTGTCATAGCATCAGTTCTGACACTATTTTGCAGAATTTTTAGAGAAATTTAGTGTAAAGGAGAAGGCTTAGATGACAAAAGGCATGCTGGTATTTGTTATGTATATGGTTTTCCAGCCTGCCACTTTTGCAACTAATATGCATAGTTTGTTTTGAAAATGTTATCTGTTGCACAGAGCTGATGTGGATTCCTCTTTGCCTTACTATGTGGTCTTAGTTTTGCAAAGACTACTTTAAAACAACAGTCTCTTTTAAATATCTTTGTTTAGATACGTGTTTGTGCATGTGTGTGTAAGTAAGGGTGTATATGTGTTAACAGAAATAGAATTAGAAGAATGAGTAGTCTGGCTGTCTGTTATTCCTGTTAGCAATTTTTGTGCTTTAAAAACTTACTTTTACAAATACAGAGGCATGATCAAACAATGAAACTTGTAATGGTGAAAACCATGTCAAATATGTAAACAAACATATTTGTTTGTTTAACAATGTAGAAATTAGAGACTTTTATCAAAGAACATTACAACAATTCCTAGAAATTTAGAGGAACATGTTAAATCACACTTTTGTCTTGAACTCAAGCAAAGTTTACTGAGAGAGGCAATATGCTTTATTAAACTAAGTGATATAGTTATAAAGAACAGGTTTGCCTTTAGACTGGGTGTATTTATATTTCTGTGTAATGTAGACCACTGATTTGCTGGGTACAGGGGTTGGGTATTGTTAACCACCATATTTTATTCAGAATTGTGTTTTTATACATCAGAAGCATAAAGATAACTACTGGTCAAAAATCAGGCTTTGTTATGTCCACGTTAAAAAGAAGTGGTCTGTGGAGATAAGTTGGGGTTTTGGCTAGCTACATTAACAGAACACCTAAAATCCATCTTTTTTCTCCTGCTGCATGGGTTGTCTGCTGAGTATGAACATCACCCATTATCAAAATGTCATCTGTCAAGAAAAAGCCTTTATATGTATTTATATTTTTACATACTATGTTTAATTTTTGCTCTTTCTACTGTATGTGATGCCAGACCCAATAAATCAGTGGATTTAAGGAAGCCTTAAATATGTGATTTTTCTATAGACTTCCAGATGTCTCATTGTATTATCTCAGGCACTTGGAGTCTGACATGTATTATGTGTTACACAGAAACTTGTAGCAGAAGAGATATGCTCTGCATCATACAATGGAAAGCCATAATCTTGCATAAAAATGTTTGTGATTTGTGGGAGCTCCACCTACTTTGCAGAAGGAATCTGGGGTGTACACAGACTGTCTGAAACAAGTTTTAAGAGTTGTAGGATTCATACCACAAAATGGATTTAGCTGTAGTTAAACCAAGATTTGTCATGTCTGAAGGGGCTGTTTTGATCATCTCAGCTGTTTGTCTGACCTTATCAGATTATGCACTTGTTTAGGGACATAAATTTTGGCATTGTCCTCTAACTGGCTTCTACACTGTTTCTTGTGAATTTTCTTAAAACATAGAGCTGGCCAGTGTTAGAGCCAAGAAATGCCTACTACTTGTAGCCTGTTTTATACCATTTTAATTTTAAATAAATGAAGCAAATAGTAATTTTAGAGTATCTCCAGAAGCCCCTCAATTGGTTTTAAATAATTGGGACTGACTTTATGATCCAGGTGTATATGGTTGTGATGTAGCCTCAGTGAGCTGCCCTGAATCAGATGGGTCACAATAACCAATAACCTTTGCAGGCTCTTTGTTCTCAGCAAACAGTACATAAAGCATGTCAGTATAAAGGGTGAAGCAGAAATTCAAAATAGGTTATGGATGGTCTCTGCTGGCAGAGGAAGGGAGATGGGAGATATTTTTACTTTCCTGAGTTTTAATTTTGATTATTTTGCAAAGAGCTCCTTTTCCCAAAAAATTCAGTTAGTTATTCTTATAAACATAAATTCAAGTTTGAAGCTGTTTGATTAGGTGATGTAAAGCACCACAGATTAGTGAAGAGCTGTAAAAAAAAAAAAAAAAAAAAAAAAAAAGGGAAAAAAAAAACCTTTTTTATTTTCAGGCTTTCTAAGTGCAGCAGAGAAGTTATGCTAGCTCTTCTTCCCAGTACCATTGCTTTAGATTTTTGAAGACTTCAGACTAACACTGGAAGAAAAGCACTTAGGAAATTTATGTTGTTAAATATTAAATTTGATATTTAAATGTCAGCATTTGTCTTTGAACATAAACACCCACAGGGTCTAACCAGTGCTAGTCCTACAGATTTGTTTAGAGAGGCTGTACACCTCTGTTACATGGAGGAATGTGTGATTTCTGTATGGACTAGTGCTTCTCTTGTTCGTCCACTCTTAATATACTGATCTAATGCTAAGGAAAGTGTAGGTACAATGCAGACCCAGTAACTGACCAAACACATCAGAAGCATCTTATTTACTCAGGGTACAAACAGGCATCTTATCTAAAGGGATCTGGCAAATGCCACATTTTCCAGCTGAGAGAGAATCTTGGTGTAATTCTCTTGGTATAACCCAAAGCAGAGAATGAAAAAAACTTAACAAATTCCAGATAGTGCTTACATAAAACTCTGCATATTGCCAGACTCCTACAGAGGAAGACTCCCTGCGCTGCTTGTACATACATAGAAAATTATCCCTTTTACAAACAAGCATATGGGGACAGGGATGGTGCCTAGAAAAAGGAAGAAGGATAATTGAGATTGGAAACATTTGCTTGGAGCTATTTGAATGTGAAACTGAGCCTGCTGAAGCAGTGAGGTTATGAAAACTGAAGGAGCTGCTTCAAGAAAAGCAACAGTTTTGAGCATTTATTGCTCAAAAGCAAAATCTCAGTAGCAACAGATTGCTTAGAACTGAGACTGTTCCAGTACAAAATACTTGCAACATGTGATGTTTGGATTTATAGATAGCAGGGGGAGAGATGACTGCTAATGAAGTGTGTGTGCATCCAACTGTTTCCTTACTAAATAAATACCATTGGAGTAGGGAATAAAAGTACAACTGTAATAGCATCTTTAGTTGGTGTGCTTCAGGGATTAATCCATTTATTTAAAGATGTTATCTCGGTCAGTATTAATTTCATGAGTAGTTTAAATAGTTAGGACAAGCTGTTGTATTCCAGTTTTACTATACTCCTAATCGGGACCAATCTTGTTCATTAGTGAATGAGAGGTTCTCTTGGTTAATAAGACTGCATGTTTTTTACTAACACAGATTAATATCAATTTTAAAAAGAATCCATTTTCTTCACTGTTTGAAGCTACATCATGAAAAGTTGCTTTTGGCATCGGGACTAATTTTGCAGTACCAGATCAGTGGCTGGCCTAAGAAGCAGCTTTTCATTTTTTTAAGAAATAGTAGGCACTTATATTTTGGTATCCTGAGGTGTATTTGTAATTCTTTCATGTTGCTACTGAGATAGTAGTAACTAGCAACTAATCTGGAATTTTTGATGGGAAGTAGCGATCCAAAAAGCAGGAAGAAAAACTCAATTAAAAATTTTGAACAGTGAAGAGCCCTTTGACCTTCAGGGTTAATAAAATATTACTGCTTATGTTTTTGTTCTAGAAGAGGGAGGCAGGAAACACAGAGAATGAAAATGTAAAGGTTGAGGGAGAAGAAAAAGAATATACATAAATAAGAAAAGCTTAAGGAAAATAGCTTTCTTGATTTAGTCTGAAAAAGTAAGTCTGAATTTACAAAAGCTAGTGTTGCAATAGAAAGCACAATTGAAGTTCATCAATTTTATATCCCCAAGTGCTATGAAATTCAGGGTAATAAAATCCCCTAGAAACATCTGGGATGAAAAACAAAAGACCAGTATTGGAGCATTTTGCTTTAATTTGGGCTTTCAGGGTTTTTTTTACTGGTGGTGTTTTTTGGTTTTTTTTTTTTTTTGAGGAGTTTCAACTAAAGCAAAACACTTACACATCCACCAAAATTAGCACTGGTTTGAGTATACTAGCTGTAAATTTAAATCTTAATAGAACTTAAAGGGGATATAGTTGTGGAAATAAAAGACTATAGAATTAATTTTTTTAGTGCAGATTTTTTTACCATCCATATTAAAAATTTATTCAGAATAAAGAAGAATATTTAAGAAAAGCCTTAAACACCTTCTTTTCCCCTACTTTTTTTCCCCCCGCTGTTTTAAGATGTTAAGTTTATTTGGGATGTTTACTAGGCCTTCACTTGGATCAGTACTTCGTGTATTTAAGTGATTTTGTTTTGTTGAGTTCCGTTGTTATTTCTGTTTGAGTGTTAGAGGAAGATCAGGCTATTTGCTATTCCTGTAGTAATTTAGTTAACACTATAATGATCTCTGTTAATAAAATGGAACTGACGTTAGTTGTCAGGAGATGACAATTTTGTCGTCAGCCCCTAACACTGAGGATAAGTGTTGTGGAAAATCAGTTTCAAGCTGTGGTAGGTCCAAATTAATTTTCAAATAATCTAGAGGTGGTTTGTTTTTTTTTTTTTTCCCATCACTTAAAACATCTTCATTTTTCATGTAAGTCGGTTGAAGCAAGTGATTATTTTTTACTGCCTGTTTACTTTCCCCTGCAGTGACCGAACCTGTACTTCTTAACCTTGCATTCATATTGAGCTGGCTTTTGTGGATCTTTGAAAGCCCTGAGGCTATGTGACCCTCTCTGGCTGGGATTTAGAAACAGTAAGAAGAGTCTCAGGTTTCACTAAAAGAGTTGTTTTCCTTAGGGAAGAGAGAAACTGATGTCACCTTTTAGCAGAGTATGACTTACAGTGTGTTACAGATTTTAAAAAGAAGCTTACTTTATAGGTTATTCTCTACAATTTTCTGAAAGTCCTAAAAATTAAGACTGAAGGTTCTGTGGAGAAAGTTTTGCAATAAATTAATATTGAGAGATTTTGTTCAAATGTCACTCTCACCTTTGACAGTGAAGGCAGTACAAGTTTGTCTGCATCCAGGCCAGTTTCATCCAGAAGAATCACTAGATGTTGGTAGACTTCATATAGCTTCAGACTAGGAAGAATTGCTGGTTATAAGGCTAAGGAATTAAAAAAAAAAAGTTAAAAAAATAAAAATATTCGGGATTCCAGCCAGACTCCTTTATTTGGAAGTGATATAACCAGACAGAAGGCCAATAGATGCTACTAATGTTCATTCCTTGAATGAAGATCAGATTATTTTTTGCTGAATGCTGGAGAAAATGGCATCCCCACATAGCTGCACACATTTGAAAGGTCTTTCATTTTTCTATTATTGTGTAAAAGAAAAAAAAATCCTTGATATTCTCATAAAAATTTAAAATTCAACATTTTTAAGCACATGTGACTCTTCAGTGGAAAAATAATTTAGTCCTTTGACAGTATCTAATTTCTGAGACTTTTCAACTTCAATTTTTTGCAAACCCCACTTGTACCCATTTCTTTCAGGGTGTGTTACTTAAGATAGGAGTAAAAGAACTGGGGTCTGAAACATAATTACATAGAAGTTTATTAAACTGCATAGTCAAGGTTGGTTAAAAACAGATTTGTCCAGGAAAATGTCCAAACATACTTCAGGGGTGGAAGAAAAGGTGGCAGCGGTATTGGTGGTGGAAATGCTGCTGGATATATATATACATATATTTTTTTTTTTTTTTCTGTTGTTGCTGTTTATTTGGGTTCATTTTGTTTTGTTTGGTTCTTTTTGGGTTTTTTTGGGGGAAGATGTATGTATCCCAAAAACTGGATCGTCTGATTTCCTTGAACTTTCCTCATTCCAGCACGTAAACTTCTGTGAGCCTCAGCCACTGTTCTGGTGTGTCAAGGTGCTGCCACTTGCACAGGGAAGCTGCTGTAGGTGCCAGCTGACTTGAGATGGGTTTTGAATGACTGCACCTCCCCTGCAAACACCTTCCAGATGACAATGGGGATGAAGTAGTATAACATTTTAGTCACTGAAGCTTCTTCTGCAAGAACTGACAGTCAGTTTCTCTGTTGGATAAAGATTAAAGGCAGCACAGAGGTCCAGATTTAGTAACTGATGCATTTTCATGTGAAATATGAATGGATAGGCTAATGCCATGTCTTTTTACTTTGATTCTGTCTACACAAGTGGCACATGAGATTAGTATAAATGAGGGAAGGAGGGACTCTTGAGGGGCAGGAGTAAATCTGTAGTTGGTTTTGCTTCAAGGCAGTAGGTGGTGACTGCATTACAAATGATTCTGTTGGTCTAGACAAGCAAGTGACAGGAAATAACTTAGAGAATGTTTTGTATCCCCAAAGCATTATCTTTGAGAAGCACAGTTAGTAATGCTGTTGTGAAAAGAAGCCTCCATTTGGACAGACAGCTGATGCAGGCAAAGCTGCTAATTTGTTTTCAGCTTCAAGGAGATTTAGAGTCTTTGCATCTTTGGCAATAATACACAATGTAATTGTCTCCTTTTCCCTTAATCTTCAGTCTAGATGTTTTGGCTTAATGTGGCTAGTAGAGGGCTGGAATGTTGACTGAATTAGCTGCCCCAGACAGCTTATCCTAACAGGTGAGGAGAAGTTATTCCAGCACTCTTGATTTTGTAGTATGAGAGAAGAACACTGGCTGTTCTTTTCAGTGTTGCATCTAGTGGCAGAAACACTTTTAAGCAGAATGGAAAATAAATTGTGGGGTATGAAAGGGAGGTGACAGAACTAATGTTCTTGCACTGGCAACATTACTCAGCTATTAGAGGCTCTCTGTAAATAACAGCTTTGCTTTCATCTATTTTCTGCCTCTTTCTTTCACAGAAGTAATTCTGTAACACTACAATTTTTAAGTACTGCAAAAAAAGCTAACTGTGCAATAGGAGATTTGTTTGCATTCCTGTTATTCAGTTTGGCATTGTTGGTGGGCAGCAGCTCCTTATGCTTTTGGAATATGTGTCATTAATATACCACTGGTCTAAAACTAGCTCAATTCACTGCAATCTTCAGTAAAGGCATTTAGCACATCATTGAGCAATTAGATATTTTAATCAATCTAGTGGTTAAGCTTGGGTCAGCTTTGAAGGGTAAATTTCATTGCTGGGATACGTTCTTGGCTATGAATGCATGAATAATCTGTCTTTGAACCTTAAGATGCACAATAGACACAATAACTCTTGAGTTGAACTCTTCAGAGTAGGCTGATTTATGGGCAGCTGTTGAAAGTGTTCCTAGTCAAATTGTTTTTTAATCTGTGAAGTAGAAACCTGTAGTATATTAATTATTATATACCATTCCAGTGGTAGACAGAAAAAAGCTGTGCAAGTTTTTATGACGAGTTTTGAATTTATAAATTAAAGATTAAAATGAAAAAGTTATGATTTTGACATGGTACATTGCCATTAAATGAAAATCACTTGTCAGGGCTCCAGCAGACAAATAGCTGAAGGCATTGTTGACCTCAGCTGTTCAGCCAGTTGATCTGTGTAAGTTGTCTCCCATTTAGCAGAGGCGGCAGCGGGGATTGTGCATGCTCTCGGTGCCAGCAAGTTCACAGATCTGCGTGAGCCAGCGCTAGTTTAATTTACATTAATGCTCTGATTGCAGGTGACCAAGGAACTGATGCACATTTATTTCTACCTTCCCTGTTTCAAGGTCCATAGCCTCAAGAAGAGGGCAGGCGCTGATGTACAGGAGGGTGTAGCCAAGATTCCCTATGCCAAGATTTGGCCACCTTGGTCTGCTGGAGGGCACCTTTTGCTGGAAGGGTCAAAAGGTCACTTTTGTGAGTGACCTTTTGCAGTAGTGACTTGGCATGGCACCTCTTCAGTGCTGGGGAGGATTGAAATCTCCTTATTTCAGTACCTCTTTCTGAACTATTGTGTCTACATTACACAGTGCTTAAAGGGTTTACTGATTGTTGTAAGGCATTCTGAGTTACTAAAATTGTCTCGTGGAAGTTGGGTTTTTTTAGGAGTTCTGAGAATTAGTAACAGAAGGAGCAATTTTATTTTATTTTCTTTCAGCTAAGAGGCCAAACAGATGGGGAAGCAGACCTGGAGTGGTTTTGCTGGCTGTCTGCCATGATTCTGTAAATTTTGATTTGTATGGATATGTAACAGTTTCATTTTTCCCTTTTTAGAAAATGTATGCCTGTAAGTCTTTGGGAAATTAATCACTGGCTTCCTGTGAAATGTGCACTTGTAAAACAAATGTTGTAGCAGTGTGCCATGCAAACCCTGTGTTGTGTCAATTAGGAAATGTGACATCAGCAAACTGACTGTCAAAGGCTAAAGCACTTTTCAAAGCATTGTTCATTCACAGCTCTCCAGAGAAAGAATTAAAAAATGACAGAAATTTGAACTGCAGTTCAGTACAATTTTATTGTTTTTCTTTGGCATTCAAAAGTCACAGTGCTTTTAATTCTGCCCAAATGAGAATTTTAATATCATTTGACCTTGCACTGTTTTGTATTTGAAATTAACAAGACATTAATATATTCAAAATATGTAGTAATAACCAAGTGGGAGTTTATCAAAACTTGGATATCCTAAATTTAAAAGTTGCATGGGAGAAAGAAGAAAAATACAACCCATGTTTCACCTTTGGTCTGTCCCTCACCACTTCATGCTACTTTTGGCACCTCCTCACCAGCAGAACCTGCAAGCAAAAGTTACTAAAGCTTTTATTAACTGTGGTATTGATGATGATGTAGCTATTAATTACACACCAAGAGGGCTACATTTAACAGTAAAAAATGCTAGAAATTTAAGCACATGACTGACAGCCTGGGTCATAGTCTTTATTTTTTGTCGCTTTTTCCCTGGAAACTTTAAGAACTGAGCTCATTACTGCTCACTCAGCATTTGGATCCTTGAGATCAAAAGCTTTTCCTTCAAAGAGTTTCATGTTGTTATTTAAATGGTAATTGGATCTATCCTCAGTTCAACTGTGAGTATTTTAACTTCCGTAGACTTGGGATTTTCATTATTTTCAGTTCTGTGTTTCTAATGGAGGAGGTGATTTGGGCAATGACAAAGATTAAGTGCAAATTTGGAAGCTAGTTGCTAGTGACAAGAGTTTAGGAAGTCACATAGACTATTTGAGCAATATGTGTTCCATAATGAATGATCTTGCTGCTCCAATAATTTTTCCCTTTACTGGTGACTTTTGCATCTAGAGTAACTCCTTACTGACAGATTCATATTTCTGTACAGAGTGGACAGTGAAGTACACATAAATAATGGGATTTTTTAAACTATTTGCTAGCAAACCTTTGGTTTAATACAGTACGCTCTCAAGAAAATGTCATGGCCATGAAGTGCTTATCTTCAGAAGGGCAGTGCTTGAAGACTGGCAAGCTTTGATGTATACCTTCTACTGTAATCTTCAGTACTTTCTGGTGAAGATTAACATGTCTTTGGGAGACAGACCAATATTTTGCTTTAATCCCTACTCTTTGCTGAACTGGACTTCAGTCCCTCTCTTGTGAAATCTTACCACCTTCAGCTGTCAGTGTGATGAAGCAGCATGAAAATTGCTATCATTGTTATCCAGGAAAGACACTTTCCCAAGGGAACATATTGCAATATGATACCACTGTCATCATAGTAAGTAAAGTACTACTGAAAAACATGATGAGACACAACTGTATTTCCTGTGCTTGGTGACTTGGTTTTCATTTTTCCCTGGGGAAAAACCAAAACACCCTCAGGTATAAATGCTGTTAAAGTGGCTAAGCTGTATTCAGGATTAAAAGGTCCTTGTGCTAAACATTACACAAGAACCTGCAGACCTGAGTCAGAGAAACAGATAGTTGAATGTGACAGTTTTCAAAATGCCACAGTACAATTTCCAGGTGTAAAGGAAAGAGGCATCTGCATAGTCTACAGCTGGGTCTTTGTATTGATGCTATAGCACCAAGGACTGCATTAAAACCTCTGGTGTTCTCTAATAATATTAGATGTACCTTCCCATTAACAAGCTCATTTTCTTTAGACCACCCAACATCACATCTAACTTGCAGCCTTTTCCCCCCTGCAGTCTCCTTCCTACTCTCCCCCAAATGTATGGTGTGTGTGTATTCATGTTTTTTGCTTTCTGCTCACGGAGATATCCAGCTGGGAAAATATAGTGTGTACAATTTTTTCTGCCTTCAACGGACATTTCTCATAAATTGCAACAGAAACTCTGCTATCAGCAGCTAAATAGCAGGTATAATACAGCTCTACATAGCGAGTCTCAGCAGGACACAGAAAATATGGTTACCAAATTTCCAAAGAGAAAGGGTCGGGAGGCAGAGTTTTATATAAGAATAACTGGGGAAGGGGAATGAGAAACATTTAAAATGGATTCATTGAAAGCTGCCTTAGAAAAAAAAAAAAAAAGGCTTATAGGGGCTGACTCAGTGGCTTCACATTCACTTTTTGCTGAATTGATGTTTTAGAAGACCTCACAAGAGACTTCTGTTATAAGCAATGCAAAACAGTCTTTCCTAGTTGGTTCTTAAAAACACTCCTACCCTCCACACATATTCCTTGAAATACTTTTTAGTAAATGTATAATACTTAACTGCTGCTGTAGTAGAAAATGTTTATGGCAGAATGCCTGGGTCAGCCACAGTGCATTTATAGTTCCATGGAAATAAACTAGTAAATATCATTATGTTCTTAATCACAGGACTTAATAAATTTCATTTTGCCCTCAGCTCTATTCAGACTCAAATCTTGACTGGAAAAGACTGGAAAACAATCTCACAGCATAGGTTAGAAAATATATCACAGTATTTATTGGCATAGGATTTTTAAGGTTTTTTTTTTTTCCATGTATGAGTTTTTTTTGTTGTTGTTGTTCTGGGAGTTATTTTTAGTTGGTTTGGAGAGGATGTTATGCTGGATGAGATCTTCTTTATCACAGGTTGGTCTGTTCTTTGTGACCATGGTAGTGGAAAGGAAAGGAAACAATGATCTCAAGTTGTGGGAAGAGAGATTCTAGTGACATATTAGAAGTGTATTTCTAACAGCAAAGAGAATGAGGCTGTGGATTAGGTTTTCTGGCGGCTTGTGGAGTCTTCCATTAAAGAAAAAGCTATATGAAGATTTTTCAGGATAGATGCTGATACTGCTTCAGAAGTAGGAGCAGGGTGGACTGGTCAACTCCTGAAGTGCTCTTTGCTCTTAGTCCAATGCTGAGAGCAGGATACTTCTGGGTCTAGCTTTTGTTTTGGGTTTTTGTTTTATTGCATTAGTTTGGTGGTATTTTTTTGCTTCTCACATGGAGATTTCCTAGGAAATTAGGACATGATGCGTCACCTTCCTCCTTTTTTTTTCCCCTTAGATTAAAAATTAGTTGAACGGCATTCGTGAAATATTTTTAGAAGGCCATAAAAAGGAAATTGTTCTGCCTAAACAAGTACTGTATATAAATTATAGCAGACAGCTATTAATCAAGGGAACCAAATATGAAACAGAGTACAACTCTCTTATGGACAGCCTAATGAAGACCAACTGTTGACTCCATACAGGTAGAGGAAGAATATGGAGAGAGTGCAGGTACTCTTTGCTGGGAAGTTACCCCTGAAGCTTAGCTTCAGCTTTAATTTTTCATAACAGTACCTAGCTAGAAGATACCTGATCATTTTGAAGGATGCTTCTCCAGTAACATTTGTGTTTTGCAACACAATCTTTCAGTCTTAGGAGGAGCGAGGGAAGGCAGTGTTGTAAACATAGTACAGCATATTGAGATACAAGAATGCCGTCAGGTGTGAGGGAGGCACGTAAATAACACTCCTTGTCCTTCTGTGAGGACAGATATTGGTTTCAGTTTGGAGACTAATAAGGATATACTTCTCTTCAGTTTATCAAAATATTTTAAATTGAATGTTTTCTAACAGTAAATCTTCATTAGCCTTTTTGTTTGTTTCTTCTAGTGGTATTGGTTGTATGCTGAGTTTTGCTTGGAGAGAACAAAAAAACCAACTCTTTTGGTTTTTTCATGTCTCAAAGACATGTCTCCATGTCTCAAAGACATGACCAGGTCTATTTTATTCCTGCCATCCATAAGACAGTTGGATGGCATAAATCCATTCTTGAAGATGTCTTCAAGAGAAAGAGTTTCACTCTTGGTCTTCCCACTTTTCTCATTCTTCCTACCATTCAGTGGTAATAATATTTAAGGTTTTCCTAGTTTTATGTTGTTTTCCTTGTAGCTGATTTCCCTGTGACAGAGAAAGAGCATTAGTGAGCTTTACCACTGTCTTGGTTTTAAAAAACAAGTGTCTGCTAAAGAGGGCCAGATCCTCTCTTGAAATGGAAAATGTAAACCCCCTCCCTCCAAATTATTTTAATTTTGAAATTAAGGGACTTTCAGACAAAGATATGGGATTAGGAATAACAGTATTATTTATTAAAAAAAAATTAAAAATATAAAAATAAAAATGCAGTAATGCTGCAACACTGACCACGTCAGAATACGACCTGACACCCTTTTGGTCAGGGTGTTGATAGCAATCCAATTGAAATGGTGGCTTCAGTCCTCCTGGAGAGGCAGGTGTAGTTCTGTTGGAGCAGCAATCCTGTAGAAAAGGGTGTAGTTTTCCTTTGAAGATCCAGTGGTGTGTGGATGGGCTTGGTCTTCCTCTGGGAATCCAGTGGGAAAAGGCTGCCTGTGGTGTTCCAAAAGTCAGAGGATATCCAGTTAGGAATGCTTGGCTCCTCCCTCTAGGCAGAGCATCTCACGATGGGATGCTGTAATTTTATCAGTCATGCAGTGACACTCAATGGCCCATTAACAGAAGATATTTCCTGGAAGGAGTATTGGGTGTAGAAGAGATAAAAATGCCCAATTAACAGAAGATAGCCCCACCTCTAACAGATGGTGATAGAATACATACCCCCAGCCACATCTTGCATTGCAACCTTAGACAACCACTAATGTTCTCTTTGATTCATCCTTCATTTGGATTTTTTCCAAAGTCTTCCCTTATACTCCTGATTATGAAGTCTTAATATCTCATATGAATTTCTCAGTTGCTCAGCCATATAGTTTTGTCAAAGAGCAGTCATTACCCATTTTGTTATCTAACCATGAATCTCCTTGGCAGTGAGCAACTAGTTTTACATTAAAGAAGGAGGATGTTATCTCACAGACATCAAGAGAAAGCTTCATACTTTTCTAACCTTGTAGACAAATAATTTACTAATCTCCTATTGGGAAGACCTTTAAGAAAAAAATCTTTAACAAATAAGTACATACCTTTTGATTGTGCCTGCTACATTCTCTAGGACATGTGAAATGTCGAGTCAGAAAAGTAAGTTTAAAGTTGTTTAGAGTCTAGACACAATTTCATCCTTTGTGTCTCAGTGATCCTTTTGATCATTGTGAACCTCTGAAATCAAGATGAATTTGGAAGATTCTTTATGAAATGCCTTTGCTTTCAAACACAAAGACTGAATTGGCTTAAAGCTTACTAGAAGTGTTCTTTTGACTGTCATGTGATGATTAAATATTGGAGAGAATAAATTATCTTTTTACTCTTTGAGTGTTTCTGACACCCTTCTGTAGAGTAAAGCCTCCTATCCTTGGAGGTCTGTGGTCTCATTTTTAGCAATTCCCAAAGATACTGGGAATGGGTATATTAAACCCCTTAAGAAAGACCTATCAGAGAAAAAATAGGTCTTATTTTTTCTAAAACACTGGTTATTGACTTATGAAATTTAAAAGTACTTGAAATAAGCACAGTGGATGTAATTTTACATGGAATAATTTCTGAACTACCTTAGTTTAGCTACTGAAATAATCACTTTGCAGTCGTTTGGTTTAAGGATGTTTTGCTTCTGGTTGCCAGTTTTTCAAGTTTACCAGATTTGCCTTTTGTCTTTTTTTTGTCTGAAGTACAGTCAAGTCTTTGGAATAGTCTGTAGGTGATTAAAAATAATAAAAAAAATTCAGAATGAGTACATTAAACTTTTTGAAAGGAAGAGTTGTTAAATTGATATTTTAAGAAATACAGATTTTTCATGCTTATATCTTCAGGATCCTATCACAGTAAGCAGCGCACATATAGTCCTTATGAACTCCTTGGTCAAGTTTGCATTTCTAATGAAACAAATGCAGATTCTGGTGTCCTTAGTCACTTGGCAGTTGTATCAAGGGAAAAAAGGGCCTCTTCAGAAGACAGAAGCTCAAAGTAGTACAACCTTGCAAATCTTATAGGAAAATTAGATTTCATCTGTTGAGCAACAGAGAACCTTTGTCCTAGAGGTTTTCAGTGGAATTCTGCTGTTTTAAAAACATCCAAATGAAGGGTAAAGGTAGCAGCTTTCTACCAGCCTACCAATCCTCAGCTGGAAAGAGATCACAAAATCTTGATGTGCATTTCTTTTAGTGTAGCTCTTGTGTGTCCTCCAGCCTTCTTTCTTGGAATCTGATTCAGTTCAACAAGCAGTCTTTTTATCTGTCTGTCCCCAAAAGGTTTCCTACTAAAAAGCAAATGTTTCTGATTGTGCATGGGCCTATGCAAAATGAAATAAGGCTTCACAAAAGTAGGATGATAAGTGGATTTGGGCTGTCTCTAATATGATTGATGAAGGGAAAAAGACAAACCCTCTTCAATTGTATTCCATGAGCACATTAAAATCCTAGGGTTTGGATTTTTTTAAAGTAGTCTGGTAGGCATTTTATGTAGTTTCAGATCATTGTTAACAATAAATAAAATACTGAAAGATCATTGAGAGAACGTCTGAACACAGTGAAACTGTGAGGAAAAGGTGCCAGAGCCTTGGCTGCCTTCTGGGTAAGAGAGGCTTCTGCTAGAGATTTGAAAAAGGCAGCCAACTGTCATTCCTTTCACACCTTCCTGAAGTGTTACAAACTTCTTGTTGTGGCATCTGTTGTTACTGCATTTGGTTGTCTACTGCTCAGAAATGCAGTTCATCAACAGGGAGCTCATGGGTGAAGACATATGGAGGTCCAACCTTTTTTTCCCATTGCCACCCTTTCTTTATCAGTGCTGGTTTCTTTTACCTGATGATATGCCCTGAATCTGAGAGATTCTACTTTATCCTTTCTTTTAAGTGGCTTTAATCTGCTGGTGAATATTGCACAGGAAACATAAGAGAACAAAAAGCAAGTACAGTATCAGTTTTGCTGGTTACTTTTGTGGTTTCAGATGGTCATTTTCATAAAATCATAGAATGTGCTGAGTTGGAAGGGACTCACAAGGATCACCAAGTCCAACTCCTGGCCTTATGCAGGACATCCCAAGAGTCACACTACATGCTGGAGAACATTGTCCAAATATTTCTTAAACTCTGTCAGGCTTGGTGCTGTGACCTCCTCCCTGGGGATCCTGTCCATTGCCCAACCACCCTCTGGGTGAATTAACTTTTTTCTAATACTGAACTTAAACCTCGCCTGAAACAACTTCAAGTCTCTCCATCATGTTCTGCCACTAGTCACCAGAGAGGAAAGATCAGTGTCTGCCCCTCCTCTTCCCCTCATAAGGAAACTGTAACTGCAGTGAGGTCTCCCCTCAGTCTCCTCTTCTCCAGGCTGAACAGACCAAGTGACCTCAGCCACTCCTCACTCAGCTTCCCCTCAAGGCCCTTCACCATTCTCATGGCCCTCCTCTGGACACGCTCTAACAGCTCAATGTCTTTCTTGTGTTGTGGCACCCAGAACTGCCCCCAGCACTGGAGGTGAGGCTGCCCCAGTGCAGGGCAGAGCAGAGCAGGACAATCCCCTCCCTTGCCTGGCTGGTGATGCTCTGCCTGATGCACCCCAGGACAGGGTTGGCCCTCCTGGCTGTCGGGGCACTGCTGGCTCATGTTCAACTTGCCATTGACCAGGAACCCCAGAGGCAGGGCTCTTCCTGCACTTATTTCTTCTGTCCAGCCTCTCATTCCCCAGTCTGTCTGTACATCCAGGGTTGTCCTGTCTCAGATGTAGAATCCGGTGCTTTCCCTTGTTAAACTTTTTATGGTGGGTGATTACCAATCTCTTCAGGCAACCTTGTCTCCTGAAATATGACTCCTCTTAATAAGGCGGGTAGGTGAGTTCAAAGATCCTAACTATATAAATAGTGTGGAGAGCCAAGAGCAGAGAAGCAGTCTTACCATGCAATTATCTCCCAGCCAGTAGGAGGGTGAATATCTACCCCCACAATCTCTAGGGGTGTAGAAAAAAAATGCATTGGCTAAATGTATTTGTGAAACCACATTCACAGGTTAGGACTGAGGGAGGTAGATTTTATAAGGATTTGACACATCACACTGGCATTTCATGAAAGAGGAGGTCCATTTGATATATGCAGATTATTCCATGTAGTAAATGATGTCATCATTTCCCTTGCTTCCATCCTGACAGAAACCATTAGCTGTAGTGGATTAGCTGCTGTCTGAGTGGAAGTTGTTCTGACAAAGATGATCATGTAAGGAGTGAGCTGTAGTTTTATATTAGGAGAGAGATCAGAAAACTAATGCATCAGAGGATTTGAAGAGAAAGAACAAAACATTCCCAGAAGCCTTGCTTTTGTGGGCTGTCAGAAGCAGCTTTCTTCATGTGGCCAGAAAGAACATAAATGACAATAAAACATGGAGTGAGGAGTTGTACTTAATGTGACTAAATGCTGTACATAAAGCTTAGTCAGTCTTTTCTGCTCCTGCTGTTACAGGCATATATTTTAAGGCATTAAGTTCATTTCCCCCTCCCTCTTGCTACTAGACAGGGGCTGCAAAAATTCAAATTTGTTGATATTTTCAGTATCATAGAGATATTTCCCCTCCCCCCATTAGTTATACTGCATTACTAAGCACTCACAGTGTAGTGGTGATTGAGTTTACAAGTACTGTCATCACAAAGGTGGGAAATGAAAATGTTTTTTGCCAAAATTTATGAAGAAGTAACAGTAGAAATCAGAATTAGGCCCTTGGGGCTTTTGGTCAGTGTATGGTGTGCTCTCCAGCACAAATCTGCATAACAGAATGAAGGGAAGGATCTTCCTCATTAATTCTGTTACAAGGAAGTGAAACAAACCACACAGCTTGAAATAAAAACTACAAACTATTGCTTTATAAATTTTATTCAGACAGAAATAAACCAATTTCCTCTGTTTTAAACAGAATCAGTTTGGTTTTCTTTTTTTTTTTTTAACACAGGGAAGCTGATCTGTGTTCAAGAGCTGATCTGTTTTCTGTTAGAAAAGGCTGCTCTTCAGGGAGCTTTTTAACAGTATAATGTATTAACTTGACTTACCATGTTTAAGAATCTGTGGTTTGGGATTTTTAATTTAGCAACAACAGATTGTTCTGCCTAGTTGGTTTTATGATAAGGAGGAAGTATCATGAAAGAGGTACTGAATTATAAGAAAAATCAGTCTGAGCAGCAACAGATAGGCTAAAGTAAAAAAAAAAATTATCTGCTTTCCCAAAAATTTATCAGCACATTTCCAAAAATTTTTCAACATCCACATTAGGTCTTCTGCTATGTTTATTGAAGCCTTTGAACTATGTTTTCCTGTTCATTTAGTGGGGACTGTTCAGTCATGGGCATCTTATGTTGTGGCAAACATATTCAGGATTGTCTTTCATTTAAGCTGTATTATTCATTAATGGTTTTAAGCTGCCCTAATACATACAGAACTTACACAGCTTTATTTGTGTGCTTCAATACAGACATGTCCATATTTGAAATAGAAGCCTAATGATCTGTGACTATCTGAAAAATGAAAACGTATAGGCAGAGCCCTTGAAACATCACCCATCTTTTTTCTCTTATTTTTACAATAATGATTGTACAAGATGGGATTTGCATCTCTGAGCAATGAGTTAAATACTTCCAAATCTCCTTGAAATCAGTCTTGTGTGTTCATGCATGCAGATTGAAAACCACGACTTTGAGATTTACGTTCTGTGAATAAAATTTACATTCCCTGAAAAGCAAAGACGGCTGTCATTTCATGCTTCCTAACCTTCATTGTCTATTTCATTTCAGCAGAAGCCCCGTGCGCCTGTGCACAGTCTTGAGGAACTGCTTTCTGCTCTGTCGATTTTTGTTTTTTTAACAGCCCTGTTTTCTTTATTGCATTTATCTATTACATCTGTAAAATTTGTTTAAGCTGTGAAAAATTTCTCTTTTGGGCCAGAGTATGAATGAAGAGCAGCCATCAGACTATTGGTAAAAGATTTGTTGGCTATGATTGTTCATTAAATGGTAAGGGTCTGTAGGTGAGTCTAGCTGTCTAAAGCTGCTCTAAGTAGGTGGTTTATGGGCTGTATTTAGTGAATATACATAATCAGGGAGATAAATGTGCTTCAGCAGCCTTTTGTTTTCTTCAGCTAAAATGGGTGCTGATTTTGGAAAGCTCAGCAAAATCACTGTCATTTTTCCAAATTAGATGTCATTCAGAGTGCCCATGAAAAACAGCATTTAGCTTAAATATAGCAATATTAGTTGTCGGCTTTGTAAGTTGACAAGAATAGCATTACATTTATTTCCCTTAAAAAAATTGCTCAAGTCTAACACAGTGCTTAGAGTGAGACCTAATTGACAGCACTGTAAATAAGAATCATTGCACACTACAAGTCCTGTCCAGTCCCAGGTGCTGCAGTGCGTAGCTTTTCACACTGCTTGGCTGTTTTTTTTCAGTTACGTTTTATGTCTCTGTAGGGACAAGAAATTTAATGTCAGTACTATTTAAAAGAAAGGAAATAAAATAACATTTGTAAAGATAAAAACTTGAGTTATTAATATTGTGACTGTTTGATCCACAGTGTCTACATAAATAAATTGAAAGGCCTGCTGTATTTTTACTCTTTATTATGCTATTCCAGCACCACCAGTGCTTACTGTTCTGTGTATTCAGATGTCCACAAAAATAACTGTGAAACTTCATTTTCACCACAATCTGAAAACAAGCTATTTGATGAACTGTGAATTATGAGTTCTTCTCATTCTTCAGGGCATAAATGTGCTTTCAGCTGAAAGCCAGGGAGGGAGTGGAATCCTTCATTTGAAACAAGCTTTTAGTCTGCACTTGATCTCCTCTGGTTTTGTATGAAAAGCCACATTGGACTGAATGACAGCTGAAAAGGCAAGCTGCTGTGTCAGAGGATTTAGCAGAAGAAAACTGCTGTTCTTTCGGCTAGCACATTCCCAGAAAGCTCTCTGGGTCTTATACCAGTTCAGTGCACTTGTGAAATCAGAGCACTAAAAATATGTAGATGAAACAGAAAATATGTCTGACTGCCTTAGTACTGGTATTCAGGTTTAAGAAAGTAAATAATTCTTCACTTATGGCTGCCAATTTCATGTCTATAATTTAAAATGAGATAATCCTTTCCTTAAAGCTGAAGTTACAATGGCAGAATCATATAAGGCTACAGCTAAGTTAATTTAAAAAGTCCCACCACACCACCCCCCCGCAAATAAAAAAAAACCAAAAACAAAAGAACAACACAAAGCCCAAAAAGACAAGAAAGATTTTGCAAACTGCAAAATCTAGTCATGTTACATAATTGTTGAAATTCTCACAGGAAAAGTATTTCTGTGTATTTGGCGACAGCACCTGTTGGTGAAATTAAGATTTATGCAGGTGGCTGAAAACATACAGAGTTTAAAATTAATAGTAATAATGAAGGGCAAATGTTTTCAAAGACAAGTCAGTGTTCTTCCATGTCACACAGGTAGAAGTCCCACTTAAATGATCTTCGGACCTCAGAACAACACTAGGAAAATAATGACATCATGATGAGTTCCGAAAGTGTTTTTCCATTTTGAGCACAATGTGATATTGATCGTGAAATACTATAGGGTGATTAAATAAGAAAATATCCATTTGTCCGCAGTTAGCGTAGCACAACTCCACTAGGGATATTTTTAATCAAATCTTTTGTGGTCACTGGTTTTCTAATACACAAGCTATATTATGATACATGACAACATATGTATGACAGTTCTGTGTGACTGAAAGGTTATTCTTCTTGGTGGAATTATCTTCCAAAATCTTTCTTATTATGTAAAGATGACAATTCTGTTTCAGTGTTACACCTTTCTTTCACATAAGTCTGAGTCTAAGGACTGATCTTTGTTACATATGATTATTAGCAATTAGGAATGTGTTGCTTTCAAGAAAAAGGCTTTGGGGCCATTGTTGTGCAGCTCAGAGTCAATAAAACCTGAGCTGCTCATAATAGCCTTTCTTTCTCATTGAAGCCTTGGACTTGCTCTAACTTCATTAGGGCAGAGGAAGAAAAGAATAATGTGAACAATAGGAGCCCTGGAGTTTGACTTAGGCCTAATGTGAGGAGGCTGTAAAAGCTGTCAGGGAGCTTGATTGATTGGCTTTTGGGCTGCAGTCCTCAGTGCAAAGCAATAATGTTCCTGCCTCTTGTGAGAGGGGTGGATGTGTCACCTGGGGTCAGAGCTTATCAGCCTCAGGGGCCAACATTTCAGACGAGGCCAAAGTATGGTCAATAATTTATACAGAAATTTGTGCATAGATTCTGGAGTAAAGCAAGCTTTATCTTGAAACTGTTTGTCTGACCAAAGAAGTAATTAAGTAATGTCTGAAAATTCAGTCCTTCCCCCCCACCTGCCCCACCCCTTAGTGACATGGGAAACAGTCTCCCAGTATAGAAATATGTGTTTATATTGTTGTGCTGGTTGTACTTTTGATGAGGGAGAACATGCCTATAATAATCGTTTAAGGGATGTTACATTACCAAAAGAAACAAAGAGATTTTTTTTTAGCTGGTTATATAGGTTTCCTAGCATCCTAATTTTTTGCCTACGTTTTATGCAACACTGGGCTGTCTTCAGTGTCTAAATAGTTTTGTTTCTAAACCTATGAGGGTCCAAGGTTGGTCAGCTCCAGTGCATGAAAAAGCCAAGAGAAGCTGTAGTAGAGGCATACATCACAGAAGGCCTGGGTAAACTAGCCAGGCTGCTATTAATCAGTGGAGAAACTAGGACAGCATGCACAAAGGATACTTACAGGAAAATTGTTGAACCAGCTGCTGACGAGAAGGAAAGTCTCACAGAAAGTGTACTCATCTCTAGTGGGTACTCATTTTGCTGGTAGCTTGCCTTTGCATTACATCAGTATTGTCAAGCACCTGGAGTAAGCTAGCTGGTTAACTAGATGTTTTACTCGTTTACCCACTTGGAAGATAATTCAAAACATAGGAAAGAAAATAATGGTGAACTTCTCTGCAGAATTTTGACACCACTGAAGCAGGTTAGCTGACAAGTAGCTCACTTTTGTTCTGTCCCAGCAGAATTACTACTGAACTTCAGTAGATGCTAACAAAAGCCCTTTTACCTTACTTCTGCTCAAGGAGAACACTATTAGTCACAGTTCATTAGGATTGTTTACAAAACTGAACTGGTATCTTAAGTGTGTAACTGAAACACTTCTGACTGCTGAGGGCATTTTTCCACCACAAAATTGCAAGAATTTTGTGACTTTGCCTACAATTTTTCAAAGAAAAAACTAGTTTGTGGTATAAGAACTGCAAAAATTATGTAGTTTCATGGTTTTCAAATCTAGAAGGTAAAGTTTCAAGCATAGTTTGGTTTGTAATCTGTTAGCTAACAAAAGACCTTAAAATTAGGTTACACCAAATCCTAAACCACAGCAATTATGTAGGAAAAAGAACCCCAGATCTGTGAGATTTTTTTATTTGTTCTTTTTTATACAGAGGAAAAATGGGAGTGCCGGGTCTGGCCACACTAAAGTGATTCCTTTTTGGTGTATCTATCAGTGGGAAAGAGAGAATTCATAATTCACACTTGCAGTTTTCATAGAACTCCTGTGTACACCCAATGCTTAACTATACACCATTCATCTTTATGTATTTTGCCATGAGGTTTCTTGGTGGCATATTACTGTATTAAGATCTTAACAGAGTTTATATCCCCAAATACAAAGACGTGTCCCTTTAAGTCCCACAGATTAAAATAGAAGAGTTATTTGTCTCCTGTTAGCTGTAGAAAGAAAACCTGAGGTAGTTCTCCAGATGAAATCCCAGATGTTTTTATTTCCCTTCCTTTTGTCTTGGATGTGTCTGTTGTAGGTGTTTACTTACCCGTTTCCCAGGCTGAAGACAATGAAGTCTTCATGAAATCAGTGAAGCTTATACAAAGAGAGAGAGAGAGAGAAAGATGTAAAATGCAGTTCAGTAGTTTTCAATGTTTTCAGTTACTGCTTTAAATTGCTGCTTTAAATTCTAGTGAGTGGAATAATAGAGAAGTTATCATGTCTACTAACTGCAGTTGGTCTTTGTAAAGAATAGCCATTCTTAGGAGGCTTTTCATTGTTAAAAGGCTTTATGATTTACTGAGGCCCACAGCTGGCTGCCAGCACAGCTACAGGAGTGTGTTCTCTCTTGGGCCTGGAAGCTAGAGATGAAAAGGATCCAAAGCTGGCACAAAAGCAAATAAATGCTTTGACTTTAAATAAAGGATCATAATTAATAATGGGCTCTGCTTCTCAGTCCCAGTGAGGTACATGGATCAGCAGCAGCTCTTTGAGGTTGACCAGAATTGTCTGTCTGGCTTGACTGCAATTCTGGTATCTGCAGTCTACAGATTTGGAGGAATTTTCATGGTTTGGGGATTGGAATTGTTTCTTTGTTCATGCTGTTTCTTTTCCATAAATTGTCTCTCTTCTGTCTTCCATTGCTTTATGTTTCATTAGCTACTCTATTGTTTGATAAATAATTGTACCAGTGTTTGCACCTGGCTGCTCTTTATCATGATGTACAGCTCTGGGAAACAAATCACCAAAGACACCTGAAGGTTTATAGTTGCATTTTGGCATCTGTTACTTGCTTGGGATTTGCTCATCAAATTCCTACAGTAGCAGAGTTCAGAGCTGGGAGACAAACTTCTATTGAGATGCTCTAATACATGCCTTAGGAAGACAAAAAAAAAATAAAGTCTGAGCTCCGTAAGAGGTTTTGGGGGTATTGTCAGATTTTTTCTTATACATGCACACATATGCATACATGTATAAACTTATACCAACTTCCCCATTTCTGCAGCTGTTTCTCAACAGTCTGCTGATGGAAACAGTATTTCTGTGGTCTGGTGTCTGAGAAGAAGAATGGAAATGAGGCATATAATTCTTAAAAGGAACTCCTGAATGCTTGTCTGGTTGAGAAAAAATTGTTTTGGTTTTCCCTTTTTTTGGCCTTACTTCTTGCATTGAAGCAATAGTTCTTTCCCCCATGCTCCAGACTTGTTTTGCTTTTCTGTTTACTTGCTCTTGAGGGAGAAAGAGTTTGGGAGAGAAGTAAGTAGCTGAAGAATTCCTGTAATTAATATAAAATGCAGGAAGCAAGTGTGACAGATTAGTTGAAAAGCCCTGTATTCTGTTGCTTATCTCAATTGACATATGGTCCTGGAGTAAGAGCAAAGGCAGTGGATTGTGGGGCTTTTTCTTTTGCTCTACAGGAAGTCAGAAGTGTCCATGTGTTCAACAGGCCAGCAACATAGGAGCTGAAATAACACTCCTTGAGAAGTGAGTGGGAAACTCAGGGGATTACAGAACAGCATTTCCTTCTTCTAAAATTGAGACTGTGACACTTTTCAGTGTTAGGCTATGTGAATCACAGTTATGATTACTGAAGTAAAAAAGAAAAAAAAATCTGCTAGAAACAGAATACTTTATTTCTGAAACAGATACAGTTTTCTTCAGAACACACAGGTAAAATGATTTTCAAATTGCATTTTTAGTATCAGCTGAAATAAATACTACAGTTTTATTCTCAAGCTGCAGTGAAACAGTGAAGTTGTTCAGTTATTCTGGCCAAAGAAAAGGTAAGGGCTGCAGAAAAAGTAGCTCTTCAGTTGTACTCCACAGGTCAAAAGCCTAAGGTTAATTTTTAATAACATTAATTGCACATTTTCTTGTAAGCACTGCAGTCATGTGGTCTGATATTCAAGAGGTGTAACAGCAGTTTATCCAAAAGTTTTCATAATCCTGCCAAATTCTAATCACTTTGATAAAAATCTGGCAGGAGAAAATTATGTGGGTTGCTGCGGCTTCATAGTTTTCAAAATGACCACTCTAAGTAGCTCATATTTTAGTAGAACTGCTTAGTTGTTGATAAATCAACAAGCCATTTGGGACCCAATCTGATGTAATTACTGGGGTATTATCCAGTTTTCATTGAGACTTTTATTGGTCTTTTAATAAGTGTGAAATTTAGCCTTATATTGGATTAGGACCATTCATATTTCTTTTGGCTTTCAATTTGTATTTAGATCTTGGTCACTGGTTATTTGTCAGCCAGACGAGATTTAGCAGAAATATATGCACTGAAAAAAATTATAACAGTTATCACTATAACTAATAAGGGACATGAGCTCTTTGATTAGATGCTGTCCTGTCTTGCAGAACCAACCCCCCAGCATTTCAGTCATAGCCTTGTCCAGAGAAACTCATTTCAGCTAACCTCAGCTACATGTCTTCCTAACATGCTGCGGTTTTTTTTATACTAAAGCTGGAAAAGGATAATATTGCTACGGGGGCAGGAAAAATAAATGAAACCAGAGCTTCTTTTAGCTGACTGTTCAACTGAATATTGACCAGCTGTCTTCATGAGAAAGAAATAGATGGTGGAGAATAAGCTAGAGTCTAGTTTTCCAAGAAGTTCAATGATTTCCCCAAATCAGTTCAGCCCATGAGGCTTTAGAACAAAGGATGTGGGAGACATGACAGTGATGGAAGTAGCTTGTGTTCTTTTGTGTATTAAGCACATGGGCTCAGGGGAAACAGTATTTCTTCAGTTATGGCAGTGTTTATTCTTTTATATGCACTGAGATAAACTTCTAGATTAAGAAAATCTATTACAGTCAGATTAAAAAGTTGTCTGCTTGGTGGCCTAGCTCTGTTTTCAAGAGCTACTCCTCACTGTATAATTGCTGCTTCTTTTTTGAATGCAAATGGGAGTATGTATTGCAAATTCAGGGAGTAGGTTCTATAAGACAGCTATTTTTATACTAAGGTGGTAGTTCCTACTTTCAATATTACCTTTATTTTACCAATGACTTCATAAAGAAAAGAAAAGAAAGGGTATGGCATTCAAAGTATCCATGAAATGTAGGTTGTCATTACTCAGAACTTACTGCAAATCACATAGATGTGATCTTACTCTATTAGGCTGCTGCAGAAGCTACTGTAGTTTGTAACACAGCTTTAGCCACCAGCAGGGCAACATTAAGTAAAATAGCAGGGCTTAGCCTCTCAGCCCTCTAACCTTTAAACTTGCTATGCTTTCATAAAGTACAGAATGCAGAATTAACACCACAGCTAAGTGCCTCAGTGGTTTATGACTACACCAGCAGTATTTCATTATGCTTCTTTTCCTTGATGATATCCAATCTTCTCATCTTCATTGCTGTACAGTATTTGTTCAGATAAAGTTCAGTGCCCAGGATGACTAATTGCATATCTGTGTTCCAGATGGTCTGATTACAGGATGTGGTTAAAGTGACTTTTCAAACATTCTCTGCTGCAATAGGGCTCTTGGAAAAAAATGAAAAAAAAAAAAAAAAAAAAAGCCCACCAGCAAACCAAAACAGAAAAAGCAAACCCACCAGTCCCAGTCTTGCATTTTCAGGCCACCTAACAATCATTATACTCTCAGGCTGGCTGATGTTGATGCCTGTTACATGTGCACCTGCTGCAGATGTAGTTAAGCTCTTGTGCCATGCTAGACAGAGACTGTGATTAAAGTAGTAAATAAACTATGTGTCCTAGATCAGCATTCAGTTTATAAGATGTGGCTTCATAGGTAGAGTGTTTACTGTTAATTTTAGTTTACTTTCTGGATGGAATCAATCAGGGAGGTATAATCAATTTGTATTGCAAGTCTAATATAAAAATTGTTCTGTATTTTTTATGCCAGGATGAATTGCAGGTGTATATGTGGACGTGGGATTGATGATGATGTGGCAGATATGGTGGTTGTGAGGCAAATGAGTTGTACTGCTTTTACTAAACCAGTGGCAAAAAAAAAGCTTGAGATAATCCTAAGAATATAGATTTTCATCTTGAAGCTTTTTGCATTTCATATATTTTAGCTATTGTTAGAGATTGATGTCAAATAGATACATGTGGGACCAAAAAGAACTGCAGTGCCAGATGTAGAATAAAATATGTTTAATCGATGGTGGTGATGTAGTCATTGATGACAGATATGCCATGGTTTGACCATTCCCCACATATCTGTGCCTGGCATGGCAGGGACAAGAGGCAAATCAAATTTGACTTGCAAACTTATTTCTGGATCATGAATTATAAAGATACAAGGAGCTGATTATGCTGTAGAGTTACAAGTAATACTTATAAATAGTAATCAGTAATGATGTGACACTTCTCTGTACCAAGGTTTGTGTCTCAACCTTGAAGAGCTACTATGCCACAGAGATTTTTGCTACAAGAATTTATCATATTAACCTTTTAAAGAAGTAATCTTACTAAAAAAAAATCTGGAAAGTGTAGTACGCCTTAGAGATTTTCCTTTGGCATCAGGAAAAATTGTTTTAAAATTATACTCAGTATAGTAATGGTAGTAGGCAGAACTGTTAATTTTGGAATTTTGACCACAAAGGATTCCACTTATGTTTAAGGCTAAGTGGCTTAGACATGACTTTTCAAACATACATGACTTCTGATGACTGAAGAGTAGACAAATCATCCCTAGTTTTGAACAATCATTTAAATATTCTTCAACAAATTAGTTACAGAAATGTTCAGAAAGACTTTTTGCAGATCTGGTTTCTCCAGAATTTTACAAACACTTTTGGCCAGATTCTCTACTAAGAGTGAGGGAGCAGCTCTTTTTGCAAAAATAAAGCCTTACCCTCTCAGATAATTGGTCTGCTGAGTTCCCTGGTGAAATAATCAGTTTTCACTAAATTGATTTTGTGTCATTTTCTGTGATCTGAACACAAAAGCAGCCTATTCTGTAAAAATTAAGTCAGGCTTTCCAATCTGATTAATTTCATAGCATCTACTTGTATTGCAATTTGAACATGTTTGTTTTCTAAAGCCAGTATTTTTAAAATATGGGGTCTGCATTTAAGGTATTGATGTGATAATTTGATTCCTCACCACATGATCTCATTTTCAAAGTTTTGAATACAAACTTAAACATTCTTGGTTTATCATTGCAGAAAACAGAGTCAAGAAAGCAAAGAAATTAGTATTTGTTTTAGACGAGTTACTTAAGGGTTTTTTTGCCTTTAAATGAAGGAAGGTCTGCAAGAGTGTAGATGTGTATGCTAAATGTGCAGTGCCAGAGTAATCCATATGAACATTACCCTTACTTGGTACTGAAAATGCCTTTGATTGTGATGTTTTATGTCAAAACAGCACATCTGCATTTCTTAGCAACAGGTTTAGTTACTTCATTTCCAGCTTGTGATAACATATTTAATTCTGTGAGAAGTAGTTAATAGTAAACGGCAAATTTTGGTTTCGGCTTTTGTTATGCACTCACTGAAAAGGGGGAAGATGGGACAGGGGAAGAAGAGCTACATCATTTCCACAGAACTCATAAAAAGTGAGGTTTTTGCTGCAGGTTTCTGAAATTAATTTTTTACATACTACTTTTGTGACATGTGACATTTCATTCCATAATAAAATTCAAATACAAATTGTCACAGTTGTATGTTACCTATCAGTAGTGCTTATGTTTGGTGCTCCCATATCCATGCGTTAGTTTTTCCTGCCTGAAAATTTTTTGCCATTAACATTGTGGTTATTATTATGATGAGTAACGAAAAAGAGCTCATAATGGTACACATACTATGAGGGAAAACAGTAAAATACAGAATCTTGTCTTGTTACTAAAAGGCTGACAATCTTTGATGTTGAAGGACGAGCTTCTATTGACAGTGGTGAGCACCAGATGACCTGGGTGTACCATTGTCATACATTAATACTTTTGCATATGATCCTGCCTTGGCTAATAATGGATTTTGGCAGAAAAACTACAGTAGGTGAACTGTAAAACTTCTGGGTAACATTACCCAATTTTCTTACATTATAACACCATTTTGTAATTCCCACACATAAAACATTGTCTACTTACTGTGTCTACTCTTTAATGACTAAGAGTAGCATGGGTGATAACTTCAGAACTTTTAATTTTCATATTCTTTTTTTGCTTTTATGTAGGACATATGACACTGAAGACTTCAGAATATATTGCTAATTTCAGATATACTGTAACTGTGAATAGTAATATAAGTTTGAAAATGGAATGATCAACAAAATTAAACCAAGAAATTTATGTCTGCATTTGAGGAGATAAATTTTTCTCTACAACATCCAATTCTTGTGAACTATGCTCTGGTAATTGGTCAAACTCCTTAAAATGACATCCTTAGTTGCTCAAAGAAGCATTTGTGTTTAGTATAATATTCACCGTTGTTTGATCCAATCTCATAAAAACAGAATTAGATATTTTGGCTAAGTTTCCTCCTGAATTAGAATCTTAAGAGAGTCCAAATACCCTCAGGTACGTTTTGTTACAAGCACCTGATTTTTTTTCCCCATTCTTCAGTAATGGGTATTTTAAAAAGTTTAGCCTCTTGGGCATTTTTTAAGGTGAAAATGCACCTCTTGTTTCAGACAATATGAAACCTGTGCGTTCCTCAGACTGTCTTTGCATTTTCTCTCTTGTTCAGGCAATGTTAAATAAGTTACATTATTTGTAGTCTGATGTAATAGGAAGTCTCATTCCAGGAACTTCTTAAGATTTACCACAGCCCCCGAGAGGTTTGATCCTGTGTGTGATGTGTTCCTTCACAAGACGGAGGGGCTACATAGGCACACACGTGTGCAGAGAGGAGCTGGAATGACCCAGAGAAGCGCTAGTGCATCCCTGAGTCCATGGTAGTGTACTCAGAGGTGATAATGGCAGTGAGCTAGACACTGCTCTAGCATTGCCTCTGGCAGGCTTAGCAGAGGTTCTTGATTGGACTTTGAACGCTGTGCCAGGACAAACAGTACACCCTGATTTAGAAGAATAATCCATTCTCTTCAGAACTGCATCAAATATAATGTGTGGATTACCAACTCAGTCATCTCCATTTTCATCTTCTGGTGCTTTGGCCTAATAAGACTCTCCCAGTTGTACATTTCCCTAGGTAAGTCCTACCTTACTTATAGGCAAGGTTACTTATATTCTCCTCAGCCATTTCTGTGATAATCTTAAAAGAGTAAATGAGTTGTCTTCCTTGCCAGCTCTGCGGAGTCTTACGTGTGGCTGAGCAATGGAAAGGAATTGTATTCCTTGCCACAGCTAACACAGCATGGAGATTAATATTCTCTTCTACTTGCACAGGACCTTTGCTAAGCTTAACATATTTAATGAGATTCTATATGTAGCAGATTTACGGGAGGAATTTACTTGTGTTTACTTTTGAAATACTGACTTTTTTACACTGGAAGGTCATTTAAACGTCTTCTTGGAATTATTGAAATATGTATTGATTTCAGAGGCTTTTATTATTTTCACTATTCTATGCTTGCACTCTTGTCTGTCAATAGGTAACAAACTATCCCTAGGTCTGGTACATAAATAAATGATTAAAGTGCATGCAGAGATAGGCAAGATTACAATTATCAAGGAAGACGGAGGCATAGGTGAGAATAAAGCTTTATTAGCGCATCCCCACAAAAAACCCAAACCAAACAAACCACCCCCCCGCAAAAAAAAAAAAAATTCAAACTCAAGAAATCCCCACAAAGTAACAATTTATTTTTTAAAAAAGTATAAAGGTAAACTAGCTGGGGAAGAGTAAATGACAAAGATAGTTCTTCAGTACTGCCTATTACTCCATGAGATATCAGAGAGCTCTCTTTGCTTGGTACTTCTAGGAGACTGGACAGATGCTGGTACGTGAGGAGGAATCAGCTGTGCTGCTTGCAGATAGATGGGCTACATGCCATAATACAATTTACCAGTGGAAAATACTAATGATTTTCACTTAGAGTCTTACAGAGTCACAGATGACAAGCTGTTATAGTGGAAGAAAGGCATCAAGGCTGCCAGAGAAACGTGTTTACAGTTTCTTTTCTCTAGGCTGTGAATGGCAAGTGGCAACATAGAGTTGCTCATTGTAAGAAACCCCATTTCCACCACCAGATATTTCCTCTTGGATGTACCGGGTTGTTCTCCTCTTCTCCTACTCCCTGGACCCCAGCACCTCCTGGCTGCCTGCATGCCTAGGCAAGGGGCAGCATAAAGCAGCCTTGGTGTCTTTGCAGGCTGCCTAGTTTGCATAGGTCATAAAAATACAGCATGGCATTTTAGCCCTGATCACAGAATCACAAAAACAGTCAGATTGGGAAGGACATTGGAGATCATCATTGGGTCCAACCTATGACCCAGCACCACCCTGTCAAGTAGACCATGGGACTAAGTGCCACGTCAGGTCTCTCCTTAAACATCTTCGCCGTGCTCCCTCTAGGACTTGACTGACACTGGCTGGAAGTGCAGTTTGTCTTTCATGCTTCAGATCAGTTCAATACAGTGTGCAAAATTCCAGTTGCCTAATTGCAGTGAAAAACCATATGGGGGATAAATTTCAAATCTGTTACAGACAATTTTCAAGGAAATCCCTTCTTCCCTAGTACCTCTGCTAACAACATTTAAAATACTTCCCTGCTGCTAAAAGACCCCTAAGGAAATAAGCTGGTGCTTGTGTGTTAACTTCACCTCAGTGCAGCAGAGAGGGATAGTTTTAGTGCAAAATTAGAAATTGCACTGGTAAGACAAAGCAAAAAGATGGGCTGCAAACATTCTGGCACAATGCCATAATCATATCTATTACAGAGACACTGCAGATAGAATAAGGGAAGTGTAGAGGGAAAACAAGGCTGTCAGCTGAGAGTTGGTGTCTTCACGCCTCTCATAAATTGGGAACATTCTGTATTGTGCCTTTCTTTGTTAGATGAAATGTATTTCTTATTTCAGTGTGTCATTTAATGAGAAGAGATGTCTGGTTCAATAATACTACCTTCTCTTTTTCTGTGGCAGCTAATGAATTAAAGAGGTCATTATGCTGGCTGGTCCATAAACATGATGATAAATTATGTGAAGAAGCGTTTAAAGGCAACCTTAAAATGTTTGAATGACATGCCCCACATTTATTTTTCTTGTTACTTACAATAACCTTATCATTCACACATTTTACAAGGATAATTCAAATAAAACAAAATTAGAATTCTGCTTTAGGCAGGCAAATTTGCATTTAATACAGGTCATAAGTGGAAAAGTAAGTCAATTACAGTAGGTTTTTTTAAGGATTCCTCTTCCTATATAAATATATATTGCAATTACTCTACCTTCACTGTGGTATGGTTGAAGTTTCATATCTAGTCTCTCACTTTCCACAGAAGCAAAAGGAAGGCAAATAACACATTTTTTCGAGCTATATCTGCTGAACAAAATTTGCAGTGCATACATTGTATATGTTTTTGTGTTTGGATATGAGTAATTTCAAATAAATAGAAGCATCATTATCATATTGTTCAAAGCAAAGAAGATTATTCTTCTCAGTCACCTTCTGATTTAAACACTGTAACTGGTGCTTAGTTTATGCTGGCTGGCTGCCAAGTGTAAGCAATTATGTGCAATAATAGCAAAATTAAGAGGTGAGTGTTGCTGTTTTACAGCAGGACATGGCAAAACCCATTTCCTTCTGTCAGCTGTATCTTGATTACACACACATCGTCACACAGGCAAGCTGTCTTACACACACACATACATGCGGGCAAACATTCTTGTTCTTTGTCATTTGCAGTCTTTCCTGTGGGTTTTAACTTAAGGTCACTGAAACCAGAAAAGAGGAAGAATATAGACCAGAATGCTTGAAAGCAAATGAGAGTAAACGTCTTACTTTGTGAGGGAAGGACAGGGGGAAAAAGAAAAAGAGGAAACAATAAAAGAACAAAACAAAAAGCCTATCCCAATTATTGTTCTATCGTGTGATAATACTTTATTTTTTGCTCACTGACAGGTGTCCTGGTGGTAAATGTTACATGGAGGAACAAGACTTACGTGGGAACACTGTTGGATTGCACAAAGCATGACTGGGCCCCTCCTAGGTAGGCAAACATTCTGAGTGTGTTTTTTTCTCTGCTGTATTTTAACCCCTCGTTGCAGGCAAGAGACTGTGCAGAGATTAATAAAGCACAGCTGGTTATAATTGAAAACATGCACAAGTGAAATGAGTAGTTCTCTCTTCCAGAGTGAAACATCGGGTGGGAGCTCTTCTTTATTTTACTTTCGTGTTTTTGACAGGGAAGGGGAAATATATGGGATTCAGTCAGAGAGCAGTTAATTTCAAAGTGCATTTCTTTAAGTTAGAAAGATATTTCACTCCATTGTTCTAATCAGATGGATACGTCCTTACCATTTGTGTCCTTTTTTAATGACCTGCCTTTGATACTGTAGCATTCTCATGTGTCAGAAGGACATCTTTACCATGTGTGAATTTTCTCTTGCGGGACATGGTGGTGGCTTTTATTTTTTCAGTTCAGGCTCCTGCTGATGAAATCTATTGTTTGTACAGGTTTTGTGAATCACCAACAAGTGACCTGGAAATGCGTGGAGGACGGGGCAGGGGAAAGCGGGCAAGATCCGCTGCAGCTGTGGCTGTACCTGGGAATGATGCGAGTTTTGCAGAGTCCAGAGGACTTCAGAATAAAAATCGAGGTGGTGCCAATGGGAAGGGGAGGAGGGGCAGCCTTAACTCAAGTGGGCGCAGAACACCCCCAAACTGCACCATGGATGAAGTCAAAGCCAGCCCCTTGTCCACAAACAAGAGGAAAACTAAGCCTCCTATGGAGCTGGATTTGAACTCCAGTTCAGAGGACAGTAAGTCCGGAAAACGCATCCGTACTAACTCTAGAAGCACTCCCACCACCCCACAGGGGAAACCTGAGACTACTTTTTTGGACCAAGGCTGCTCTTCCCCAGTGCTGATTGACTGTCCTCACCCCAACTGCAACAAGAAGTACAAGCACATTAACGGATTACGTTACCATCAGGCTCATGCACACTTAGACCCAGAAAACAAGCTGGAGTTTGAGCCTGACAGTGAAGACAAAATTTCAGACTGTGAGGAAGCACTGAGTAATGTGGCACTAGAATGCAGTGAGCAAAGCACAAATTTGCCAGGCTTTGATCCACTAAAAGCACCGACATCTCCTTCTTCCATTGCTACCCCAGGGACTCCCAAGGGAAAGAGGGAACTGACCAGCAATGGCCCTGGTTCAGTAATCAGTTCCAAAACTGGCAAGAATTCTGGCAAAAAGAAGGGTCTGAACAGTGAATTGAATACCCTTCCAGTAATTTCTAACATGGCAGCCACACTGGATAATTGCTCAGTAGCAGATGGCAATTTGCAAACTGAAATGCCAAAATTGGAGGCTGAAGGGTTAATTGACAAGAAGAGTTTGGGTGATAAAGGCAAGAAATCAAACAACTGCAAAATGGATAAAAACCTTTCCAAGCTGAAAACAGCCAGGCCCATTGCCCCAGCACCAGCACCAACTCCTCCCCAGTTAATAGCTATACCTACTACAGCCTTTACAACCACCACTACAGGGACAATACCAGGACTGCCCTCTCTAACAACTACTATTGTTCAGGCTACACCAAAGAGCCCTCCACTGAAACCCATTCAACCAAAGCCCACAATTATGGGAGAGCCAAGCACTATAAACCCAGCTCTCACATCACTCAAAGACAAAAAGAAAAAGGAGAAGCGCAAGCTGAAGGACAAAGAAAGCAAAGAGACAGGCAGCCCTAAGATGGATTCTAAGCTGGGGAAGCTGGAGGATTCAAAAGGGTCTGGAAAAGACTTATCTGGACATTTTTTAAAGGACCATCTCAACAAGAATGAAGTGCTAGCTAATGGACTGTCAGAATCTCAAGAGAGCAGGATGGCAAGTATTAAGGCTGAAGCTGATAAAGTTTACACATTCACAGACAATGCGCCCAGCCCTTCTATAGGGAGTGCCTCCAGGATGGAATGCAGCACTTTGGTGAATGGACAATCTGCCATGGCCCCACTGCATGTGTTGACACAGAATGGCGCAGACAGCACAGCCACTAAAACCAACAGCCCTGCTTACTCAGATATTTCTGATGCAGCTGATGATGGTGGCTCTGACAGCAGGTCAGAGGGCATGAGGTCAAAGGCCAGCTCTCCATCAGATATTATTTCTAATAAAGATGGTGTTGTAAAAGGACATTCTTCAACCACAGCACAATCAGCTCAAGCAAAAGAGTCTCATTCTCCCTATTACCATGGCTACGATCCTTACTATTCCCCAAGTTACTTGCACTCTGGACAGGTCAGTGCCCCAGCAGCTGGGAACAGCGGTACCCCACAGGGGCTGAAAATTAAAAAAGAGACTGAGGAAGAGGCTGAAAAGAAAGAGAAGGCAGAATATTCAGATGCCAAGAAAAGCGAAAGCACTTCCTCTAATTTGCAACCGCAACATCAGTCAGTAATAACTCAAAGACACCCTGCACTTGCTCAGTCACTTTATTATGGACAGTATGCCTATGGGCTCTATATGGACCAAAAGTCCTTAATGGCCTCCAACCCTGCTTACAGGCAGCAGTATGAAAAATACTATGAGGACCAGAGACTAGCAGAACAGAAAATGGCACAAAATGGGAGGGACTGTGAAAGGAAGAATGACCCCCCCTTGAAAGACATTGGGAAGGATGACAGCAAGCAGAAGAATATTCCATCTGCCACTATTTCAAAGGCCCCTTCAACTCCAGAGTCCAGCAAAAATAACACTAAAATGGGATCATCAGTTCCTAACAAAGGTGAGGAGACAAGCAAATCACAGATCCTTTCCAAACACCAGCAGCAGCTTCAATCTGACACATTCAAAGCCAAACAAATGGAAAACCACCAGCTTATAAAGGAGGCTGTGGAGATGAAATCTGTTATGGACTCAATGAAGCAAACAGGAGTAGATCCAACCACAAGATTTAAACAGGTGAGATCACAGGAAATGGAACAAGAGTGTCTTGGTTTTGTCTTTTAGGTTGTGAGATTTTATTTCTGATTCTGCTACATTCTTCTACCTCTGCAGCCAAACAAGTTCCACCATAATTTTTTCATGCTGGATTGTATTGTAGTTTGTGAATAGACCAATAAACCTTCCAGTTGAGCTGTTTGAAAAGAACAAAAAAATAAATTAAAAAGTCTAGTTAGGTGGTGACAGAGCACAGGCTTAAGATCTGAACAGACTATTTTAAATTATATGCATGAATAAAATAGAATTAGTTTTCTCTTTTAGATGTAAATGCTAAGCAGTTTGTTTAGTTCAGAAATTAGAAACTTCAAGCAATATAAGCAGCTTTCATTGTGAGAGGACTTAAAGTACATTTGATACATGGTTTGAAGCGTTTCTTTTTTTTGTTAAATGACAGTTGGCATTTACTAAAGATGGGTGAGCTGCTTCTTTGAAGAGTTGGCTTAAAGCACAGCTCTTTATCTTAACCCAAGGTGACCTTTCTGAAGCAGTTAAGTTCCCCTTCTCTCGTCAACCAACCTCAAGCCCCTACAGACCTACACAATGGATAAAATCCTCTCTTCATTGAAGTCAGTGATAGTTTTGCCATTGACTTCAGTGGGACCAGAATTTTATCCAGTGGCTTCATGCTGACCCTCGTAGATGGCACATTGCCCACATTTGAGGCAATGCAACTGTCTCCGTGCTCTGAACTAGAGCCTTAATGCTTGATGCTTTTATGTTCTGGTGTTTGGTACATCCCAGACTTCACCCTTACAGACTGTCTTTCAAGGTACAGTGGGATCAGGGGAGTGGGAGTAGAGAGCTCTAAAGGAAGTGGGAAGGTACAGCCCTAAGTAGGAGAAGATTTCTGCTGATTCAAGTATTTGAACCAGTCTGTCCAAGCGTTTAGTGCTTGGACAGACTTATATGCATATATTTCTGCTTATATTTCTGTGACATGTGCCATAAATGTCTGTCAGTTGAAGAAAATGTTGACAATTAACTCTTGCATATCCTGTATTAGAAAAAGAAGTCTTCCTGTTACTTCTCATATCAATTTGGTGTGGTGTTGTGAAGAACTCTCCTCTCTAGTTCTGTAACATGTCTATAAACTGGTCTGTGCAATACATTATTTAAAAAAGCATTTACAGTGCCCAGTACATGGTCTTTAAACCATGCCATCCTGATCCAATAAGTACTCGCCCACCTGTAACTTTACAAACTTAAAATAAGACTGTCAGCTGAAGAAGTTTGCTTTAATATTTGACTTCCACTGATTCCTGGATGTTTGTAATACTGGAGGCAGCATTAGAATCTTGCCAGCTAGATCAGCTTTTCATGTTCATTGTTCCAGGTATTCTAAATAGTCTGGCATATCATTAACCAGCTCTAATTTTGTGGTTCACAGATACTTTTTGCTCTCTAATGGGAAAAGTCTCTCTGTAGGCTTTAATTAAAATGTTTTATGAATAACATGGTCTCAGAACTTCATTACACTGCACATGTATTTCATGATTAAACTAGTTAAAGGCATGAAGAAGGATATAAGATAAAGCAATTGAATTAAATTTTGATAATAGACTCTTGCTCCTTCATGGGCATATTGGTTTGACTTTGAGCTTGAGGCACTCTGTGGCAAGCAAACCTCTCCTCTATGTAATGAGGATATGGTATTAAAACAGCTATTAAAAATACATTAACTGAAACATGGGAAATATCAATAACAAACTTAGTTCTATGTCTAAGTTCAGAACAATTTTTTTCTCCTTTTTATTAGGATCCAGATTCACGAACATGGCATCATTATGTCTATCAGCCCAAATACCTTGATCAGCAAAAATCAGAAGAACTTGATCATGAGAAAAAGTTAAAAGAAGACAGCCCTAGAAAAACACCTAACAAGGAAAGTTCCCTGCCTAACCTTCCTGTCTCATTAGCAAGCATTAAAGAGGAGCCCAAAGAGGTCAAGCGTTCTGATTCTCAATCAGTGGATGAGAGCAAGATAAAAAACGATGATCAAAAGACTCCTGTAAATTGGAAGGACTCTCGGGGTGCTAGAGTAGCAGTTTCCTCACCAATGAGTCAGCATCAGTCATACATCCAGTACTTGCATGCTTATCCGTACCCGCAGATGTATGATCCCAACCATCCAGCCTATCGCGCAGTCTCTCCTGTCCTAATGCACAGCTATCCTGGTATGTATTCCAAAACCCGCCTTGCGCGCTAGTTAAGATTTGTATCCGCAGGTTCAGTAAAGCCTGCAATTTAAGATTTCTGTTAGTAGCTAGGCTAAATTAGAAGCTTCATGGGTAACGTTGTGTTGCTTGTGCTTCCACTGGGGAACGTTCTGTAGATGAAACTGGTTTAATACAAGATGTTCCTTTTATGAACTCTCAAGTTGCTCAACGCTTGACAGTCTACTGTTGCTGTTAGACTGACAGATAGTTTATTGCCTATAAGAATATTCTAAGCACTTACTGTCAGAACCATTATAGTTACTATTCCTTTTACTTAAAGAGGACCCATAAATGTCTGAAATGGTTATCAACTCAACCCTCTTTATAACCTCCATTCATCAGGGTAAATTAGGTGATGAAATTGAAGAGCAGTCATGCCATTTGGTAGTCATGTGATCTACTTTTGACGTAATTGTCAGTTCTGATATTCTCTCCTCCTACCCTGATATAATCAAAATGTAAAAACAGTAACTTGATGTGGTATTTATTGTTTATCTGCAGGGGCCTATCTCTCTCCAGGATTTCATTATCCAGTTTATGGGAAGATGTCAGGGAGAGAAGAGGCAGAGAAGGTCAACACCAGCCCAAGCATCAATGCAAAACCAACCACTGAGTCCAAAGCACTGGATTTGCTCCAGCAGCATGCCAACCAGTATCGCAGCAAGTCACCTGTTGTAAGGCTTTGTCTGTTCTTACTGGAGAGTGTCGCTTACAGGAAGGGGTAGAGGAGGAACATAATTGTGGAAAGCACACAATCTGGCATAAAGCTATGAGTGCATGATTCTTCTTTATAGTACTCCTTACAATAAAAGCAGTTTATAGTCAGAATGTGGCATAAACTGGAGGTCACAGATCTGTGTAACACAGAGGTTTCCTGTCTTGAATAGACTCATATAGAAATACAGATTCAGAGATGTCTCCTGGTGCACAGATTTTTGCAGTTAAACAGGAACCTCCTGTTTGGAAACATAATGAAATGAGAGGTTGGGCTATGGATTTTGATAATATCCCCTCCTTGCATTTGCCACAAATCCACATCTTCTAAGCAGCTGATTACCAGCCCCCATTTCTGAAGATTTATAACAAGATTTACAAAGTTGAAACAAGTACTGTTATTTTACTTTCAGATAAGTTGTTGCTGGTGTTAACTGTGAGCAAGTCACAGGGTCTCATTCTATTTGCTAAGAGATTTTTCTGATATTCAGTCAAACTTGATTCCCAGAGAGCTTTAGAAGGTTGAGCATTTTCAGCAGCATACCTAGGTTGTTTAGGCATTGGCAAGCCAGGCAAGCTTCAGGGAGCCCAAAACTAGAAGTCACCATGTAGCTTCAAGATGTAGCCTCAAAGCCTTTGTGCATTGCAAAATCTTCCATTATCCAGAAAGATTAGTTTGAGATTAGAATCAAGTGCAAATAATCCGGTAGAGATACTTCCGAAAAAGTGAGCTACGTCATTTGTATTCAAGAAGTTTTTGATGGGTAGTGGCACATAGTTTTGTTGTAATTTCATCCCTCTTAAAGTTCTCACATCAGTTTTCTTTCACTTTCTCTTGCTAGCCTGTGGAAAAATCACCAGCCGAACGTGAGCGGGAAGCAGAAAGGGAGCGAGACCGCCATTCTCCTTTCAGTCAGCGGCATCTCCATACACACCACCATACACACGTTGGAATGGGCTACCCTCTTATACCTGGACAGTATGACCCATTTCAGGGTGAGCAGAAAATTGTCAATGGGTGGGATTAGCTTGCCTTATAGAATTGTTGCCTTGACACTGGAAACTGTGCCTACATTAAGCATTTTGAATAGACAGCCCGCTGTTAGAACAGAAGTGCTTTACATTTAGGAAGAAGGCTTGGAAATCCACAGCATGTACTAGGAATAAATTAATAGCTTCATGTGTGAGAAATACCAAGTTTTGTTTCCCAAACTGGGTGTTCAGACGCTATTAAAGATGTACCAGTTAGGCTGTCATCCACATGAATGTTTTGATTCCTCCTGCAAAATGACATTAACTGGCTGAAAGGCAGTAAAATATCCAAACCAAACAACCTCCTTTTTGTATAATTAGGGTTGTGTAAGCAATGGAGGAAGTGTAGCAAAAACAAAAGCTTTTTATACTGAACATATTTTATGTACAAGGCATTACAGTCACAAGGGTTTGTGCTTGTTATAATTTGACTGTTTGAAAGGGGACTCTTTGTATTTTGGCAAATGCCGTGCACAAAGTTGCAGTCAGGGAAAAAGCAGTATAGTGAGATACAATTTATTCTCCCTAGGTTTTATAGCGGTCTTTGAATGTTTTTTCTCTAACCGTGGACTCTAGCTGAATTAAAAGGAGGCTTCCTCCCATGCACCAAAGTATGTGCTACCACAATTGGTGGCTAAATGATATTTCTTCTTTACATTGACTTGGTGCCTCAGCACTTATTTTTCCTGTGTAAAAGTCTTGACATTTCTCAGTGTGATTCTGTGATTCTATATGCATTTTGGGATGCATTATGCTTGTTCAGTAGCAAAACTGTAAAAATGGTAAGTTCTTATGGAAGTATTGTATCCTGAGAAGCTGGCATGTTGTTTCTGTAATTCACTGTGACTTTTGATTCTTGTTGTTTCCTGATACCTATTATTTCTACTGAGCTTCCTATTCATGAACTCTCATACAAACCACTTAGAATCACGCAGTGCAGTATTTGGACAAGAAAGCAGTTAATAGAAATGCTGTAATTTCTTGTAGAATATGTATCAAAGACAATTTAGTTTATTACAGAAAGGTATATTCATCATACTGTGCAGACTGTCTTAACAATGTTGCCTGCAATATTTGTTATTTGTGTAGTGATAACCCCTTTACACTTTCTGGTTGTTTGCCTTAGAGATCCTTCCTACCATTTCTCTGACCACAAAAATGCATTAAAACCAGAGGTACATCAGCATTCCTTTGTTTCTTCTTTCTCACAGGATTGACCTCTGCTGCCCTTGTTGCCACTCAGCAGGTGGCTGCACAGGCATCTGCATCTGGTATGTTTCCTGCACAAAGAAGGTAAATGGCCAATAAATTATATATTGTAACACAGAGAGGAGAAAGCAAATCACAGATTTTTTTTTAGCCTGCTGGTGTGCATTTCCTTGTATGACACAGTTTTTAAGGTTGAGAAAAACTTGGTACTCTGGGGTACTTGCAGTTTTGTTCTCCTTAGAATAACACTTTGTCCTTAGTTGTGTTCTTTAATTGTAACATAGGTCATTAAGAACAAGTCTTCAGAGATTTTCCATAGAGTGTGTCTTAAGGATTGGTATTAAGATAAAACAAGAGATTATTAAATACAATTTATGAGATCCAGATTTTTAATAAAATGAGTTTAAAATTGTTCAGTTCAGTTCAGTTGGCTCCATGCGTGACCAGAAAAACTTAGGATTTTATCTATTCTGCAAGTCTGCCTGGCTTGTTCTTGCTTTTAGGGAGGTTTGTTTGGGAGCCCATGGGAGAGGATTTTGTATTTAAATTGCACACCCATGTCATACATACCATACATTGGTATTCAACTTAATGTCATACATTAAGTTGTATACCCATGTCAGGCATGTCATTACATGCCTGAAAGCCTCAGTTGTTTACTAGGTTGTCAAGAGGAAAACTTCTGCATTATGATGTTCCCATATCAAGTGAAAACTCCAAAGCATCTTTTAACACTAGGGTTTCATTCACTGCTGCCATGTTAAGACTCAGAGTTTAATGTATCAAACAGAACCTTGAAGTTGCATCTTCTGTGTGTCTGAAAGTTGATGCTGAAACAATCAACATTTAGCTAGAATTATTTGAGTAAGAAAGTTTGTAGCCCTGGAAGAGCAGATGGATGATAGGGTATCAGAACCCAGAAGAAAAATCCTGGCACAGGTTACTTCTCAGGATGTTGTTCCTGTCAGGGGAGCGATGAGGACATGGCTTGCTGTCTTTTCTTCTTGGGTTTGAGAATACTTTTATAGATTTCATTTCATGATGCATTCAAATTGTAGGAAAAAAAAAGTGTGAGGAAAGGATGCTGCTTACTAAAACCTTCTTCTTTTCTCTTTTCAGAGAATGATGAATTTGGGGATGAACATTGTCATGTGACTGGATCACATGAGGAAGCGCTTTATTACAGACATCAGTTCCATGGTGTTAATTTGAAATGCCTTAATGGCAGGCAAAAACCAGTCATTTCATTTTTGTAAATTGCAGATTTTATCACAGAGTAACAAATGTTGCTGTAATTAGACTTCTGTTTTTATATATATATATGCGTATATATATATATACATATATATATAAAAATATATATATATTCTTTACTTTTTTTGTATCAGTACCGAGGCTCGCACACAGGGTCTGCTGCTAAGTTGCGAACCACACACTAAATGGAGATATGTATTTGTCATGTTTAGAAGGCGTTAACTGCAAAAGGCTGTTAGTTTCTTTTCTCTTCTTCTTCCTTTCCTTTTTCTTCTCTCTTTTTTCCTTTCCAATTGTAAATAAATAATGTTATGTATCAGTGTGCCTGAACCTTGCATACCCTTCTGGTATTTCCCACAAGCTCTCAGAGAGGCTAACTTTGATGACACTTTGGTACAATGTAGATGTCTATTTGGTGGTTCCTATTAAGATGCATCAGTGTAAAATGTTACTGTATTCACTGTTTCATTGTAATTGTGTATTGTGAAAAATATACCTTTGGAAGGCATGGGGATTCTAGTACCACAAAAACTGTGTTGTATATAATGTATAGATTTTAAATGGAGATAATGAGCATCTGTGAATAATGAAATGTCTTTTTTGATAATCTTGAATGGCAGATAACCTAATAGCCTGCATATGAGAAGACATCTGTGATTGTTCTATTACTTGAATAGTCCTGCAGTCTTTTTTTTAATGTTTACAATTACTCAAATTTAGGAGAGACTTTAATGCCATTACCTGTTTACTTGTTTTATGCTGTAACCTAGTTTATTTTATGTAAAACCCATATCAAATGCTTTCATTTTTTACTTGCTTTAAATAATTTGGCAATCAGAATAATGAAAAACTTTGAATTTTTAATTTTTTTTTCTGGGTGTTCTTGAGCCACTTTGAAGGATGTGCCATAAGTGTAGATAGCAGAGGGTGCAGCAATGGCACAGCTCCTAGTCGTGTTCCTGCTGGGCCTGTGCCATTGTCCTCTCCCAGCAGGCAATGCAGGGTCCAAGCCAGATGGCAGATGGACCTTTTTCTGTTGACCCTGATAGGCTCAAAAAAGGCCCATGGTAACACTTCAGATGGTATTAGTGGAACTGAAGTCTCTAATACCTGTTTTAAAGCAGCTCTGTATGCTATAATTTATAGGCAATTTCCTTCCTATTATATCTGTATTGCCCTTCCATCCAAAAATTAATAGATGCCTAAAAACAGAGGACCTGTCAGTTTAAAAAAAAAATTGCTGTGTCTAACCTGCATTATCACAAGATAAATACCACCTGTTTTGTTACAATGCAGTTAACCCAGTACACAGTAACATGAAATTGCTAATCATGATATGAAAAAAATCAAATTTACTGGTCAGATTTTTGAGGCTTTAACTCTTTTCCTTTTCTACATTTCCTGGTTACATTGATTGTCAAAACCGGTTTTTAAAGTTTTACTGTTTGTTTTTGTTTTGTGTTTGTTGGGGTTTTTTTTGACAGGGTGAATTACTGCAAGTTAAAGGTTGTTCTTGAAGTTGGTTCCATTTCTTCTACCTTGTGAATACTTAATACAGAAGGATGAATTAAAGATTCCCAACAGACAAGCACACTTGGACTTTTATATTACTATGATGAATCTGCCATTAATATTGCTATAATTGTTTTATTTTTATAGGCATAAAATCGGTTCCCTTAGTGAATAGTTATAAGGTTTATTGATTTTTATTACACATCATTCATCTGTGGCTTACTATTATTGTCTTGTTCTGAACACATCCAGAAGTCTCACAGTGGTAACATACTACGAGTTAGCCTCATTAAAAAATGGGAAGGAAGGGGTGTTTTCTTTGAAAAAGGGGATATTGTGAATGCAGGGCTCTTGAAATAATAAATGCCTTATTACTTCTATAGTAAAGGCTCAGATGGCTTTTGTGTTGAAACATACCATTGACTTTTGTTTTTTTCTGCCTAAACCATTAATGCTACCACAGCAAAATAGTTCTTATAAATTCACACTGTTGGTAATTTTTCGTGTGGTTTGAGTGTCATAACTGGAATTAATTACTCTAATTGATACAGGGTAAGCAACAGTTAAAATTACAATTAATGTTATAGTTTTACTGTATCCTTGAAGTCTGTAAGAGTGGCTAACATGTCTTGCTATTTATTGTCTTCCTCCATTTAAGATTATTATGTCTCCCATCTAGCTTCATAGCCTTCTTTTTGGTTTAACACTCACCATATTCACCTCCCTAAAGGCTGAGCCACAGTGAGTGTCACTCTCTGGTTCAGCACTCCCCAAAGCCAAAGGGTCCTCACCCACACATCTGAGCACTGATGTGCAGCTGCCATGGTCATTTCACCACTTTGGGAGCATCCAAAGTAAGAGCAGACTGAAGCAGTAATACAATTTATGCACCTGGGAACTAAGAGCTGTAGAGGCTGGTCCCTGAAAAGGGACAGCAGAAGCATCATGATACAGATACATTTACACTCAGTTTTCCACAGGATGGGATTATCCTTTTTGCTACCTCTAGCTGACCTCTACCACCCTGCCCTTCCAGCAGCAGCTAACAGTGACCTTGCTTCTGTCTTTCATCCAGACATTGCTGGATGTCTTGCAAAGGTGGAGCAGGGTTTATGCAGTACACTCATTTGAGTTTCTAAGTCTGTCCATGTAAATGCAGCTAGAGAAATGAAAGGTCTGTCAGTGCAAGCCCATTACACAGACTCAAAAACCCAGCCAGGGATCTACTGCTTGTGATATTTGCAGTGGGAGAAAAATAGATGTGGACAGCAAAGGAGGGTGGGGTGCTTTTTTGAGCTATCATATAGCTCTAGGGGCTGAAATAGAACAGAGGTCTAACCAGCTGAGCTGGCTGACTACCAGGGCTAACCTAGAGCTGGTGAAAATGGGGGCTAAGAGAAACATAACTTCAGTTTTGTAATTTTAGAATTCCCTGGTGGCCTTGGGGAACACCGGAGAGGTCACAAATCTAATTCTGCACCACACATCCCCTCCTTGCTTCTGATAAATGCACTGGTTAGGCTTAACCATTTGGTCTTGAGTTACATTTGTCACTCTGCTGTCAGAACAAGGACCCCCAAAGGACATGAATTTAGAGAATCCCTGAATCCATCCTAAAACATACACGAGGGATTGTTGATATTGGCGTAAACAAAGGACTCTATAGTCCCCTTCTGCAACTCTCCACCCTGGCTCTTCTCAGAGAACCAGTGAGTCAGGCAGGCAGTCTAATTCATATGTCATTCCTGGCATCAGTCTTGTCACTGTCACAACTGACAGAAGTACTGCCCTCACGTTTCCATCTGAGAATCTCATTCTAGTGTTTGCTTGCCACTCTCTTTTCTCCTCTCCCCTCTCTGTGCCACTTGCTGGCTTAATGAGCTCTCTTATATCCAGCTGATACCATCAAAACTCTATTTGCACATCTAAAAGCTTTCTGCATACATTGTAAGTTTGACCCTTGATTAGTTCTCTCCTTTTATCACAATTCATCTGTTGACCTGCACCTTTATCTTAGTCTGTGTTAATGTCTCTTTGCCTCTCCTTAGCCTACAGTGTTTGGGACAGAGAACATATTTCACTTCAAATTCATACACTGTAGTTCATATTTATAGCTATCTCTTAATAATAGCAGGAGCCCCTCACAGAGGATAGTGCAAGATGCCATGAGTAGCTATGACAGACCACTGGTTAACAAGGAGCCTAAGGTAACTAACAAAAAATGTTATAGTTTTCAAAGGTATTTTGAAACCATCCAGTGACTCAAAATTGTGAATGATACAAAGCCCACATAGGAAGTCTGAGCCTTTATCTCCCTGCATCAGAGGGAACTGGAGACATACAGTCATTACTTAATATGCCAGCTTTGTTCTGCTTTAGAAAGAGAGTTCTGGTTTCACTTTCAGCACTTTATGTAGCTCTCTGCACTAAACACCCTATAGCATTACTGTGAACTACAGTTCTCCCTCGGGAAGATTTCTTTTTTCTAGGTCAGTATTTCCTAAGTTCTCATAGCTTCAGCCTTTTTGCCAAGGTTGGCTTTTTTTCTTTTCCGTCTCTTTTTTTTTTCCTTTTTTTTGTCATTCTTTCTTTTTTTCTTTTCTTTTGGAGGGGGTAGAATCTCACTGTAACCAAGAAGTGCAAGAGGTTTTCATTAAGGGGAGGAGACATCAGCTGAAGTTGTGCATGTTCCAGTGGTAGGGAGATAGACACCCTGTAAAATTCTTATACTAGCTGTTAGTAATTTCTGTGCAACATACACTAAAATAGGGCTTTCAAATTCAGTTGCAACTCCGAAATTTCTCATCTGGACTGATAAATTAGCAAGCTTAAAGGTTTAGTGAAGGTAATTATTACTTGCAGCCTAGAAATATTTGTCATGAAGAAAACTTAATCTCCATCTTAACACAATAGAAAAATGTTCTAGGGCTATGAAAGTGTAGATTTGGTTGCAAACAAATGAATTCCTGCAGACCCAGCTGATATCTGTAGTTCAGTTCCAGTGCCTCACAGATGTTTCCACAGTACCATGGCCATTTTAGCTGCGATATAAAGATGTATGCTAATTAATAAAAAGATGTATGCTAATTAATTATATGGTATCTATCATTTGAGTTAGCTGACAAGAGGAACAGCAGCTTGCTGGCTGCTTTGGGCATAATGCTGCAGGACATCCTCATGAAAGAGTGCAGCAATGCCTGATAAAAATTAGAATTAGATCAGTAGGCAAAGGCTCTCTGAAAGCCTGTGTAAACCCTTAATACAGGAGACTAATTTTAAAGCATCCATCTCGACAAGTAAATGACTTTGTTCTTTTAATTGCTTCCAAGGCCCTGAGGGTATTACCAAGCCTTGGTCTGCCTGCCCAGCCTCCCACGGAGCTTCCTCTTCCACCCTTTCTCAGTGGCCCTGGACTCACATTTCAGTCCAGGCTGTTCATCTCTGGCTCAGGGATATGGATGCCTCGGGCTAGAGCTGTACCATAGCAGTCTTTCCCCTTTGCTAGGGTTAGTGTGGTGGGACCTGCCAGTATCCAGGAGCCCCCAGCCCTGACTGCACCTTTAGAATGACTAAGAATGTGCAGTTTCTGCTCTTAAGGGATTTGTGTTTGGGCTGTTTCTTACAGAATGTTATGCAGGGAAAGGGCTTTGGCAAGACCCCTGCCAATGTTTTTTTTAAATAGACAAATATAAAGAGGAATTTTTCTTTATAGGTTTCAAGTCAAACAGTGGAAATGAGGTGTAGAATAAAAAGCCCCAGACTGAAGAGCCCTTGCATAGTTAACAGCCACCATGAAAAATCAGTCCTTTTTTTTTTCCTTATTTTTTAACCATCTTTCCTCAACAGTATAAACTTGTATTTGAGAGTCCAAGTGACACTAGAAATAACATGAGGATACAGGAGCATTTTTTTCCTCTCCTTCTAGTGAGAGTGACTGAAAGGGACAGTTAGCTGTAAAAAGAGCTGGCTCTTAATACATACGCTCAAATTAGGCACCTGCTGTATACAGAACATGTTTCTCATTAATGAGCTCCCTATTCAGCAGTGGTCAGCTCTGCTGCCTGCTTCAGCAAGCTGACTACCTTCTTTTGAGGTTCTGTTCCCCAGAAGAGAGTGGGAGGACCAACATCAAGGGCTACATGGACTGCAAAAAGAGCAGAAATTTCTGCTCTTCCTTTGCTTATAAAAACCAAAGCAAGGCTTGCTTTTTTATAATTTCCTTTTGTTCATACCTTTCCCCACTCTGTCACTAAGTCAAGTATTTGCAGTGATGAGCCTCATCAAGCCACTGATTTTCAAGTACAGCTCCAGACAGAAAAGGTCATTAAAATGTCAATGACAACATGTTCCATGCCGTGCATTGGAACATAACAATTTAATACCAAGCTTTGCCACAAGTATCTGCAGCCTTAATTCATTATCTTCCTGATTGAAAAGAAGCTGATTTACTTGAACAGAGAAATCATCAAATCTTAAGACTCTAAATGACTCGTGGCTTTCCTGAAACCAGTTAACCACTTTCTCTTTGATCTGTCAGGAGTCTATCCCCATGTTTGGATTTATTTCCCCAAAAAAGTTGTAGCAGAAGCTGCTAGAGAAAGAAAACACTAAAAACAGCAAGACAGAGTCTAGTCCTTTATGCTAGAACACCTCTCATTAGTCTCAGGTAGACTCTTCTGCAACTCAGGTAAAGATTTGGTTCCTTGAGGCAGAGCAAGAAATTGCTATTTGGTATAACTCCTTCCTTCTTCCTTGAGCATATGTGCTCTCTCAGATGCTCATGTACTTACTCTCCCCTTTATTACAGGGTCACATATATATGCCATATGCATGATTTGATACCAGTTTGCTTAGAGGTCTCTTTTGTAGCCCACTGGCAATAAAATAGCTGAGCAATGACTGCTCAGCTTTGGAGTTTTGTATCTGCACTTCACACTAGATCACAAGCTTTTAAAACCTTGTCCTACTTCTAAAAGCGTTAGTGAACATACACTAAAATCCAGTTGTATTAAAGGAGAGCAGGATATGTAGTGTATTGGCCTGGCAAATTATTCAGTGTGCACCCAGAAAGGGCATGGAACAAGTAAATCTGGCCCTGATATGTAGGGAGGACAGGACGCATTGACATAAAAGTCACTAGGGATAAAACTTTTGAGTATGCTCTAAAGGCTTCAGTGCTGTGCTCTGTAGTGACACACACAGGGCTTTGGAGAGTTGTGGGTCCAGCAAGGTCACCCAAGCAGCACAAGGAGCAGTGGTGTCACGTAAGTCACTGAGTAGGAGCAGGTGAGTGCCCAGACACTGACACTGCAAACTGCAGTGAGTCCTGCTAAAGAAAGCTCTGGCATTGGATAGGCAGACCTTCACTGTGGAGTTAATATGGAGCAAATGCCCTTGGGGCAGACCTGGCTGTTCTGAAGCTGTTGAGTGCTTGCTACATGCCACTGGTGTATGAGCTGATGAGCTGCCCTCTCGTGTGCTCTGCTTTCCTCAGTGGCAGAGGCCTGCAGCATCAAGGGACAGGGTGTTTACAGTCTGAAGAGAGCCGAGTTACACTAATACATCTGAGCAACTTACAAAGAATAAGATGGGATAAAGCATAGGTCAGTCTTAAAGTTCAAGCATGACCTTGACAAAATGTTGTCTTTAAAGAGCACTACACCTGTCTCATTAGTGACATGCCACTCACTTGCCCCAAAAGGATATTATTTCTCCTGCTTTGGGCTGCTATACAGCAAGAATACACCTTCTGTGCCTGCCATCTGAAGGGATGAGTAAAATATAGAGAAAGAGGGCTTTATTGTAGCGTAGAAAACTATCAGTCAAGGGACTGTATGTGTCAAATCAGAGGTTTGTGTCTCCAGTTACACTTCATCTCATGGTAGAAAGTTGAAACCTTTGGTATGGTTCTCTTTCATTGTTTGTTGCCATTATAAATTCTTACATTCTTTTGGGCCACGTTAAATGGCAGTGTTAGATTACTAGTCACCAGTGTAAAGGGCCCATGTCTCCTCATTAATAGGCTGATGTGTGTTTAAGAAGCCAGTTTGAGTATTTTTCACTGTAAGACTGATATTTCCATCATGGGATATGTTGTTGTACTTGCCTTTGTACTTGCTTTCATTTTGGCTGCTCCAGTTTTAAATATTAGCATTTCAGTGTGCAGCTTAGATGAGCTCAGCTGAATTTTCAGGATGCAGTATTTCATATGTTCCTAAGCTCAAAATTGGTACTATATTTTCATATTAAGTGCCCTATATATATAGTAATGTTTTACAGTCTTGTGGTTTTGTTTCTTGTTGTGGTTTTGTTTGTTTGTTTGTTTGTTTGTTTGTTTGTTTGTTTGTTTTAAACCTTGTTCAATTGAAAGAGGAAAAGAGGCTTGCAGGAATTCAGGTTTGACATTTTGGGGCCTTCCTCCCCATTTTTTCAAAAGGACAAAATTAATTCCCAAATCATTCAGGATTTGGTAGGATTTGGTAGCTGACAGGCAAAACAAGTTTCAAAACAAGTAATTGATTTAATGAAGACAACATTTATCAATAATATTATTACCCCTCTGACTCATGCCAAAACTCATTTGACAGTATACAGTGATCAGTAGGATGCGAATTAAAAACCTTCTCGATTTTGAATCTGCAAGGCAAACACAGGACAATTTTCAGGAGGCTTTATCAGAATGGCTAAGAGCAGTTAGGGACGCAGACCAGATCACCATCTCCCTTTCACAACCCCCACACCCCTTTTCAATTACTCTTTGCCCCTGGATCGCTGCTTAAATTTGCTATCCATTAGTCCCTAGTGATAACATCAAGGTCAGATGCTCTACTCTAATCAACATCTGAATTACCCGTATCTTCTGACACCATCAAAAGCAAATTGCTAGCTAATCACTAGAGGAAGGAGACAACAACAAATAGTTCTGTGACCAGCGAGGCTAATAAAGACCACTTTTCAGTGGATCTCTTTTCTCTTCAGACCCTCAGATATTTCTCAAATCGTGATCTTCTTAATTTTGCCTACATGAGACCAGTAACAGGCCATCTCTGCATTGCCTTTTTAGCAATACTTGTCAATGTAGAAATTGTCTTCAGAGTATGTAGTTTTTTTGCAACTGGTCAATAGGCTCAAATGTTTTGCGCCAGGAAAATGTTGTAGATTTGGTGTGGTCACAGGAACTTAAATGAGAGCTTTGCAAGGGTCTTTCTGCATGGCTCTATTGTGTGTATCTCCTGAGCAGTTGCAAAGCTGAAAGGTGGCAAAGACTTCGAGAGCATTTTTCCCTTCACAAAAATGGGAGGTGTTCGGGGCCAGGCCTGGACCCTTTTTGGGAAATAACTCCACCCCACTGCCTTGCACCATGCTCTGTACCACAAGTAAGGTGCAGAACTTTCTCTGGCCTAACAGATATGGTAAACAAAAGTAACTTGTTCAGAATTTAATTAGTCTTAGGGTAAAGTTATGAAAAAGGGAAACTGAAAAAAGCCCATCTTATGGCATTGAGTCTTTAATCCATCAATAATCATGAGAATATATAACTTGGAAGTAGTCCATGATATTATGTATTTTTCAATAGGCTTTTTGTGTCATTATAATATACACACAGGCAAAAAGGAGCCTGGATTTAAGAAAAGCTGTAGTCTCTTTTAAATGCTTTTGGGTGCCAGCAAACAACAATGAATTTTCTAGGTTAATAATAAGCTAATTAAGGTACAAAAAAAAAAAAAAAGAACAAAGTTATTTTTGAAAGCTCTGGCTATTAAGCACATAATGGTTTCATTATCTAAAGTTCAGTCACAACAAGGACAAAGAAATCTCTCTTAAGTATGCTGAAGAGCTTTTCAGGTTTGAAAAAAAATCAATACTATATTCACACTAATGTTGGCTTGCATAATATATTGACTGTAGTCACCACCAGCAGTCCCATTGGTGGTTTTACATAAAGACTTAAAAGCAATTTTGGATGTCTGAAAGATTCTAATTGTTTTTTCCTTTTCCTGAAAGAGTAATGAAAAGATGACTAAAAAGCAGAATATAGTTATTTTATAACTGGCACTAACAAATTTCACCAATTACAGAGTCCATTCTGTAAGCAATGAATGTGTGGTTCCCAATTAATCTAGTGCACCTCCAGGCAAGGTCTAAATCAGCTGGATACAGCTAAAGCAATTTGCACACAGCTAAAAGCAAATTGGAAAATAAGTGTTCCACGCTACTGCCTATCTTTTCAAGCCAAATACACAATCAGTATTCTGGCAGCAGCACTCTGTCATGTTATTTGCAACTATCAATTTTAATTATAACAATTATTGATTAATTGGGAAAGTGAATATTCTAATGTTCAAATGAAGTTGGTGTGGCTACTGGGGATCATTTTTCACTTAAATGCGTGTGTGCATTCAGTATTAGGAAACACCATGCAAAGAATATACATGCAAAGAATATACTTCCACCACTGTGATGAACTCAGATAACTACCATTGAAGGTGCATCTGTGATATCTTTTTTTTTTTCCAGTCTGTTTACAAGAAGCATCCAGTTTTAGGATTCACCATTCTGCTGTACAGAGAGGGTAATATGAATTGAATTGAGGTCTGAGAGGACTGAGTGAGGAACATAGGCAAATACTTTCAAACTTGGGCATCTAAAATCAAGCTCCTATTTTCTTACTTAACCACCCAGAGTGCTCCTGCTGCCCATTGGCATGGGTTATTTTTCTAACCTATTTACTTTTAGACTCAAGCTGTTCTTTTGTAGAACAATGCTTATCTTGGAACAGAGAAAAAAGAAATATCCAGCCCTAGCTGAACTAACAAGAACATTATGTGTTTCAGCTAAATAAATAGCTGGGGGAAGAGGGCATCCTGACTTGAGCAGTTACAGACACAAAGGCTGAACATGAATTCTCTGAATCCGAGTTCCTGGTACAGGTTCATCTCCACTGCTAATCAAATGCCCTGTGTAGAGTTTCTGAAAACATTCTGTTTCCATTTGAAGTGATGCAGTAAACACTCCACTAATAATTACTGTGCTCCAGAGAAGCCTTTCAAGTGCACTGCAGCCCGCCTCTGCTGAGGCTGGGGGAAAACGGGAGTTTTCCCATCACACATGCTCTGCTTGCCTCATGGCTGAACGTGCCTGCTGCACAGGGACACATCCTACAGCACAGCTCAGAGCTGGTACCTGCCCCTTCTGTGGGCAGGCGGGGCACAGCCGCACCACCTGCCTGGCTGCTGCTCACAGAGGCATGACTTCTGTGTTTTAAAAAGGTAACAAGGGTAGCTGGAGGTAGTAACATCCCAAAGCTCTGGGCCACCACTGAGGTCAGATGAAAGGGATCAGATCCAGGAGCACAGTGCTGCCCATTTACCTGATTTTGAATTTAAAGCAGTGTACTAAGTAAACATTTTTTGTGCGGTTTTGCAAATAATGGTCAGTGGATAACTGGTGTAGTAGGTGACTCATCACACTTTTGTTGGGAAACTGTGGATGGATGTGAAACCGGGAAGGCCAGCTGCTGCAATTAGTTATCAAGAGGGAATAATGTCAAAGACCTGCACAAGAATATAGCTATGAAACACCCACTGTCTTGTCAAAGCCTAGTACAGCTAATCATCTGCTTTGAAAATGCAAGGGAATGCATCCTTGAGTTGTACAAGAAGATCTCTCTGCCTATTCACTAGCCAACAAAATTGTGCTTACAGTGCCTTATACTGTAATAGAAAAAAATGGAAAAAAAAAAGGAAAAAAAAATAGCAAAGGCATTGAAATGAGTCCTGAGTGTGATAAACATGGGAATGCAAGTGTCTGATAACAAAAGTACTCTCTGAGAAAAAAAATAGTGAGATGCTTAGAAAAGTATACATATATGTGAGATACCTGGTGATCAGGTGCAGCTTTGGCACACATGCACACACAATTAGTGAAATACTGTTTTCTGACATGTTTCCTGCTTTTGTCTTTTCTCTTTTGTTTGAAGTTTAAATTATTTTATTCTGCCCACCAAAGCTTCCAACCTGTTCAGCTTAGTGCTGCATGAATACGCTTGCAGGGAGAGGCCTGTCCCCAACAATTTCATTATTCTTTTCTTTATCTTTGTTTTGTTGAAGAAAAAAAGCCGTACATATGGAAATTTCCTGTCTCATAGTATTTACCACTACAAGTACTCTTCTAATAGAGAATCATGAAAAGTTATAGATCTCAATCCTTTAACCTGCTGTAAAATAGTAAGATTTGTATTTTGTTAAGCCATAAAATGATGATGTTGCACCTTCTCTATTATTTTAAACATAGCATTAATTTTGAAATTGCCATGCCTGTCCATAACTTTGGGATCAGGTACGTACCTCAAGGGGTCCTGCTCCATCTCCAATAAGTGTTTTTTTCACTTCAGATTAATATATTTTCATTTGCCCTGTCAACCTATGCAGATGGAGCAGGCCTCAAACCACACAGGGTCAAGTAGGAGCTCAATTAGACAGAGTTATTTTTAAGTTCTGAAGGGCACAGGGTCAGCACACTGGAGAGATTTAAGCACCTAAAAATGTAGATAGGTGTCTCATGTATTTTCAGAAGTGCTATCACTCTGCAGTCAAGGGGAGCTTATTGAACATCCTTGCCATTCTTGTTTGAAACTTTTTTATTTATAATATATTCCCTGTAGATGCAGGGATTCATGTCTATCTTTCTGCTGTAGAACATCCCATTTATTCCTGTCTTTAACTTCCTAATTTTAGCTGGGTAATTTTTCCTATGTATGTTTTTATACTTATTTAAAAGGCATGGTGAAGGTACCTGTCAAAAGGTTTGTGGAAAGCCAAATAGGAGCAGGCTGCTTGAATCACCCTTTTCATATACATGAGCCCCCTGACTGTCAACAGGTTTGTGAGGCAGGGCTTCCCTTGCCAGAAATGGTAGACAGGAACCAAGCTTAAAAGGTTTCCAGCATGAAAGAGAAGTAGTCACCTAGAGCTAGAGGCACTCTGACATTTTAATCTAAAACTGTGAATTATCTTGGGATTTTAGACACATTTGGAATACAGCAGATGACACACAGACCTTAGGATTTCCTTTTGGAAACAACTTAGGAAAATGAGAAACCTCTACCCTCAGCCATATTTTATTAAATCTACCTTCTTAGTTTGCTCTTAGAATCACAGAATAATTTATCCTGGAAGACACCTGTGAATGTATGCAGTCCAGCTCAAAAAAGTTTTGATTAGAAGAGATTTTTCAGGGCTGAAAAAATTCATTTTAAAGGATGGAAATCCCACTCCTCTCTAGGCTTCTGTTCCAATATTTCATTGTCTTCACAGTGAAAATGGCCTAGTTGAAATTCCTCATGTTCTATCTCATATCGTTTGGTTTTTTGCCCACCCCTGGGAAGGGGAAAAGCTTTGGGAAGGGTCTGGCTCCACTTTCTCCTCATCCTTTCACCATATACCTGTAGCTAGCAGTCAAATCTCCCTTCGTCCTTCCTTTTTCAGGGCTGAACACACTCAGATCTTTTTAGCCATTATGACCTCATGCATTGGTTTGACAGCACCAGCAGCAACAGCACATTTCATTTCTTGTTCCTAATAATGAATGGGACAGGACCAGGATGTAAATGCTACCTGCATAGAGTTGGAATAAATCCTTAACAAGTTTTTTAATTAGGTTCCTCAAAAACAGGTGGTTAGATCTAAAGAATTTCACTAGAAGTCAGCAACTAATTAATTCCTGAAGCATTGGCTGAATGTAATAATATGTAGTAACAGTACATACGAGGGCAGAGAGTATGTGCACTACAAAGTTAAATCCTAATAGAATAATCACCCCAGAGGGGGTCATCAAAAGCTAGTAGAAATTAAAGCAATGCAGAATGCTCCAGGTTAGACTAAAGTGATTTCCCTCAGAGCAGATCTGTAAAGACCAGATGAGGTTTTAACTGCTGGTTTACATACTTGGGGTCTTACAATATCCAGCAGCTTACAATATCCAGCACCTGTGTGTGTTGCTCTTGATATTCCTGTGGTTCCCAGCAGAAGAGATGGAGCTGTGCAGCAGGGTGACAGAGAGAGCCTTCACCATAGTGCCGGGAGTTTCCGTGTTAGGTACTATCCCACTCAGTTGTTTGCCATTACATGATTTCACATCTACAAACCTGCCATGGAGTAAAATGGCAAGGTCAGTCTTTTCAGTCTGCTGGTGATACAGATTCATCTCTCAGTTGTTCCACAGAGCACACAGAAGTACATTTCCTGGAGTCTGAGTGTGGTATGGGGTAGGTAAAGGCCAATCAGCTGAAATCAGTCTGGAGGATAGCAAAAAAAAAACAAACTCTCCAGAACATCTGCTTTCATAGGATTCCTGCTATTTTTATAGGAAATACAACTGGTAACTCACAAGACACTGACCACAGCAAATCCAACCCTGACTGTCTCCTTAGATTGGAATCCAGGTCTGAAATATAATTTTAATCCGGCTGTGTGTCCTCACATCTGCCGTTCTGAGATTTATTACAAATCTTTACAATTTCCAGAAAAGTGTATTTAGTGAGTGTCAGAAGACGAACAATGCTGCAGATTACAAACCAAGCTCCAGTTCCAGGTTTGTTTGGCAGTCAGATACACCACGGCAGCTAGGTGCTTGCTCCAGGCAAGAAGATCTGCCTAAATGTATGTTGATAGCTACGGCAGGAAATGTGGGTGACTACTTATGTGTTTGGCATACACTTTGGTGACCTTGATACCTTTAGGTGCTATCATCCTGTTCTGGCTTCAAATTCATTTTAGCCTTGACAGAAGTTTTGTGGGGCTCCTGGTTGCACAAATCTCCTTTAAGAGAATATTAGTATTAGATTAATGCACGCGGGTGGGTGTGTGGGTGTGTGCACAGAAGAAACAGCTCTGCCTAAAGGGGCCAACAAGAATCCGATCCACTAAATATTTCCAGTGTTGAATATGACATTGTTTCCAAACTGCTTATGCTTCTCATTTTTATTGTTCAATTTATTTCAGAGATAATTAGATGAATCTGGTATAATGGTTCTTCATCTTAGTTTTTAGAGATAACAGTGCTAAAAATGCAAAACAATATCAGTCAAATCTGGACAACATGAAAAACAAATAATAAAAAAAGGAGCAGCCAAAGCTGACCTTCACAAAATTACTGCTGAATGTGACCCAGTCTGAATGATGCATCCATCCAACCCAAGGATTTAAGTCTCTTACAAGTGGGTTTGTAATATGACAGAGTATTGGTAAGATCTTTCGAAAAAGACAAGAAAATGCACTCTGATGTGAACTTTAAATTACAAAAGGCTCATTAAAAAGCTTGTAATTAAACCAAATTTCACAGTGAAGTGCATTTCTTTCTCTGTTTTTCTTATTTCTAATACTATAAGTATGTATACATATTATATGTAAGTCGACTTTTATGTGTAAGATATTTAAGTACATATACATGCACATAAATATGTAAAACTTCAACTGATTTTCAGACATTTAAATAAATGGAATATTTTCAAAGGCATTAATGGAATAAAGTTCACTAAGTTACCCCAAACTGCAGAAGCTTTAAAGGCTGTTTTTGAAATGTCAGTTGTTTTTTAATTAAACAGAGAAAGAATGTGGATGTAGAAGTTGTGAGCTGCTGTTGACCACTAGCCCAGAGTACATCCCAGCCCTGGCTGATACCTGTGACAGGTTTCTCTTCATGCTGCAGGAGCAGTGGATGCCACCACTGTCATCACTGCAGTGAGGGTGGCACTCTGCCTGCACCCTCCCTGGCATGCTAGGCACAGTGATCCTCTGGGAAGGGGATCAGACAGCACATGCTTGTGAACAGCTGTGAGGTGAGTCTTTATTTGGCTGGAGGACATTTTTTAGGTCTTGGGAGCTGTGTTGGGGTCTCCTCCTTCATTAGTATTTCTAATTTTTCTAGAGGACTTTAATACATGTGTATACTGCCTTTCAGCACATGGTTAGCCAATACTCCAGAGAGGTCCTGCTGCTTTTCTTCCCCCAGAAGCATCACTCAGTCTGGGGGGGCCGTGCCAGTCAAGGGCAGACTTTGAGACAGGAGGAATGGTATTTCCTTGGTAGGGACAGCAGCCTCCTTTTGGGTATTTATGTTCTATTTCCCAGGCATCTGCTCATCATTTCCCTGAGTGTTTCGATAGGGTAATGCAGTGCACATTTTGAGAGGGTAGAAGCTGCCACCAGCAGTGAGGTTCAAAGGGATGATGAAAATGTTATGGTGTCCAAGTTATTTTCTTATACTGACTCTTTCTTTTTGCTACTTCAGCTCCACTCCACTCTCAGCAGGTAAATAGTACAGATTTGAATTCACTGTGCCAGAGATGCTGACGTCCCTGATAAATTTAAATTCATAACAGTGTCAAAGGTATAGAGGCAACTTGGCCCAGTGGGCAAAATGGAGTGTAAAAAATAATCTTCTATTCCTGTAGAAATTAATGGAATTTGTTTGCACTTCAAGTAGGGCTGACTGTGGTTCAATGACACTGAATTTCACAGAATTGCATTGATTTGCTAATGAGCAATTTACACCACTATTTTCTTGCCTTTAAATTTGACCCTTTCATTTCAGCTTGAATTGATGATTACTGTGGGAACAGAAGGAACTAGATTCACTTCTCTGGAGTGAACATAATTCAGTGAGCAAACTATAGAAGTGTTTGATGGGAAAGTAATCCAAGGATTAAAAATGTCACCAAAGAAGCAACAGAAGAAAGAGTGTCTGTCTGGTGAATGGTCACAGTGACTAGAACGTGATCCCTGGCACCCCTAAATGTTGGGGTGCTGCCCCCTTGTCCAAAGCGAATGCTGTGGAAGAAGGCTGGCATACACAAATATGATTTTAATAAACTCCTGAAAGGTGCTGCCAGCCCACTTCCCCTAGACCCTGTGGGCCTGTTTCAGGGATGTTGCAAGGAGCAGGGTGGTGGGTTCCCGGGTGCGGGACGCCCTGGCAGTGGGCGCAGGGAGGGCTTAGCCCGAGGCACAGGCGCGGAGCAGTGGCGCGGTGCCGGGGCTGTGGGAGCTGGACTGCACACAGCTGACCTGCTCCGGCTCCAAGGAAAGAAAGCCCACATTAGCATGTAAGCAAAGGAAGTCAAAGTGATCTCATTCATAGAGCTTTCTCCCATCTATGTCAGGGGAGTTGGTCCTCACAGAATAGCCTTTCTCTGGGCCACACAGGGCTCTCTGCCTAATTTTCCTCATTCTTAACCTTTGCCTCTCCATAGTACTGAACTGCAAGACAATGCCAGGATGCTGCATTCTTCCTTTATATCTTAGCTACAGTGCTGATGGGATGGCAGGGTTAAAAATGTTCGCACAGCCGTGGGACAGTTTGAATTCAGGGAGTTGTTCTGGCACTGCCTTTCTGAGCTGCAAGGACCAGCTTGAGTACATGCCTCTCTGCCTAAGCCTAACTGTAAACTATTGAGTTTCAACTGATGGTAAAAAATAGCTTCTAAATAATAAAAGTCCCCAAAGCAAAACTTTCATCTAATACTACTAATTGCCTTTGAATTTGTTCTTCTCTATAATGCCACATTAGCACAGCAGCACGTTAATTATTAAGCAATATTTAAATCATTCTGAACTAAGTAATGTATTCATTTACTACCTCTATTAAATAGGAAATGTCTCTTGTACTATGTTACATTTTAAAAACATTTATTATTTAAAATAACTTTTTTACATAGTTATGACTTTTTGTGACGACAATGTTGCAGTTGAACTGCAAGTTCAGAAGAAAATCTCATATTTTTAATCTAGTAACTAATATTTTTTAAAATTAGGCCTCTTAGCAAAGTTGGTTTTTTTCTGTATTGTTGGACTTAGAAAATTGCTTTTTGAAGAAGTCTAATTAATTATATATGACACTAATAAACTAAGTATTCATAAACTGTATTGATTGTGCCAACATAGGCCTTGAATCCATCTCACTATTGAGTAGCTAATATTTGCATTCATCTGGAAAAGAATGTAGCCTTGCTGTGATTTTATTAGCTAATTGTACAGTGTAAAAGGTGAAATAACCTTGCCTAAAAGTAAAGGCAGTAATGTACCACAGTAGAAATATATTAGCCACAACTTAATTCCCTTACTTTTATTCTACCAAATCTATTTCTTCTTTTAGCATATATTCAAAATACGGCTTTGTTATTTTGTAAGACCTCTTTTTTGTCTTGTCCTATAGAAAGTGCACCCAGTATCTGTTCTATTAAATTTATTAAACAAGCTTCTGTCCGGGTCTTTAAGGTGCTGAGACAAGAGATTCAGCTCCTGAGCAGAGACACCCTAAGATGTAAGCCAGTACCCCCTGCCTGCATAAATAAATGCTCCCAGGAAGCCAAATCCCCCAGGAGATGTGAGTATGTTCTCATGGAGGGCAGGCTAGAGAAGGTGCTGGGGGGTTATGTACGGCTTCGTAGCGGGCAGCACAGTGTTGCACATTTATGGAGCTCCTGGGAAAAGGGGAGAGGCACAATCATTGGTCCTTGTCCTGACACATGGGCTGAAGACATTCTTCACAGCTCAGACTGGATTTTTCTTTTCTTTTCTTTTCTCTCTGCAGCTCTCCCATTGTTGCTCAAGCTCACCTATAGAATGCTATAAGACCCAAATTAATGTCTAAAGGGTTTTCTAGGTGTTACAGGAGCAACTGATTTTGCTGTGCCAATCTGCATGACCTGCCAAGTGCACAAACTTTGGAGGCCCTTCCTTTGTGTCCTTCCACTACATGTGTGTTAAACTGAAAACAATTACATGAAATCACAATTAAATCAAAGCAGGTGCATATAGAGAATGTCACAGGCTTTGTTACTGTCCCTGAGAAAATTATGGGACAGGTCCTCTTGCAAGGTATTTTATCCAGGCATAGGGCACAAATGTGACTGGGAAAACCAATACAGATTTACCAATGATAAATGGTGCCTGAGCTCTCTTGTCACAATGTCTGGTGAAACAACTTGCTCCGTGGTGAGCAGAGAGCTGAGGATATTACTTACCACTCTGAGGATTTTAGCAGGATGCTTGGTGCAATTGTGCCATTGTATCCTGGCTGGCAACCCATTATATTAAGGGCCATGAGGAGTATGGAAAACTGACTGGCTGGTGGTAGTAAATGGCTCAGATTGTCTGCCGCCCATAAACAGATCTCCTCAGGGGGAATGCTGGGACCAGCAGTGCTCAACATCCTAGTAACAGGCCCAAATGATAGCACTGAGTGCACCTGCTGTCCCAGGTTTGCGTGTGACATGACAGGAAGAGTTGTACATACACAGGAAGGAATACCCACTCTACAGGGAGATGAGATTGGGTTGTGAAGAGATGTGCAAGGTTCAACAAAGGGAAACTTGAATTCCTGCTCCTGGAATGCAGTAATACAATGCTAAAGCACAGGCTGAGAGGGGCCCTTTGGTTCCTGGTGGGCAACCAATCAGAGCATGAGCTAAGGGTGTGCTTCAGCAGCAAGGCAAGGTAATCCTGGGATAGATCAGGGCAAATTTTATGCCTGCTGTCCTGTCAGTTTGAAATATGCATAGTCAGACTCATACACTGTGTCTGACAAGACATTATTTCTCCAGTCTCAGATTTCTCCATTTTAATTACTTGTTCCATTCTGATGCTTCTGATGTTTATATTCCGGTTCTGGACTCTTGCAGGATTTTACTGTTTTCCTCTGGATTCTTGACTTAATGCTTGTTTTCATCTAGTTATATGAAAACCTCTTTTTTTTTTTTTTCCCACCGAAATGGTATTTTCCCACATATACTTCTGACATTTAAATCTTCAGGACAATATTCCCTTTGTGAGAAAATCCTTTGACTTCATAACCTCAGCCTTCACTAATATTTGCATTCATGTTGGAACTATGCCCTTTCCCCCAAGCTCTACATTTCCCTAGGTGACTAATAACTGCAGAATGTCCAAGTATTTGATGGATTATGAAATTGTTTAGTTGACCCCCTTGTAGGGCAGGATTGCAAGGAATATATGGAAGGATATTTGTATCTTGTGTCTCTAGTTTCTGAGACACATCTTATCATCTTATCAGAACTAATGGAAGGAATAATGATATTGCTTAAACAAAAAAGCCTTCAGCAGAACTTTCCAACACTAAGAGGGAGACTCTACAGAGCAATGCTGTGTAGTTTTGTTGATGACCTCAACACAGTAGATGAAAGAAATTGTCTAAGACATGACTTATAATTGTGAAGCATAAAATTTTTCACAATATCAACATCTAAAGAGGGTCCAAAGATGCCTATGTCTTTGTAAGAGGATTACAATACAATTTTAGAAATGTCTAAAATTTGTTTTAAGTAAATTCTAAGGTCAATGATTTTCTAAGTATGCTTGCACTCTTCAGCAACAGGAGGGTTTCTGTGTAAGTACAGTTGGAAATCTTTGCAAAGCTTTAAATCAATGCTTTCAGATGGGGAGTGTGGACAACCAGCTGTTCTGCATTTGGCACTTTCAGAACCACTGTAGCAAACTGCAGGTTGGATTTTATGAGATTGGTGTGAACTCACCTCTGGAGACAATCAGAGGCTGGGTCACAGGCCCTAGCCAGGTTTTGCTTCTTTTATTTTGTTTTGTTTTTTCCCCCACCCTCAATTAGTCAGTTCAGGGCTAGTTTTTCACCTTTGCCCCATGACTATAACTAATTCTTTCTATAGGGATACTTTCTAGGTGAATTTTCAGTCTTTTGTTTCCAGGGGGTTTTGAGAATTCATGAATGCTGGGACTTTGATTCACACCTTCCACTTCTTTCCATATCTGAACTGCCTATGATCTTCAGCTGCTACTGTTTTCTGAGAGGTAGTTTGGAAGTTGGCACTATTCAGCGATGAGCAAAAATAGCAGCTGTGTCACTGGAACACTTAAGAGTTACTATTTTATCAAAGTGAAGTATTAGTCTGAGGAGATCACCTTTTGGGTAGGAAAAATATTTTTCAGGCACATGACGTGCTGTTTCTAGTGCCTGTACATCACTCATGAAGTAATGTCTATACATCACTGTGCAAGAAATCATGTTTTTTCTGTATCTCATTTCAGGCTGTGTTTCAGATTCACTGTCCATGACACTTTCCTTCTGGATTGTTTTATCCAGCTTGTGCTATAAAACCAGATGCCTAATTATTTTTAGCCTGAATGTAGAAGTGGAAGAAGATGTTTTGTTTGCTGTCTTTGCCAAGAGCAGTTAGACTGCCTAATGGAAGCCATTTGTCTCAGTCTATCTCTGAGAATTATATATGAACATTTTGACCAGAGTAACAAAGTGGTGAGTAACATGACAGGTGAGCAAAGTCTAGCAGGAGATGTGTATCTTCTCCAGGCCTACCTGCTCCAGGCCCACCTGCTCTTTGTCCCTACTTCACTGATAAGATGATCTTGGAAAACATGAGAATAACAAAGAAGAAGAAAGGAGTACAGCTGCCTGAATTAGATGTTGAGCCTGCAGGGTCACTGTGGGAGGGATAAACTCTGTGTGAGAAACAAACACAGGTATCCTTGTTTGTGATGTGGTTCCTTTATTGTCCAAGAATAAGGTGTCTTAAAAATTCCTTCCTTGTTCTTTTCTTTAACAGTGGTTTCTAAGGAGAAATACTTTTGACAAGAGCACTGTGAAAGAGGAGCTCTTTCACGGGAAGATTATATGAGTTACCAAGGAAACTTCGTGATGGAGGGCTTCTTCCCTGGCTTGTTTAAGATGCCATTCCCAAGCAAAAAGGAGGCTCCCAACAAAACATAAGTGCCCACATTTCATGCAGGTGGCTCACAAGTAGAAAATATGAGGTTTTTGTGGGGAAATCACAAGACCCTTGGTAGACTGCCTGCCAGGCATGTGGTAAGACTCAGCCTGTGCTGTAGTGTAAATAAAGCAAGAGGTGAAAGAGCAAGATGGGAGAATAGCATTTCTGTCAAAGTAAACGTATCCTCTGAAGCACTAGAAGAAAAAGGACCCCATCAGGAATGAGAGGGTGGAGACACCATATGTTGGGTAGGAAAAGATGTAAGATTAGGATGTAGGGAAATCACCCGATGAGAAAGAGATAAAGGAAGGGATTCAATGACAAGAAAAAAGAGACTTTGGGGATAAAGGATAAAGAAAAATTAACGTGGTAGGAAAAAAAATCAAACAAGAAAAGAAGAGTAGAATGCAATGAAAAGAATCAGACAAAAGAAAAAATGAAATATCACAGGAAAAGGAGAGGAAGCGTGTGAGTCAGTAAAGGGTGATAGGTATAAAAGCATTAAAGAATGAATGGGGAAAAAAACACTCCTTTCAGGGAGAAAAAGAACAAATAGTTACTGAAGAGAGGCAAGATAACAACATTCAGAACAATAAAAACCTAAGATAAAGAATACAGATGTGAATGAAATGAATCATAAATTATAAAAGAGAAAAGGAGGGGAAAAGACTGAAGATAATAAAAAAAATGAGTCAATATTTGGGGAAAAATAGATGATGGATTTTAATTGTATTTATTTGCTTGTCTATACCTAACAGTCTTTCTGTAAGAGGTGTATCTTCTGAGATTTTGATATTAAAATCAGTGGCCATCTATGGAATAATGTGCTGCTTTTATCACATTTTGTCAATATAATTCTCATGGAATAACTTGTACTAGTGCTACATTAATATAATCTGAGTAATAAAAGGAATATGTAAAAAAGGTTACCCTATAGGAGAAGTGACCCTCCCCCCAGATTAATTATTCTGATTGTTTTTTAAGAGTATAATTGAATTTAATTTGGTCTCTTTAAATTGAGGGGCCAAAAAAACCTTGTCTGCTTTTGAGTCACATTTTTTTTACAAGCCAAATATTTACAGTTCATCTGAAATCTTAGGGTCACATGCCATGCTCTTTTGCACACAGCAAAATCAGCAGCTTGCATTTAAGATGTTTTGCTTCTTTTCTAAACCTCTTGCTAGTGTACTTAGCAGAGAATGATTAAAACCTGTGCTCTGTTAGAACTGTTGCAGTGTTTGAACAAGGAAGTCTGTGTTTGTTTAAGAGAATGGGGAAATGGTTATCTTGACAGATTAGACTGAAAAAACAGGACAGCCACAATCTAGCACAGATGTCCAAATTTGCCACTTGGCTGGTTTTTTGAGGTCCTCTAAACAAAACTTGCTTGTGTGTTTGTGCTTTTGCTCTGTTTGACACCTAACTGAGGAATGTGATTAAGCACTACTGCCAGGTATTACACGTCTCTCTTGAGCAAGTGTTCATAGGGCTAAAGTTTCCTCATGTCTGCCTAACTACGTCATAGCCTGCTATGGGAACACAAGAGAAACATCTCAAAATGGATTAAAGCCCTTGAAAAAAGGTTGGATTGTAATGAAATTACTGTTTTGGACAGAAATTCAGTGAATATTTTTTTGAGCTGAAGTTTCTATCATCTCCATTCTCTTAGTGACAGAACACATGGAAGTGAGAAATATATAATTTGTCTGTGAAGCCATTTGCAAGACACATTGCAGCCTCCCAGATATAAAGCACATTTCAGTAGAGAAAAATGTTGCATCCTTAATCAATGTGGGATGATAATTTTCTTATAAATTTTTTTCTAATAATTTTTCTAATACATTACTTCCATGATAGAAAAAGCACTTCCAAATCCACTGCCACTTAATTTCCTTAAAACATGCTTATCTGTAAATTAAGTTTTGCTTGGTTCGATTAATGTTAAGCTGAAAAACAATAACAAGTACTTGATGGATAAAGGCCATCTGCCTACCAGAGGAGCTAATTACACTCATCAGGCTCGTGTGTGTGTTAAGGTTTGTATTTTCACAGTGCCACATGAAAAGTGCTTTGATTGTTTTGCGTGTTCTGTATATCACCTACATCCTGGCCATGTACACAAATTTGGTATACACTGTAGGTCCCCAGAAATATGTTATATCTCTGGGCCAGATACCAAAAACCCAGCTGTGCATGGTACCTGAGAGTGGAGATGTATAAATAGCATTATAGCAATTGCCATTGATTCCAGCCTTCAGAAGCACTCTGAGGAACTCCATCTTTATAAGTTCAACTACAGCAGGGGTTTTTTTTTTGAGTTATTAATGGTGAATATACTGTTAGAATGAGAAAGCTCTTTTTTTGAGAAATTACTGGAGATATGTTGATGAGGAGTTCAGACTCCTATTAGCACAGCAATGTTGGACAGACATTTTATAAAGCACCTCTGGCAGAGCAATTTGTGCAAATCTTTTGTCTTTTTTTTTCAGGCTATCCTATATCTAGATTCAAGTAATGTTTCACCAAGATTAAAGATATGTACCTAACATAAATATTAAGCACGGTAAATACCTAATACATGATGAATGTGAAATGCCTGATAAATATGAAAACAAACTTCTTTGGGATTCAAGTTTCCATACAGCTAAAATGACCCTACAAGCAATTGAATTTTATGACCTGTAGAGTGGTTCTATGGCTTTGATGAAAGATTTTGATACCTGCTTTGATAATAGCTTAACTTGCTTCAGCATCTGCTGAAGTATCATGACACTATTTAAAGCTGTCATGAAATTGAAGCCACAGTCTAGTTCCACCTTGAAACTTATTGGGTGTTTTAACTTTTTGCTGAGGAGCTGTGAGAATTTTCAGCCTGACCTCAGAAGAAATGTGAGAAGGCCAAGGACCTTAAGGGAGAAAGTATTTATGCCAGGAGACTTTTATTTAGTTGCTGATAGGCTTTTATCTGTTTCTTTTATCAACACTTCCTGATTTTCGTTTTCTATCCAAACCTTGGGCTTGAAAGTTATGATGGTTCTGAAGTTATGTGCCAAAAATGCTGTCAGAGCAGAGATGAGTAAACTGCTTATGATAGAAATTATAGCTTGAAACCTCTGACTTGCCACAAAGTGCTTTAAAAGGTTTCTGAATTTTTATCTTGTGCCTGTACAAGTGTGAAAAAAGGGATTCTTTGCCAAAGCAAAACAGGAAACTGTACTAGTTACTTTTCTTTTTTATGCCATGGTGCAGAAATAATTTCACCACCTTTGTTTGCATGGTGAAGAAAATGGGAATCAAGGTTAGTACAGCTTGTTAGCTGAGACTAGGGGGAGAGTTCATATTTAAATTCATAGAATATTGCTACAACAAATAGTAAAACACACTCTATGCAATTACTTGGCACAAGTGTTGCCTGAAATAAAAACTTTCCAAATGGAATTGAGTGATAATGTAAAAAACAACTCTTTAATGAAAGCTTTCAGGGGCACAAATGTGGCTCTGTGCACACATGATAAAGTATTTCTACAATTTTTGTAAGGTTAATTAATTAGTATATCTAGCAGGTACATCCAATAGGAGATCAGTGGCCCCAGTAACTCACACTTGGCCCAGCCCCTTGGAGTTGGTCCAGTGGCTTCTTAGCCCTGTTTCTTTTTATGTCTCTTAAGTTCTGTTGGAAAACAAGATGTCCATGTCAGAAATTCTCTTCTTAAGAGTAAAATTAAACATAATTTCAAGAACATGATAGTAAGGGCTAGCTTATTGTGAGAAAGGGCAGGAAAAGTGCTAGAAACCATGCAACTACGTATTAAAAATCTACAAATATTTGAAAAATATATACAAAGATAAAAACCACTAGGCATCACAAGGAATAGTGTAACTGTCAACAAAAATAGAACAAATAATTAAAATATAACCACATTTTCTTCTCTGGTAGGTCATTAGGAGAATAACATGGGGTGTTACCTATCTTGACTGTAGTTAAGAAACAAACTATGTCAATATATAATTTGGCTGTGTACTACACAACACTCCCAAACACAAGCAGGATAATTGTGGTGTTGTTAAGCTGTTGTGAAGTAGGAGCAAATATGACTGGTAGTCTATATTTGGAAAATAACTATCAATACTTCTTGGTCATATTATTGTGTGGACTGAGAAGAGACTCCCATTCAGCTCCTCTGAGACCACTCTTATATTAATCAATAAATTACATATTGAAATAGGGTATATACTCTTTAAAAATACATGTCTCCTCCCAAAATGGGATGGGATAGGACAGGACTGCTGAATAATCTTCACAAGCTGGAAAAGTACACTTCCAGAGATATGTGAAACACGATGCATAGATGAGGAAAATAAACTTGTATGAGTAGTGGTTAGGTAGTGACTCTGTAGGGGTTTATCATGGATCAAAGTGAACAATGTCAACAATGTCATGCTCTTGTGAACACATCAACATATCATGCTGGGATATGAAACAGCATGGAACACATTAACTAACAATCCCTCTCCACTGAGCAGTGGGGGAGAAGTCAGCTGTGTGCCCTGCCTGTCTTTTGGCCATTTACACTTCAAGCTGTGGTCTGAGTAGAGTGAGTCTGAAGGAGAATGAGAATTGCTAGAAATTGAGGATTTCAGCTTTGAGAAAATCTGACCAGAGGCAGAAGTCTTAAAACAAAGGAAAAAACCTCCAAAATAGGAAAGCAACTTTACTTCATGGCTGTTGTAGAAAGACTAAGAAGTTAAGGCATGAGGTTCCAGCAAGGGAGGTTTACATTACTCTTTAGAAAAGGCAGAGTGTTAAGGACTGTCTTAGAGGGCCTTATAAAAATTCTTGCAAGCCAAAATACTAGTTTTATAGGCCATAAAGATAATTTCTGAAGCATTGTTAAGGTGTAAGCTCTGAAGGCTATTTCATGCTCTTATCTAGCCAGCATATATACATTAAATATAGATATATTTTAAAAGAATATTTATATCTCTATATTAAAAATGTAATGGCGAGATCTACATATTCCTAGGGAGGCTTTTTATTTTTGCATGACTTCAGCACATGCAAACACCACAGTTGCTTTAGTACACTAAATGATGATGATGATGATGACAATGATTCTCTCTTACCAGGAGAGTACTGGCAAGAATTTTGAACTTCTTTCTTCCACTGAATCATTTTGTTATGTCTGCATGTTTCTGGAATTGCATGGGATGGACAGGGAAGTTTCCCTTTAGCTTGCTATGCACCTATTGGGAAAAAAAAAAACGTTTCTGTTCTTTTCCAGTTTGTTTGTTTGGGTTTTTTTTTTTTAATTACGATCATTTGTCACAAAGATTTACTCATGCTGACTTCCATGGTTTTTTGTTTGTAGTCCATAATTGCAGTTTGCTGGGGTTTTCAGCTCTCTCGAAGTAGGATGATCTCTTAGGAAAAATATTTTACTGTTGAATTGCCCAATGGTATCTTGCAGGACCAATTAATTAAGCTTTGCTAACTTTCTGTAGCATTTAGTACTCCTTCATTTTACCATAGATACGATCCTTTTGTCATCCTGCTCTGGATACAAACAACTCTCCACAGAATCAGCTCAGCTAGGAATATCTGAACTGACTGGATTTTTCTCATCTCCTTTTTTCAACTTGATAACAACTTGAATACAAGTTGCAGAGAAAGCATAAGGTTGTGAAAGGAATATGCTAGCTGAGCTGGAAGAATGTGTAAAATATGATTTGCTTACTCAGATACTGCTGTGATGACTACTAACCTTCTTTGTATTTCCTGCAAGATTTCTAAGTAAAATTAACAAAGAAGGAGTAGATTTACTCCCTGCAAAGTTTCAGAAGCATCAGAATAAACCTCCTACTATTTCTGTACTGCTAAATCAAGGAGACCAAGGGACCATGCTGGGCACTAGGCTTACCCATCAATTCTGACACAATGCCAGGGCTCCTTCTTCCCTTTAGTTTTGGCCCACATCATCTGCTGGGCAAGAGATGGGCCTATACCCAAGTTGTAGGTTTGGATTTGGTTGCCATGTTTTGAATGATAGCATAATTTAGGGTAAAGAATGTGTGCTGTTCTGTGTAGGTTGGCTAAAGATTGGCCTTGGGTAATACTGAATATAGTACCGCATCTTAGGCCATCTGTCCTGGAAAGACAGGAAGGAATTTGTATTTTACTTCTAGCAAAGAAGTTTATACTTCATGGTAAAGGTCAATGCAAGGTCACAGTGAAAGGTCACTTTGTCCTCTAATTGCTTGCACAGTGACTACCCTTCCAGTCTGCACAAAGTTCACCATCTCCCAGCCAGTGCTTTTGCTGTTGAGAGCACAAGTATTCACTCGTGATAATGACAGAAAAAGACATGGAGCTTTGTTCTTTTACATTCAACATTTTTGAGCAGCACTAAATACAAAGGCTTAGAAATTATAGCTGATCTTATTTCTCAGTAATCACTAGTATACCAAAACATAGGAAGAATAACCTAGCCAATGTTTTTGGCCCAGATGTCCTTATAAATTCTAAGCCAGTTGTGAATGGTGACCCTTATACAGCCATTGTCCTTCAGCAAAAATAGCTGTAGGCATTGTGCTATTGGTAAGATTCTTTTTTTTTTTTCTTGATTAGAACATTATTAGAAACATTGACACAGAGAGAATAATGCATTTCCCATGAGATCGGGGATTTAACCTTGACAGAATACACTGTGACTGAGTAAAAATCTGCACATCTTTCTAAATAAATGCAGAGGAGAAACAAACAAACAAACAAACAATTAGAAAATAAAAATTTTTATATTTCCCTGCAAGAATGTCAGTCTAGATGTTCATGTAATAGCTCCAAGGAATGTCCAATATGTTTGCTGGGCAATAATTATGGCAACAACTTATGGTATTTTTATTGTTAGTAAAGCTTCAATGAATTAATTTAGAAAATTTCAAATGAACTACTGAGGTAACCTCAGTCAATTTTGTCTTCATATTGCTCCTAGATAACAATTAATATAATGCCATGGCATTTATTTTATTTATCAGCCTCCAAAAGATCCATGATAAAAAATGAGGAAATTGTGACTCTTAGAGTAGCTTTGTCCTTGCTCCTCTCTTGACCATAACTCTAAAGCTAGATCACACTGACAGTCACACAGGGTCACCAAACCATCAGAAAAACTTTTGCTTTTTTTCTTGAAAAGAAAGCAGATTTCAGTTTTCTCATTGTCAGGGAACACTTGTAGGTAGCCAGAGCACTGGTTTAGGGATTCAGGGTGCCTCAATACAGGATGCTGGGTCCCAGGAATGCTGCTATACACCTGGGACACCCAGGCTTGGAGCATCAATGGTGATGAGGAGCTGCAGCACCTGTCCTCCAGCCCCAGCCCAGGGACTGCCCTGACACTGTGTGGCCCAGGGTGAGCTGTGGGGCTGAATTGTTGGAGCGTCTCAAGGGATTGAGGTGCTCCAGGTGAAAGAGTTGTGGGAGGAGGTTGCAGCCACTGGGATAGGTGGACAGGATCTTCCCAGGGACCTCATGCATGGTGTGCTTGTAGTTCTCAAGACGAGGAAGGTTGAAAATCTGTGGTGGCTAGCAACAAAAGGAGACCTTTCCCACCAGCAAACCTGTGTTTGCAGAACATGACCAGTGTCCTGGTATCAAAGAGCTCTTCTGAGGGACAAGGCACCAGAGGTGACTGAACCAAAGCCAGCAGCATGAGTTGCTGAACCAGCTCCCACTTCTTCCGCCCAGGACTGTACAAATGGATGACTATGGATGGAGGAAGGCAAAAAGGTCATGGAGAAGAGAGAGGAAAAGCTCAGTGCCACTGTGAGGACTGCTCATGCATCCCAGCGAAAAAGCTGACACATAATTAATGAAGTGTAAATCTTTTTGCTTGTTTCCAAATCTACTCAAGTCTATCAGGCTCCAAAGTCCAATTCAAAATCCATGCCGTGTTTACAACTGAGCTGGTAGCTTTAACAAAATAATCAGGGAGAGAAGGAATGAGATATCTGTTGAAAGATAAGAGGGAAAAGCAAGAGTGGAAATGTCCTCCTAACTTGTCTCAAACCAAGACAGGACTCAGTAAAAATAATAAGAAAGTGAAATTTTTCTTTGCATAATTAATGCTCCGTTAATTCTAAATTCTTAAATAAATATGATCCACATTGCCCATGTCTGTAACAGTTCTGCTTCACAATGCTTCAGCACGTAGGCTGCTTCACAATCCAGTAAAGAAAACCCAAACCATATGAAAATACTTAAATTACTGTACATTTTGGTATGTTATTGCCTTTTTTTGACTGACGATGTGAGATTGCACACCTCATTGCAAAATAATGCTTTTATCTTAAATCAATTCTAACTGCACATGTTTTATGCATTTGTGCTTGTAGTTTGAAAAAAAGTGTGTCCTAAAAAACAGTACTGGCTTTTAATTATACAGTGAACAAGTCACTGGAGATATTTGCTTGTCTCAACCAGTGAACATTTACCTGTATTGTGATGCAACTGCTACAAGTTTAAGGCTCACAGAGCTGTTGTAGTCTTAATGAAGCAGTTAATGATGTGTGAATTATAGATTCGGACATCCTCTTTTTAATAAAATCAACAGGACTGCATCCTCAGTCTACCATAGCTGCTAAACAATGACAATACTGTCTGCTAGACATAAGGCAGTATCTTTAAGTACCATTCTTGAATGCTTATACTGAAAAATTCTCATCAACATAAAGAGGAATGTGAGCAATGAAGAACAAGGTGATACACATGACACTTCATTTCTTTCAGTTTGGGAAAGAAATGCACTAACCACAGGGAATTCACAAATGAAGCTTCATGTAAAGCAATGTGTTTTTCATTGTTATTGTAACAGTATTTCTACAAGATCCTTCACTGAAGTAAAGAACAACATAATGGATAATGGACTCTACCAGTCAAAAATTTTCAGGGCGTTTTTTGTTTTGAGACTTGTTTTTGAAAGCATGTGAACTTTATCTTCCCAACAGCTTTCAATGAACAATTGTCTTCACATTGTAGCTAGCTGGAATGTGGTAGTTCCACACCTATATGAAAACAAGGACTCTATATAAATATATATTTCAAGAGATGATTTCCATACATTCAGCTAACAGAAAAAGAATGATTGTTGTAAGAATTAAAGGGCTTGTTAGAATTTTTTTGTGTGTTACTTTTGCTGATCAGTCTTACAACTAGCTAACAGTTCAGGGGAAATGTTATGCTCTTCTTGTGTATGTTTTCCCTAAATAATCTTTCTTGCCTGATAGATTGAAACTAAGCACCAAGGATTTTGAAAAAAACAAGGCTATTTAATTTATGTGTTTGGTCTTGTTTATTTTTTTTTTCCCCACAAAGATTTCACCTGTCTTTCTCTCACTAATTTAGTAGATACTGAAGCAAAGAAAAGGGAAAAGATCCAAGTCACATTCACTAGTTCATGTAATCACTTCATTTGCAGTCTTGGTCCGGCAATATCAGAGCAACAAAATAACAGAGCTAGAAAGAAACTGACATGTAAAAAAACCCTCAAACATAGCCCAGCTACAAAAGAAGGAATCACCTAGCCTGTTATGAACTTGTGGATGTATTCAGTGTACAATAAACCTGGAACTGCTGGATCTGCTGACTGAATTTACTGAAGTGAAATTTTTGTTGCCAGTAAAGAAGCTACAGTCTGTAAAGCCTATTGCAATTGTTGTGTGCAAACACAGCAGGATGACTTGCTTAGGGAAGCACAGCCAAACATACCCCAGAAGTTCAACATCTGTTTTCCTGCACTGCTGCAGCTATTTGTACAACAAACATTGGCCATTGCTGTACTCTTGAGCAAAAATCTTGGAAGTACTTCCTGCATTTGCACCTTTCCACTCCTCTTTGCTTCTTTTAATCTACGTGTGCACATCTGTCTACTCAATCGGTAGACAGATGTGCAAACATATTCATTCAAGCAGGTGTGTTTATGTCCTTTCTTATGTGTATCTCTTAGTTTCCAGCACTTCATGCCCCACCTCACTTCTATAATCTTTGTTCCACCCTTCTCAGTTAACATCTTCTTTAGCCACCCCAAATAATATCCTGTATCCTCTGGTCCACTCAGCAACTACAGGGAAAAACATGACTGCACATCCCTTATGAATTGGGAAACCACCCCTGCTAGTGGATAGATTTTTCCTCCCTGATCCACTCTGAATGCATGGGGGCAAATTTGCCGCGTGGGGAAGACGGTGAAAAAAAAGGCAGATGAGCTGTTGGAACCATTAATTTTCTTATCGGTGAAGACTTTTGGGTGATGACAGACATTTCAATCATTTCTCTCTTTCAGTGCAAACCAAATTTTGTATGCAAGAAAACCAATGTGGAGAGGGTGGATGTACCTCTTGGGGGAAAAAAATTATATATCCAGTGCTCAGGATAAAATAGAGATGGTGAAGTAGTGAAGTGTTTTGAAATCATATCCATGGAAGGCTTAGTGTCCTAATACCACTCATTATATTTGATATTACTACAGTAGCAAAAAGCCCAGTAGCTGAGACTCTTTATAAGGCAAAATCTCATCCTAGTAACCACTGTACAGCTCCTTTTACTTGTCTCATTATTAACATTAGTGGCAGCAAATTCTCGGAAAGAAGCAGCTGTAAAACTGCCGTTGGAGAGAGGCCGGGAATGTGCCTGCTCAGGAGCACGAACAACAAGAGCTGCAACAGAGTAAATCTCCCTCCAGTGCAACATGCGAGCCACTTCAGGCATCCTGAGTGGTGCCATATGCTGTCAATATTTCTGTTTGCAGCTGTCACTTCCTTGGAGAATAAAGCACCACAGCTCCTGGGAAGTATGGGAAGGGTACAGGTCTTGAATTGGTAGTCTCCAGCACTGGAAAATAAGTAACAAATGTGAAAAACTTAATCTGTGGACAAGATTGAAGCCAGCTTTACCTTTTTTGGTGAAAAAGCAAAAATGCACTAAGAGTTTACTTATTTAAAAATTTTTCATTTAATATTAATATTACAAGTAGTATTGGTTTTCTTTCCTTTTACACCACCTATGTAAAAGTGAATAAGAGATCCAATCTTACAATGATCATCTGCTTCATTACCATATAAAAGAGGTTTAGAAGACCTTTGGATAAGCAATGGGATTTCTGAGCAGGTTTCTGAGCCAAACCTTAGAGATTTCTAAGGTTTGCTTACAATCCCTTGTCTTTTTCAGCAATTAGACCTTAGAGGACCTTGGCGAAGGATAGGTCATTAAATGATTCAGTTCTAATCTATAATGGCTTCTACTGATATCACCAAACACCGTGCTTTCCATAAAACATATCTCTAAACAGGGTGCTTTAACTACAAAAATACTGGCCTATCGTAATTTTTCAGTGTGAATTTTTTTCACACTGGTATTTTTCTTTTGTTTCTGGTATTTTCTTCTTTGTTTCTCAGTAGTTTAAGTATTCCTCTATTGCAGCATTCAAGACAAAATAATTGTGGAAGTGTGTCTTGCACTGCAGATTGCCTTAGCTGCTTCAGAGCTGGCAGTGTGATCTATCTGATTACAAAAATGGCAGTATTTTATGATCACAACAGAAAGAGTTAAAAGGTGAAAATCAGTAACACCCAATAAGCTTTTGAAATGCATAGGTGTTTTCATTGCTATTAGTGTTTTTCAGGGTTCTGAGAGGCCCAGTAGCTTTCATATGATTCAGGGACTTTTAAAGTGGCATCTCAGTGGCCTGTACTGCTGTTTTTGTTATAGCACAAATCTCATTCAGGCTGGTGCTGTAGGGAGTGTAAACTGGCATGATGCCACCAAAATAAATGCAAATGTGCTGCTTTTTGCATTGAGAAGCTTGCCTTGGGATAAAACAAACTCAATTCATGTCCCATAACAACAACATAATGCGCCACATAGAACAACTTTTAAATTTGCTTTGAGTAAACTCAAATGAAGAAAAATGCATATCAATATATATATATATAAAAGCACCATTGAAAGGTTTGGATGAGTCATTCAGTCTCACCTGAGAATACATATAGATAAAAGAGTGCAGCTTTGATGGAGGCACTAGTGAATTGGTTATGTTCTCATAATGACTTCTTTACATTATTGAATACAATGGGAACTTTAAGGCCAACTGCAATAACAGGTTCTCATGAAAAATTAACAAAGAATTTATGGAAATGTAGCAAAAGTCCCAGAGCAATTAACTTAGATTCCTCCAGAGTCTGAGAAAAGCCTGGATAATTGCAGACAGAAATTGCATAAAGTGGCTATTTTCATTATCACAGGATACAGAAAGTCCATTTTCATCACAATGGATCATAATGATGTTAAAGCTAACATGGAGATGTGCTTAAAGAGGTTGAAGCACAGTTTACAGAATGGTTTGATTTACATGGCATTCGGATCCATAATAAAGATCCTTCCCTAAGTGATGCAGTTTTTTTTACCCGGGGTCTTCAAACCTTTTTGCAAAGTAGGAAAGTAAAATAGATTGCATCCTCAGGAAGCTAAATGTATATTACTAGTCACATGCGCAGGAACTAGTTTAATTTAACTTGAATGGAGAAAAGGGAAATTGGGATTCAAATTGGTAGATAAATACCGATATGAAAGTACTCATTATAGATATATCTTTATAAGCTAGTGCTGCATAGTTTTGAAACAGAGAATTTGTGAAGGTTAAGGTCATGTAAAAATCACCCTTAAAATCAAAAGGACATTGCTGAGAGCACCTGTAACATCTCCTCAGCCCTATTTCCTGTTTTGTCTGTGAGAGCCATTGATGCATTTTATTTTATTTAATTTCACTACTCTGCACATGGTGTGTTCTCACAGATCTAATTACTCCTCACATGAACTGGAAAGTCATATTCTGGTTGGATGCCCATGCTCAAATGATTTATATTACATAACACAAGCAGGCTCTCATAATCACAGTTGTCCTTTGCAATGTCAGGCACTTCGATCTACACAGTATTTCTGAAAAAGACCTCTACAAATGGCTGTAGGTAAAAGTTTTCTGTTAAAGCACAGAATAATTTCTACACTATTACACGTGGTCGTTGTGTGGGTGAAGTTTGCATTGGTCTCCAAGGGGGTTTTGACTACACATGTTATCACGGCTGAGTAGCACAAATAGCATGCAGTCTAGCTGTTAGGTTTGATTATAATCTTGTTCATATCAGTGTAAACCAAAGCAGTCTTGCCAATGTTTTGCATCAGTGAACGTCTGAAGTACAGATGGGCTAGCTTTTTTTCCCCACTTTTTGGGGAAAGTGGCAAAACTAGTTTGCCAGTTTACTTCTCTCTGAACACTGCTATATATTGGTATATTTTAGATCTATTTTACAATAGGCTAAACATGATTAATGTATGCTAATGCATGATCCTTTTTTCCTCCATGAATTTTTTGCTAATCTTGGTCTCATATGAGAGTGAGAAGGATAAACGGTTTCCATGCTTTAATTAGCAGGGAGTTAACATCATAAATCAGAATTCATGGGTAGCCGCTTATCACCTGCATGAGTACAAATTTATTTATCTACATACCCATCCAATCTATTTTATCTGGTATTCTGTTTTCACTGCTTTTTTAAAAAAACTAAACATGCTTCTAAAAAGTTATCTATTTTATCCTATTGTACAGCTGCATTAACTGCTGTATGAGACTGATAAGTAATAATGAGGCAATGCTTAAATATTGCAAATAGTTGTGGTCTTCTTTTTTCCCCAAAAACTGTTTTATAAAAGGAAAAGAAAAAAACAAAAGAAATAAAACCAGAAAAAACCTGCCACATTAAAAAAGAAAAACTCTATATAAAAATATTCCTATAAGCCTGCAATGACAAAAATCAATTTGGATTCACTGAACCAAAAGCTTACGTGTAACTGTGCTGAACACAAAGCTGACATTAAACACCCTTGGATCTGAAACTTCTGAATGGTTTAGATACCAGTAGGTCAAATGAAGTCATTCCTCAAGGGCTAGTTTAAAACTACTTGGAACATGTTTTGATTTACAGATTATCAATTCAGCTGAGCAGCAGAGGAACATATTCGGGGAATCACATAAACAAATACATTCAACTGTACTGCAGATTAACCTAAAGTGACACATTTATTTAAAAATCTGCCTACTACTTCTCCTCATTGATTAAATGCCCTTAAGAAAGTGAGTCTGATGAAATAGAAGCCATTAAAATTCAGCACACCTCCTCCACTCCTTTTGATGGTTGACACATTCCCTGGAGTGGGAGATTGGATGGTTGATAAGCTAACACTGAATTATAAGCACTTTGTGCAATGTCACTGGCAAATGAAAGATCTACTGTTTTGCTTGCAAAACAACAGTGCACCTTAACAGCACAAAAATATACATGGTGCAGAATTATTCCATCTGCTGTGCTGGGAATATAAATCAATGTATGTGTGTGCATCTATATATATCATATGTGCATTTTTATGGCAGAGACCAGCTCACAGTGCAATACAGCTTGCTTGGAGGTGAGTACCATTGATCAGTAAAATAGGAGTGTCTGTTTCAGTGTTGTCAGAAAGACAAACAAGCGTGGTGTGATATCTCCACTGTGTGTGCCATGGGAAGATTTTTCCGAAGCCAGGTCAGGAAGCAAGGAAATGGAGAAATATACTTCTCCCAAAGACTCACTGGGCTCAGGAGGAGATTATGCTTGAGTTTTAGAAGGACCGGACGAAAACAGTCTAGAGATTACTTGGAAAATGAGCTTTGGCATTTGGTATGGGCCTGCGTAACCAAACAAAGAACTACAGTTTCCAGCTTTTCCCAGAGCTTGGTGTGAGCTATGTTCTCTCTGGCACAAAAACCCCAAACCAAAACTGAACCACTGGACTGATCTCTAAATTGTATTAGCTTATTGTAGCACCAAGCATTACATAGATTTTATTTGTAGGTAGCTAATTGTGAGGTCCAACACCTGATGTCAGCCACTGTGTTGTTAATATCTTATTGGTTTCTCCTGACATGTCTTATTCAGTTTGTTGTTCAACACATCTGTGGTGCTGAGCCAGTTTTGACAGCTTCAGATCAGTTCACCTACTCATCTGTGTTATTTTGGGCTCAAATCAGTCAATTGTACTGAACAGTATACCTATTTTGAGTCATGACATGGGACTTCCATTATTATTAAGAACAGTTGTTGAGGAAAATGTTCTTAATAATTGTGAATATCCTGCAGCCTGACAAGCTCTGCCCCTAAACACATCAGTTTAAACTGGAAGGGAAAGGAAGGGCTAGAGGAGAAGCTGTTTAAACAAATAGAATAATCAAGTACCAGATTATTGATAGTTCCACGAGCCTACAGGTGATTTGCTATCACTGTTCATAAAAAATAGTTTTCACTGAATAGGAGAGCTAATGAAACCCATTTTTCTACAGACGAGCATGTTTTATCCTGCACGGTGCCATCCACACAATCCGTGCTGCCTCTCTACCCTTCTGCTGACCCCATTGCAAGGGGAGTAAATCTGCTCTGGAGCAGCTCGTGCGCTGCTGGGCAGGCAGCTGCTGTCAGGCAGCACCAGCTGTGGCTGAGTACAGCCGCTCTTCCCCTTCTTCTGCATGGGCACTGGGAGTATTTCTGTCCTCTACCAGCTGCCAATTTTCACACAAGATCTAGGAGCTTTACTATCCTAGATTTCTACCCTTGAATTGAATTGGCAGAATTACAGCATATCTTTTCCTCCTTTATTACTCTACTTGCAAATTTCCTTGCTCTATTTCCTTCTGGCAGGAGGATGAAGAAACTGTCAACATACCCCACCACATACCCTATGCTAAATACAGCTACTTGGCATGGCTGTAAACCAGGACTCTAAATCATGACATTTTGGTATTCATGGTTGGGAGGACAAATAAAGAATGGACTAGCACTGAAGTTTGTGTAGGTGATGAGTATTTAGTGTGGAGGGACTGATAAAAATGACAGATAAAAGCATGTGCGTAATCAAGAGGGTGGTCAGGTATGTGCCACAGAATGACTTTTTTGAGGCCATCACATTTTCCTTGAAAGAGACAGAGAAAGTTGTTGGGGTATCTCCTGATATTCAGGATTTAAGTATCTCCTAGAGTGTCTTTCTACAACAGAGCACTGATGGAGAGACTTAGCTACCCGCACAAGGATGGCAGGGACATGGTTTTCCAGCTGCCATTCAGAAAGCCGCAGGATTCTCAAACTCTGACTTCACCTATGCACAATGCTAATGGATATCTCAGACACATGAAGGTCTGGAAATGGACATTTCTTAACACCCCCTGTATGTAGGCAATGGAACTCATCCCCAGATTCATAAGCAGTTTCATTAGTGTGGAAGGAGAAAGTGGGATTGGGGCTGCTGGGTAAGTGTTTCACTTGAGGGGTTCCACTTGTGAGACCACACCTGAAATGTGTGTGGTCTTGTTGTCTTGTTTTGGTTCCCCAGTGTATGACAGCTGTAGGACCACCAGGGTGGTCAGTGGGCTGCAGCATTCAGCATGCTGTGAGAGTTGGAGGGAACTGAGTTAAAACCAATTGGTCTTGGCCCTGAGCAGCCTGAACCAACAGGATCTGACCTCCCTGCATCCCTTCTCTGCCATGCAAGCATGTAAGACCCATTCCAGAAGCACAGCACCTTCAGGCTGGGCTTGATCCCCATCATGTAGGCCAGCAGAAGAACAAAGAGAGGTTGTGGGTCATGAGCAGAGACATCCAGGGACACTGCTGAGGCCTCCTCACAGCAGCCAGGTTGCCTCTGGGCTCCCAGCTCATGCTGCCACTTGGCATCTGCTGTGGGAATTACTTTGCTATCCTGAGATACAAATATGTGGTGACTTGGGACACAGAGCTTTACCATCTGAAAAGTAGTCTTTTCCTCACATTTGACACTATAATATCTTGGTTTCAAATGTAATATCATGGAAAAATTTTAAGAACCCTCACTATGATTCTTTAGCAGTTGCTAGACATTCACACGGAGGATTTCTAGTACTCAGACCATGTCTTATCTAATAGCTGTTACGTGAGTGAATATTATAATAATTTTTGTTTGGCTGCTATTACTGTTTTGAATAGTCTAGATTTACTCTGTTTACCTCCTATGTTTTTTGAAAGGTATTGGGATACAATGACAACTCTATAATTATTTCTTTGCCATAAAGAAAATAATGCATGGTATTAAAAACAAAAAAAAAGGAGCAAATAAGCAACTGCACAACTCCAGCATGGTAGGGTTACATCACATACTTGATTGATCACAAAACCAAAACCATGAATGCAAAATTTCAAAACCAGGCCCACCAAAAGAAGCCATTATTGTCTAATTATATGGTATGATCTAACCCCAGCCAGTATCCAAGCCCCTGGCAGCTGCTCACTCACCCCTCCACCTGCAGGACTGGGAAGAGGACTGGAAGCTGCAAAATTCATGGATTGTGATAAAGACAGTTTAATAGGGAAAACAAAAAACATGTACATAAACAAATTAAAATAAAGGATTAATTCACTGCTTCTCATTGGCAGACTCAGCCATCTCCAAGAGAGCACGGCCCCATCATGCATGACACTTACTTGGGAACACAAATGTAATTTCTTCCCCCCACCTTTACATCCTGACCATGATGTCACATGGTCTGGAAATCCCTTTGGTCAGTTTCGTCACCTGTCCCAGCTGTTTCCTCCCAACCTCTTATGCACCCCCAACTTCCTCACCAGTTTGAGGCAGAAAAGGCCTTGGCTCTGTGTAAGCCCTGCTGAGCAATAACAAAAACATCTTGGTATTATCAACCCTGTGTTCAGCACAAATCCAAAATACAACCCTATACCAGCCACTCTGAGGAAATTTAATTCTATTCCAGCCAAAATCAGCACATGACAAAAGCTGAAATATTCCAGAAATTACTGAACATTCATCTCAAAAGTCCCCTTTTATTGGGATGCACATTGCCCTGCTCATGATGTTGACTTAAGAGGTCTTTTAGCATAATAATGAGTTTAAATCTGTTGAAGCCTTTGTAGACAGTGTCACAGAGAGAAAAGATGACCAAATCTGATTTTATTTCTTCCTTAATTTTACTATATACTTGATATATATAATCTATAAATGCTGCTGAGAATGTATATTTTCAGAGAATAAGGGTGTGTAAACACATATTTATTTGTTCGAGAAACACAATGAAAAATAGTTTATTCATTTTTAATGATTCAATATGTTTTTTAATACTTATCAGTATGAATTTCTGTCAGAATGTTTAGGATTCAGAAAATATGACTGTACTTTTAAAATTTCAGCTTTGATTACTGAATGTAGGTATAAACTGCAAGAAATTGAAAAGGAAATCTTATCCACTTAACCTTTTTGTCATATAAATTGAAACTCCTCTAAAATAAAACTCACAGTGAAGGAAAAAATTTGACCCACTTGTTTATGCACCTTTAGACCAGAGTAAAATTTTTCAGCATGTTCATTAAGTCTTTGGAAAAATACCCAAGATTTTTCATTTGCACAAATATTTAATTACATTAATACATGATTCTCCATACCTGTGTCAGTTCCCTTGAATAATAAATTAAACCTTCTTTAAAAACATGGAGGTTCTGTGGTTGCATACAAACAAAAGTGATGCTCCCAAATTTGTGCCAAATCTACCAATAGGCATTACTTGACCCTTACTGATAATTTTAGTTACCATAGGCCAGATTGGAATTTGAAACACAAAAATAAAGTGAATGAATGATACCACTTCCCTTTGCTTACAGTGCCTTAATAAGATTTAGATAAAAATTATAAACCTTTCAGAAATATTAAGTACTTCAATATGGCACTGTCAAATTCTTTGTTTCCATCTAAGGACATGGGGATGGGAAGCCTGCCCCGTCTCCCAGCAGACAATCCTAAATAGGTCAATGATTCTGTTCTCTAAATCTTCCCAATATTTAGCACTGCTTGGGGAATATGTTTGTCATTTCATTTATTTCAGGTACATATGTTTACAGTGCACTGTGTAAAGTAGTCCTAGTTCTACTTAATGCCAACCTTTTGCAGCTGTGATGAAGTAAAGTCTAGATTGTGAGCTTTCAAAATAAACCTGACCTCACATTACTCAATTATAGCATACTATAATTAGCTCGTTGTGTTCTGTTACTTACACTGAAATTTGAAAATTATGAAAGAGCCATTAGAAAAATCTAATGAAAGACATAATTGTTAAATATTTATGGTCTCAGTAGAAAAGCATTTAAGGTATATTGCTTAAGAAATTAAAAGAGGAGTGTTTTTTAGGAGCTGAATATGAAGTTCAAGGTTGATACAAACATGAAAGTTAAGAGCATTTAAATGAATCAGATATTCAAAGCTACCTGCATATATTTGACTGTACTATTGCTCTCTGTGTGGGATTGCTTATTATAAATTCAAAAATACATGAAGACTGAGTATTTGACTTTGCCTTCAGCTAGAGGCATTCCTATTTCTTCCTGGTTGGACTATGTGTACACAGCAGGAAAATGCAGGCAAGAGCTACAGGAAGTGTGCATGCTGTTATAAAAACATACAGTTCAGTAAACAGTGTCTCAAAACTGATGGAGATGCTCTTGATATTAATGAGATTCCTTTCACCAGCATGTATTTCCATAAATGCATATTAATATTTAAAAATTCCCTCTACAGCTGGAAAAATTTTTTTATGTTTGCTTAAACTTCAGCTTGTTCTAACTAAAAAATACATACTTAAAACACAGTGCTGAAGAATGGATGCTGAAGAAGGGTGCAAATGAAAGACAAAACATTTCTATCAAAAAACCCAAATAAACAAACAAATAAGAAAAATGTACTTAAATATAGTATTTGGAAGAAGGCTCTTTCAAGAAGCAAAGAGCTAGCAGTGAAAAGCTAATAATATTTGAAAAGGCATTTGGGTTGTGGTATGTTATAGCTCTTTGGCATTCACTGCCTGCGTGAAGAGAACTTGTGAAGAAAGACCCAGCCATGGGAAGACACTGAATGTCTCATACATGTTCCACTGCAGCCTGTACTATCTCATAAATCAATGATAGCCTCTCTAAATGCAACACTTTTTCAGCATTACTTTTGGACCTGATTTGGTAGCCTGCATTGATGGAAAACCTGTGATACTCTATGTTTATTCTCCCTATCACTTAATAGAGCATGGTAAAAAGAAATTTATTTATCTTAGGTGGGTAAATATCCTAATGGATTTACTGCAAGTGGTATGAAACTGGGTATGTTGCAATTTTCTCCCCTTTCATCTCCTGTTATCTACCTTTTAGGTTTACTTTCTTCTCTGTCTTCAGTTTTTATGGTATCTGTCCCTTAAAGGATCTGATTCAAAAGGTACTGATGTCAGGCAACTTCTCATTGACTTCAAAGGACTTTGGATCGACCCAAAAATTACTCATTTTAAGCAATTGTATTTTACACTGCTTTTTTGTTTGCTATGCGAAATTATTTTCTAAACACAAATATGTCAGATGTTTGCTGAAATGCTAAAATGAGTGATGAAGAAAAAGAAATACTTCAAAAGTATTTCCTCTAGGCCTTGTCCACGTTTAACCAGACACAGGTAGTTCCTATAAATCCAGCTATATTAATATGGATGCAAAAACTACTCCACATATTGTTACAATTACTATCACTGATATCATCCCATAGCAGCTTACACCATAAGAAAAAGCCCTGTACTTTTCTTCCATTCCCTCCATGAAATAGTTTTTTGTAGATTGTCACTGTGATAGGGGTTTAATTACTGTTGCTGTTAAAGCAGCATTACCTAATATTTTATTCTCAATCACAATGAGACTCTTGAATGCACAATAAATAAGTGACCACACAGTATAGTAGATTAACTCTGGGTTAAACTGCTTCATATGGATGTCACTAGCTTGAATGTAATGCATTTTGGCACAAATCAAGAAGCATCTGCTCTGAGAAACAGTGGATAATGCAGTGATAAAAATTCGATCTGTGAGACAACACTACTTCTGCCACTGCTACTTGGTCAGCAGTAGGAGATCTCCCTAAAGCTGGAGAGCCATTTTGCCTTAGCTCCACAGATTTTGGTGAGATATGCCAGAAGCTTAAAAGCATAACAAAGATATTTTTATTCACAGTTTATTCAATGCATGGTTTAGTGCATGACAGGGATTCTCACAAAGCAAATCTGAGATCTACTTAACAGCATGGAATTTCTTGGCCATTTCTCTCTGGCCCAACTCTCCTGGAAGAGAGGATGCATGAGGCTGAATTACATCTTCACATGCTACAACAGCCAACAATTCTCCACAGCTCATGGTAATTAGTTTAAAAGCAGGTGATAGTGTAAATGGGTTCAGCATGTGCTAACAAGACATCACAAACAGACACTGTGTCAATTTTCAGAAATTACAGTAGCTCCACTCTTACAGCTATAAACACTGCCAAGAGGGAAACAATATACTGCATTGCACGGTTCTTAGGGTAAGCTCATACACTGTAAATAATTCAAATTAGTAACATGAAAATCTGTGCAGCTGGGCAGGAGTTAGACAATGTGTCTTTCATGTTGGAAATGATTGATAGGGCTAGCAAGTGTGTATGGCAAAAATGTGAGGATGGATTCCAAATAAACCATGTCACGCAATCAGTAACAGTAGTAGTAATAACCCAGTAGTCAGTGTATGCTGGTGAACTGGATAAAAGGAAGGTGTACCCTATCAGCTGGAGGAAAACAGATCTACTTATGTCATGTACTTCTTATCCTGAACTGGCTAACAAATATTCTATTAAATTTTTGCATTATTATTATTATTACTACTACTATTTTCTTTGCATGCTCTTGTTTTGAAAGAAATTGTATTTGATTGGTAACATTTCCTTCTGTGCTAAAATTTAGAACACAAATTAGTATATTTATCTACCTTCTAGTGTTGGCTATTTGTCAGAGAGCCCTCACTAAATTCAACTTTATTTTCACCTGACTCTCTACGGTTCTCTTTTTCATTTTTAAACTGTAGCTAACTGTATGCTTTTGGGTCAAGCAACATCAAGACTAAAAACCCTTAAAACTAAATCAACAAGTAGAGCTAATAGAGTTTCAAGCTGGAGAAAAGAAAGGCTGCAGTGTCCCCATTTCAATGGTTGCAGGAACACTACAATTACAAAAGTGCACACTCTTCTTCCTCCAAAGTATCATAGAATGTTTTGGGTTGGAATGTTGGAAAGATTAATTGAGTTCCGATCTCCCACCGTGGACAGAGACACTTTCTACTAGCCAGGTTGCTCAGAGACTCAACCAACCTGATCTTCCACACTGTTAGGGATGTGGCATAACCTGTTCCAATGCCTCAAAAGATAATTTTAAAATTATATTTTAAAAATATCTTTTTCACAATTAAAAGCTGAAGTCATAAGAGAGGCAGTTAAAAAGATATCCTTCATAAAAAGAATATAGAAGCAATATATTTTAAAAAAAATATTCTTAGCCCTGACAAGACAAATCTGAAGCCAAAATAATAAAAATAAATCTAGAAAAGGTTTTGGAAAGTAAGGTATCAAAAGAAAAAAAAAAAAGCCTTTTCTTACCTTTTAAGTGCATCAGAACCAGGAACTTGTCTGGAGAGCTTAGGGAACTAGTACATGATTGAAAAACCATGGCAGAGAAACAAACTAGATTATTTTCATTTTTTCACTCAGGAGGAAATCCTAAAGACTACTGGTTGGTTCATTCTGCATGACATGATTCTACAGAAGAGCTTAGGCTGAATCCTCAATGAAACCTGCTTTTTGCAAATCCAGGAGGGAAAGAGGAGCAAATTACTAAGTTGAATTGCCTTGAAACAGCCTGGGTCTAGATTGGTGCTTAGTTTCTGTGCCTCATTTTCATTCCTGGCTTCTTCCACTATTCATCATGTATTGCAGGCTTACATCCCCTTTGTGGATTTGATCTAAAAAGCTTTACTGACACTGCTATCCGGGGAGAATTCCCAGGAGTTGATGGAACTCAGGTGCTCAGATGTTCCCTTAGGCATCTCTCAAGTGTTGGGAAGGTGAACACTCCACTCATGCAGTCTTTTCCTATTGCTCTAACCTTGCTGCCAGCATTAACTCAACACTTTGAAAACAAAACAGATATGAACATGATGAACCACCAGCTGGGCGAAAGGAATGATAGCATATGAAGGACTGAGAGCAAAACAAAGAATTTGCATTATGCTACTGTATAAATCTTTGAATACATTTTAAAACAGTAATCTTGGTTCCTAAATATATGGTTTCACAGGAAGAGACACCAGGGATACTTAGGCACATGGAGTTCTTTTCAAACACAGAAATTTAATTGACGTGAAAGGTTCTGTGGGATAAGAAACAAGACTGGAGAAATGTGATGAACAGACATCTGTAACAAAATAAACAGTACTAAAAATGCAAAAAGAAAATGCTTCCTTAATTTTCTGATAATACCAGGAACAGAAAGAGTTCAATGAAAATCCTAGGCAATATTTTTAAGAGAAATAAAAATTACTTTTTTTCTCTATACCCCTTATAAGTTACATTGTCCTATTAATTGCTCTAGAGAACTGTGGAGGCCTTGACCATGAAGAAATTCAAGAAGAGATTTGAACAAAATCACAGAATTAGATTACTCAGTGACTATTAAAAATGAGGATCTTGATTCAGTTTCCAATGAAAGTCTCTAGTCTATGAATTGCCAGAAACAAGGTGCGAAAATTTGCTAAAATTTGCTGTATCCCACACTGAAGCACCTTATGCTAACTTCTGCTTGTTGGACAAATGCTTGATTGCTTGAGTTGCAATCCTTTTTATTTCTCTATATGAGTAAAGACAGAACATGGAACTAATATTTTGGTTTGCATATTTTCATTTGTTTGTTTGTTTTAAACAAAATTACTTACATAGGATAAAATGTGGCACCAACTCCAACCTTGCTATATACTGTTTCTTTAATGAAGAAACTAGCTTCATTTTAACCTAAAAAAAAAAAAAAAGGAGAGAGAAAGGAGCAGTGTACATAACAATTGTGCTATTTATAATGAATAACCTTTTTTCACATTTTAATTGGGACAAATTGGCAAGCAGCTACTCACAGATTTGCAGATATTGATCACAGAATTCAGGCATTTTGACAACATATTTATTATCTTTTCTTTCATTATTTTAATATTAAAAACCCTTGCAGTTATGCTGTTAACAGCAATTGAACATACACAGAGAACTTATAGGCTACGTGGAAAAAAAACCCTGAAATATGGAGTGACTCCTGTTTTATATAAACAAAAGATAATCAAGCAGAAATAAATACATATACTCCAAAGTATACAACTTTTTGCTAGTCTAAATGCTCCATAAAACCTAGTTTTAGGTGATGTGAACTTTAGTAGTAATAGTAATAGTATTTCAGCCTATTGGAAATCACATTGTAGTTGCTACTTCTGCAGAAAAAGATGTAAAAGGGAAAAATCATCCTTCAATCTGTGGATCAAGGAAGGTATCTCTCACACAGTATATATCTAACACAGATGATGAAACTTGCTGTATATTTACAGTGTCTCCTGGATGGATATCCTGCTTTTGTAGAGACCACCAAAAGACCACCTTCTTCTGAAACCACCTTCATTGTGAGTAAAGTCTGTGAATAACATTGACAATCCAGTTTTTACTCCTGCAAAATAGCTTCGAGACTATTACAAGTAAACAGGTCAAAATGTCCTCACACAGAGCAGTGAGAGGGGACAATTAAAATTAATAGAAACCCTGCCAAAATTATGTTTCTGAAACAGACCCAAAGCAATCAGCCACCAAGGTCACATGGATTTTTTTGTGGGGGCTGTGTGCAGTTGAGTCTTACCCTTGCCCACAGAGGCACACACACTTTCCCTCTCTTTGCATGTGAGTTAGTAATGAAGAGACAGATCAAGAGGTGAAAACATCCCAGTGGCAACAGGGATGTGTGCAGAGCTTTCCAGGGCAGAGAAGGAGCTGAGAAGCAGGATCTTTGAAGTGAATCATGGCTGCACTGCAGAAAGCAAATGTGGAGATAGGTCACAGTGGGGCTAGAATTCCCTTCCAGTAGTCTCTACCACATGTGGCATATGAACAGCAGGCTTGCCAAGTCCTGTAGAATGTCTGGGTGTTTTCAGTTCCATGTTTGAAGAGCTGCACAATGGTGCACAGGTAAAAGTAGCAAGTAGGCAATGTTCACAATCCACAAGATCTTGGAGTTTTCACCAGTGAGTAGTCCTCTTCCCCAAGTCCTATCCTGAACACAAGAAGTGGTTGATGCTCTCCATCTCTTTTGTTCATCTGGCACAGAGAAGTGCTTCCACTTTCTGAAAACCTACATTGCCCCCCCACTCTGCAGTTTCCACTACTGTGAAGTAGAGAGAATAGAATGTTATCATTTAAAAATAGTATCATTTTTAGTACCCATATTGTAAAGCCAGTGAAGGCAAAACCTTTTTTATATTGGTCCACATTTTTTTCTGAGGAGCAAGTCTGACAGAACTCTTCCATTTTGAGGGCTGTTGGTTAATATATTCATTAATACATTCATTAATTCCATCAAACTAGCATCAAATTTGCCCAAACTAATTATGAAATATATTTCTCCACTCTAAAAGGAGACATATTAGCTACATATGTGTTATGTGATTTGAAATTAGGAGGAACTGCCACCAGTTCACACTTCTATGCATTTTAGAAAGTACATAATTTTTTAAAAATAAAAAACCATATAAAATATAAAAAATAAAAATCAAAAACCATATAAATGTTTAAAATAAAAACCATATAAAGTGTAGCCTTCAGAGCTGAGGGGCTCACATGTGCACCCATCTCCTGGCAAAATGAGGAATAATACAGTAACAAAAAATGAAATCCGATGAGGAAAATGTCTAAAATGATGTTGGAGTAATAGTCCTGTACTTCCTCAACTGAAGATCTCTATGCATTGCAAAGGTGTTGCCTTGTGAAAAAAAAAAATAAAAATTAGAGGATTTTTTACTTCCCTCAATTTTATTATGGTGTGCAATTGAATTTGTCACTTTGCCAAGAATCCAGCTAAGGAAATCTTTTTAGCAGGAATGAAAGGTAGAATAATATTAAAAGCAAATCTCTAAAAGTATATGCAGCTTGTTTGGCATCATTTGTTTTCCTTGGATAACCTTTGTTTTCATTACAAATTACTTCTCTTACTTCACAAATGGTGACTTTCACTGTGTAATGGAGAATTGAGGAATTATGCACACCCAGCTGATATGTTAATTGTGTGCAGCATCAGGAATAAAACAGCAGCATCAGGAATAAAAAATCCTCTTCACTAGTTCTCTGAAAGCCTTAACAAATAACAACACTTATGCAAAACTTAAGGTCTGAATATTCTGTGTTTATGAGTAACAGGATATTATCGTATGAAAATCATTACTAAGCTGGTGCCTGAATATTTGTTCTGAATCCTGTCAATACTCTAATGGCAGTAGTCTTGGAAACTACACATCTGCTACAGGATTAATTACACACATAAAACATTATCATTACCCTACATCTCCTGTGAGGTAGAGAGGCTGCTGGAATGATTAATGGCTCTGTATGACATACAAGGGAATTAATGTAAATGTTACCAAATGGATAGAAAGATCTGTTCCTTGCTTATATTAAGCTGAAGGACATTGTTGGTACAATATTATTCTTTAAGGTCGGTGAACGATGTTAAAAAAATCATAATCCACAAATTCTACAGCATTTGCTGTACAGTTGAGAGAATTTCTATCTGTTATGGTGTTTTGAAATATTTTAGACATAGGCTGTATGTGTGCTCATAGGTGTATTAAACAGGTTCCATACTTAGTGAGTCACCTTTCCTGCTTATTGTAAGAAGTGGTGATTCTTCTAGGGCCAGTGATGGACCCAGGCCATTATGACTTTTTGAATTTTTGATTTAGAATAAGTCTCTGGGCACAACAGGGAAAAAACATTTCCTTTTATAATATAGCAGGGAGGCATAGGTTTAGTTGTGACATAAAAGAAGGAAAACTGGAGGAAATATTTAAAAGGCAGTCCATTGTTTACAATTAAAATTAACAGAGCAGAGCTCAAAGGTGACATACCAGTATGAAATTAAGGCCATGGGCAGACCCAAGCAAGCAATTAGGTGAGAATTATAACAAATGCAAACTGGAGCTTATCTATTGATCATGTCACTTCTTCACGCTTCATTATTTTTTTAGATGTCCTTTAATAAAGACCCCAAGTGGTCCTCCATACCTTTGTCACTGAAATCTGAAATACTAGATTGTACAAAGACTGAACTCTTTGTTCATCCAAAACTATTTGGTTTTGTCCGTACTAACTCATACCTCTTTCCTTTAAGGATCCTACATGAGGGACTGAGAGGGACTGTGGCAAATAATTTATACTGCAAAGCTGTTTACCTTCAGCCACCTTAAAGCACAAAAAAAATTCATCAGCCAAATAAATTTCTGATGCATTTTGTAATGCACTTGCATTAGTATAAAATTGTACAACCTACTTCCCAGGTGGGCCACAACTTGTGTGTACCTCAGCAAGCAGCATTCTGCAGGATCCAGTGCAAAGTAATTTCAGAGAAGGTGGAGCCAGCTGATATTTTGATGGCACGGAAGAACAAGGAAAGTGGATGCTGAATGATGCCATAACTTGTGTCTTAACTCATCTTGTATATTAAGATGGCAATAAGCTTGACAGTGATCATTTGCATTGGGATACATAGGAAATATTGCCCAAGCTACCTGCCAGTGCAGATGGGAACTCCAAATGTGAAACAGAGGGTTAAAGAGATAGTGCCCTATCTTGATATTGATGCAAAAAGTGCAGACCGTAACTAAAGACTCTGCCCCTCAGATATCCTGCCCCTTGGTACAGCACTGATGCTTCTATACCTTCTTACCCACAGCTATCTCTAAAGTTACCATGCACTCCTGGGTTCATTTCTTTCCATAGAGGTGTGAAAAGAAATGTGCATTGATCTCTTAGATCTGAATGTTCAAGTTCTAACTGTGTGTACTTTTGGTGCTTGAGCAAGCAGTGTGGAATATTGATATAAGCTATAAAGTGTGGAATATTGATATAAGCTATAAAGTGCTTGGGCTCATAGCATCCAAGGTAAAGCCTTGAGACAAAATAGGATGGTGCATTCATTTTCCATACTTTGTTACTTCATAACTGAGTGCTTAAAATTAATGTCAGACATTAGTTTTACCCTCTGGAGGGTTACATCACACTCTGATGTTACCCTTGTACCAGATATTGAAGTCCCGGCTTTAATTCACTTATATATCCCAGAGGTTTTGCTGCCACAGACATATTGCTATCAGGCTACAGACTGCTTTTCTCCTCAGTGTGCACTCGCAGGGGCAGTTTTTGAATGAGTTTCTGCTTTACTCTTGCTCTAGCTGACTGTATACATATAATCTTTTTTCTATATAAAAATACAATTTTATCAGAGGAAGGTAGCCCAGTATCTCACTAGTGTGACTCATCATGTTTCTCATTTGTGAGGCTGCTGTTGCTATTCGAGAAAATCTGGCTCTGTATGTCTAAAAAGCATGAAGATACCAAAGGCACAGGCCAGCACTATACACTTGGGCAAACAGAACGGTTTTCAGCTTTTCCTATAGACTGCATCTGGACTTTCACCATCTCTCAATTAACCCACCTCATGGATAACTCACATGGCTCAGGTGCCTGCCCAGTTACTGGGAATCACAGCATACCAGATGTGCTGTTGCTACATCTCTGCAGGCTGAATCATGTCTTCAAGCGTCTAAATGTCTCTGCACACAGGGTTTTATTCTTCAATTATTTCTGCTAGGCTCAAAGTTATTACAATGATTACAATGTTATTGCAATGATTGAAGTGACCAAGTCCGGCAGCCCATACACCTTATAAGATGTCTGGGCAGTTTACCAAAAGGAAGCAAACAAAACTGTTAGACAACATCCATGTCACCATTTTGGACATTTAATTTACTCATATCTGACTTTAAGTCACTGACCTCCTAAAACTTGCATGAGAAAATTATTACCTGTATTACAGAAATGTTGTTGTCATTCATAAAATTGTGCCTTTTTGAGGAATGTGTGTTCTAGATGAGGTGTAGAGAGAATTAATGGAGTTTGTAATTAATAACAGCAGAGATTACAATTCAGATAAATAAAACTTTGAGATAAGCTTCATAAGTACTAGCAGCATACAATATAAACAAGTCTTGTGGTATGATATAATGACCACATTATCCTAATTAGCATAGTTGTACTCATCATTAAAATTTAATTAAGGTTTTCCTTTGCTTTGTGTAATTATTAGAGAACCTTCCTGTGAAATCTAATTGCCCTATCATAAACAGAAAAGAGAAAGCCCTTTTGTCCAAAAAATAAGATTTCCCTTTACAGCAAAAATTTCACATAATAAAGATTTTTCAGAAAGAATTTGGTCTTTGAAAGGTATAATTAAGATGCTGAAAGTGGAGAAATATTTACTGTAGGCTTAAGAGATTCTGTGCAAGCTCTACATTTTTAGAAAACACAAAGGGAATAATATGGCCATCACAAACAAGAGACACCCTAACTTTCATTACTCTCAGAGAAGTACACTGACCTAGCACAAAGGAGCTCTGACCTACTCCCTCCCCATTCCCTGCCCCTGAGTAGACAGCAAAGTGGAATCTCTTTTTTGTTCCCAAGTGTCAGCTATGCATCAGGCTTTACACCCCATCAAACAGAACACAGCTCCTGCTTTAATAAAAAAAAGGCACTGTTGTGAAGAGTTTACCAGGGTAAAATTTATCATTGTTTTTACCAACAGTAAAACAACAGTCAGCTGAGAATATATTTTTTTCTTTGTCAAATATTAGAGTGAAATAAATGCAATGTACAATGGTTTTCTTTCTCTAAGAATTTCAGGGGATAAACATGTTCTTGGTCTACAGTCACTCATTGCTAGTTTTTCATGCTTTTCCACACTATGATTTTGTCTTACAGTGGCAAATAATGCATTTTTGCTTTGCAGAGAAATAGATTAAAAAATGATGTTGATGCCTTGTTTTTCCACAATTGCAGGATTATGCAACTTTCTACATTCATACTCTTGCAGCACACATGACATAAGATAATGAGTGTTTTGTGTGTAAAAAACACAGTGGAGATGTCCATCAATAGCTGGAATTTTATATGTTTCAAAAGGATTTTTGCCTTTCTTGCGTCCTAAAGAAATCTAATCTCATAAGTGCAGTCTAGTTCAGGAGATTCATTAGACGATACAATTATATAATTCATTTAATTGAATAATGTTTGTGGTTGAAAGTAGTAGATACAGCCAAAGTCACCGCTCTGGATATGGTGCTGGAGACTGCACAAAGAACAAATTTTGTAGTCTTCTGTGAAATCATTAGAAACTTGCATAGTTCCTTTTAATTAATAATCAATAAAATGCAATTCTTACAAATTATGTTTGCATAAAATCATCAGACATGTCTCATTGCTTCAAAATTTATTTAAGATTGAACCTGTGTGTGTTGTGGTTTCACCCCAGCCAGCAGTCAACCTCAGGTAGCTGCTTGCTCACAGCATCACCAGTGGAATCAGGGAGAAAACTGAAAAATCTCAGGCTGAGATAAAGGAAATTTAACAGGGAAAACAAAGCCATGTACACCACAAAGCAAAACAAGGAATTAATTCACACCATCCCATGGACAAACAGGTGTTCAGCCACCTCCAGGAGAGGAGGGTCCCATCATGGGTAATGGTGAGTGGTAAAGACAAGCCTACCATTCACCCACATGTTTTATATAGATCCCACTGATTGTATCCCACTGACTCCAAACAAGTACATCTTAAATTCCTTGCTGAAATCCCATTTAGTCACTGACAAAAAAACAGTACTTACAGTTTGCTTCACTCTTTTTTTTTTGCTTGTCTTTGGCCACAATTAAGACCATATTTAAATCTTTGATAGATCTTTGTTTCCCTTGACAGGAAATGTTTTCATCCCCCCAGCTAGCTCTCTGATGCACAGTGCAGCAAAACAAGCAAGGCCCTTCCAAAGATATGCTCAAATACAAATTCTGCAAAATCAGGGCAGCTGCATTTGGAGTCAGCATGTGAGTTAAAGTTTTTCAATAAAGGGTTCAAAAGCATAGGATGTATTTTGTCTCAAGTGAAGACAATGTCTAGAAAGGAAGAGGACAGGTGTCTTCCTATGCCTGGCAAACTCTGGTGCTGGTTTTTCTGCTCATAGCTGGGAAAATCACATAGTGTGACCTCACTCAGCATCTTAACTTTTGCATGTTGACACTCTTAATGGCTTGAGAAATGCAATAATTAGATGCCTAAATATTTTTGTTTACAAAACATGGAAAATGACAATTTTAAATAACAGTGGCATAGTAAGGACACCTATATTAATATTTGTGAGGAGGTGTTGGGACCACCCAGTGCCATACATGTAGCAACCATACGATTAGAGATGAAAATTAAGCTTTCTAAATGAACATTTTGAAGTATACCTTTTTAATTTAAGAAATACAAATTATATGCAATACCGTCATCACAAACCATCCATCTTTTAACCAAATTATTTTATGCCAAGTTTCATAAGGTATTTATAGATAAATTGATTTAAAATTAGATTTTTTTTTCAGATATAAAAATATCAGTTGGCCTGCTTTATAAAGAGGGATACAGACTAATCACTATCAAATACACCTGTTTCTGTTTTACACACAGTAGTATCAGCTGTGTGGGTGAATAAACTGAAGATAATGAGGTCAGTTTGGCACAGAATAATGTTGCAATGCATATATTTGATCATCCACTGAATCTAGTCTGACTAGACTTCCCTACTATTTGGAAGAGTCCTGATTAAATTCACTGTTTTTTAGAAATTTACAATTCATTATTTTTATAGACAGAATCACAGAATCACAAGGTTGAAGAGACCTTCAAGCTCATTGAGTCCAACCTGTTTCCTGACATCTCAATTAAACCACGACACTGAGTGCCCCATCCAGTCTTTTTTTTAAACACATCCAGGGATGGTGACTCCACCACCTTCCTGGGAAGACCATTCCAGTACTTGATCACTCTTTCCATAAAGAACTTTTTCCTAATATCCCTTGACACAGCTTAAGACTCTGTCTTCTGGTTCTGTCAGTTGCAGCCTGGCAAAAGACACCAACCCCCACCTGACTACAACTACCTTTCAGAAGTTGTAGAGAGTGATAAGGTCACCCTTGAGTCTCCTTTTCTACAGGCTAAACACCCCCAGCTCCCTCAGCCAGCTGTTCCTCACAGGGCTTGTGTTCCAAGCCCCTCACCAGCCTTGTAACTCTCCTCTGGACATGCTCCAGTTTCTCAACATCCTTCCTAAACTGAGGGGCTCAGAAATGGGCACAGCACTCAAGGTGCAGCCTCAGCAGTGCCAAGCACAGGGCAAGAATGACCTCCCTGCTCCTGCTGGCCACAGCATTCCTGATCCAGGCCAGGAGCCATTGGCCTTCTTGGCCACCAGGGCACACGGCTGGCTCATGTTCAGCCAGCTATCAACCAGTGCCCCCAGGTCCCTTTCTGCCTGGGCACTGACCAGCCACACCATCCCCAGCCTACAGCAGTGAAGGGGGTAATTGTGGCCAAAAGGAAGGACTTGGCATTTGGACTTATTAAATACCATCTTACTGGATTCTACCCATCCATGCAACTATTCCAGGTCTCTCTGCAGAGCCCTCCTACCTTCCAACAGATTGACACACACTCCCAGCTTAGTGTTGTCCACAAATTTATTAATGAAAGACTCAATACCCTCATCCATGTCAACAAAAATATTGAACAGAGCTGGCCCAGCACAGAGCCCTGAGGGACACCACTGGTGCCTGTCCCCAGCTGGATGCAGCACCGCTCACCACCACTCTCTGGGCCGGCCATGCAGCCAGTTCTGAGCCCAGTACAGAGTGCTCCAGTCCCAGCCGTGGGCTGCAGCTTTTCCAGGAGTGTGCTGTGGGAGACAGTACCAAAGGCCTTGCTGAAGTTTAAATAGACACATCCAGAGCCTTTCCTGCATCCACCAGATGAGTCACCTGGTCATAGAAGGAGACCAGGTTGGTCAGACATGACCTACCCCTCCTAAACCCACACTAGCTGGGTCTGATACCCTGGCCACCCTGTAAGTGCTGCATGATGACACTCAGTACAAATTGCTCCATTATCTTGCCAGGTACTGAGATCAGGCTGACTGGTCTGTAAGACATTAATCAGACATTAAACTGGGTAAAAATATTAGACATTCTGAGCCACTGCTAATTTCCAAGACATTTCTCCAAGATGGACTTTTTTTCTTCTTCATGTTTCCCACTACTATATGTCTCAGAATAATCTCTTTTTCAGGTAAGCCAAATACAAGAAACTTCATCAGTTTGTAGAGCTGTAACAATAAGAATATCAACCTGCCTGAAATGTGAAAATATTGAGCTCCATGTCTGGATACTATAGTATAAAGGAGATAATCAGAGATGAGAACTTCCATATGAATACATCTTGAGTAGACCAAGAACCAGAATTTGTTACCACAAAAGAGGAATGACTACAAAATGTCACAGAAACCTCTGAAATGCTGAATGACACAGAGGCTGTAGGTATGAAGTGAAGATTCACATTTAACACAAAAATTGACAGCAACACAAACAAAACTACCAGGCTTAAAGCTAATAAAGTGTGAAGAACAATGGAACTTACCAGTGCTAGTTATCTTAAATGACAAAAATATTAATGTACGCCATAAGCAAATAAAACAATTAGACACATTCCCCCGGAAGAGGGATTTACCAGGACGCCCATGCAGAATTGAGGGTTATGCATAGTGGTCTATGTCCCTCCATTAGCAAGCTAACTACAAATAAAAGGAGGAAGAGCTATGGTAGCTTTGATTCTCATACTTCTTTCCATAGCAGATGTAACAGACCATGCTCACTAGTGGAACACAGAACCTAAGAGTGCCTGATGGCACTATTGTATTCTTATAATTGAAGGACTCAGATATATTAATTTCTCAGACAACATATGAGAACACTTTTGACAATGAAGCTAGGAATTCTGATTCTACAAAAAGGTTAAGGTCTCTAGAAGCATCCATGAAAATGAATGTTTTAATAAAACCAGAAAGTGTTACACATTTCTGGCTGAATATAGAAGTAAGAGTCATTGAGGCTTTTCAGTTTATTTTTGCATCCCCTTCTGAACACCAGGTTTTACACTTTCCACATTCTTCTGAGATCCTATCAGTTCTTATATGTGAGTATTTTGTTCCAGAGCAGCTATTGAAAACAAACAACAAAAACACATCCACATTTCTTTTTTGCCACAGAATGTTTTTATATTAGTTGTGCAGGCATGCAAATCCAGAAGGACTGAGCTGAAAAGGAGTGATTCCTGGCTCGTATGAACTGAAAATACAAGGAAACCTTTCAACTTAATTTAGGGAAGATACATATTTGACTTTGAATCTAGTTTCCCAAAGTAATTCTTAGGGTGTGGTGTGGCTTATCTTTTGTTGTTCTGCACAGTTTCTCATAAAATGATAGCCCAACCTGTTTGAAGTCTTTAGTAAAAAATGATCAAACACAGTACAAAAATTATATTGGTCATTCATTGTGTCATGAAACAGATCATAGCTTTTTCAGAAAAGATAGATGTTAATCCTTGCTAACCTATACACAGCTTGTTAAAAAGCATGGGTATCAGTGCAGAGCTTTTAAAGTTACATTTCCTAATCCCAGCTACACCTGCAAGAGAAATTTTACTTTTCTGAACTCAAACATGTCTGCAAGTTTGTATCTGAAGTCATATTACATCTTACTTGAATGTGCTGTAAATTTTACAGTCCTTCATAAAAATAAGTCCTGTTGACTTGAAATGGCTGTAGTCCTGCCTTGTAGACAGATTGTACAAGCCAGTTAAGAGTAACATGAGAGTGGGATGAAAAATAAACAAAAAAAACCAAAAACAAAAGAAGGAAAATTAGCTAAAATGTTCCAAGTCCCTGCTTATGTAGGCTGATCTGTGGAAAAAGGAAACTACTCTATAGAAATAAAAGTTAGAAATCAATAGATGTTGATTACTATGTGTTAAAAGTAGAATCTATTTAATGAAAAAGATAGATGGTAATGTGTAATGGTAAGTGTGAAGATTTTTCAGAAATTAATAACCATGCTCTCTAAGAGTCACCAAAGAAAGAAGAGAAAAGTATTTCACATAAGAATGAAGCCACCGTGTCTGTCAGACATGCCACTAGGCAGGTAAAAGAACCTGTAAAGATGTCTGGTTGAAATAATTTCTCATTTCTTAAGCAGCTTGAAGAAAGAATTTAAGAAACATTTCAGCAACAGGGACATGTGAGGACTGGTGCAGTACTGACAATAGAGGTAGATCATCGTGTGAAATATGCACCTTTGGATATTGTAAGATTGTTTACCCTGAAATATGAACTGCTGTGTAATAGTATCCACAAGTTAGTTCAGGTGCTATGAAACTAGTAAGCAGGGATGCAATTCTACTAGCAATTCAACAAACTATTGAACTAATTTTCAATTGTTTACATTCATTACATAGTAGCGCAAGTGAAAGATTTTTCCTTTTACCTCTAGTATGTAGTGTGTGCACAGTAGATATGGCATGCAAGTTGAGGCAAATTCTAGATAAAAGAGTCTGAGCCAAGTGATTTGGTGTAATGATATGACTGTGCATTTGGATTAAAACCAATTTTGTATTTGGAAGAAGTCGCCAAAAAAGTTATTACACGCCCACAGACATTTGCAGATGTGCCAATCCAGCCTTTGAATATTCCAGCTGAAGATTAACCCTATCTAAAGGGATTCATACTCATGTAAAGTCCGACAGTCCTGGCTGAATGGTGCACTCAAAAGCTGTTACTGTTGTTATTCTGATTTTTAATTTCTACTTTGCAAGAATTTTGTAAACTTGCAGTGTGAATGTATTGGTAGGAAGACAGTTAATGGAAATGAAATAAAAATGAGAAGGGCTTGGGGGGTGTTTGTTGATGAGAAGTTTAACATGTTTCAGTAATGAGCAGAAAGTCCAGCAATTGCAAAAAGCAATGTGTCATAGCCCAGAAAGACAAACATGCACCAAAAGCAGCGTGGCCAGCAGGGGAGGCAGGGGATTTTGCCCCTCTGCTCTGCTCTGCTCTGCTCTGCTCTGCTCTGGTGAGACCCATCTGTTCTGGGGTCCAGTTCTGGGCTCCCAGCACAGGAAGGACCTGGACCTCTTGAAACAAATCCAGTGGAGGCCATGAGGACAATAAGGGAGCTGGATCACATGTCTTATGATGACAGGATAAGAAAGTTGGCACTGTTCAGCCTGGAGAAGACAAGGCTCCAGGCAGAAGTCATGGCACCTTCCAGTACCTAAATGGGGTCTACAAGAAGGCTGGACAGGAACTTATTACAAGGACATGTAGTGACAGGAGAAAGGGGAATGGTTTTAAGATGAAGAAGGTAGATTTAGATAAGATATTAGGAAGAAATTTTTTACTGTGGGGATGCTGAGACACTGGGATAGGTTATCCAGAAAAGTTGTGGGTGCCCCTGCACTGCAAGAGTGCAGGGCCAGACTGGACAGGGCTTTGAGCAACCTGATCTAGGGAAAGATCAGGGGATTTGAATCATAAATAGTCCTTTTCAACCCAAATCATTCCATGATTCTGTGACTCTGAAATCCTATTTGCATCAGTAAAACACATAAGTAAGCTCTCTCTCCATCATGGCATGAGCCATTGTTTAGAGCCACATGCTTATGAGGTTTCCCCACGTAAATAACTTACAAAGTTTCCCCATGCTTATGAAATTTTCCCATGTAATAATAGAATAAAATTAAGCCATATGTTAATGTAAAAAAAACCAAACATGGCAATTGCATGGCAATGGATACCTAATGTATAATTACCTGATAGCTGATTTATTAACTTATATCACTGCAGAAAATTGATGTGTTTTAATAAATTTTCGCTCTTCATGAATTACATCAAAAGTGAATACATTTAAAGGTGGCTCATTTAAATTGGATGATTTCTATACTCTCTAAGCCCTTTTTAACTTTCTGATCAAAAATTTATACTGTAATATTGTTAGGAAAAGATACAAGGTAAGTTTGTATAGTCCAATACAGCCCTGTCTAACATAGTGGTGTTTCTCTGTCCTTTTTGTATGTCAGGTATTGAGGTTTTTGTGCATTTGTATATAAAGGTGTGTATAGCACTTCCCTCATTTTTTGATGATAAAGCTGTTGCAGCAAGTACTGTAGTATAAGGGAGAGCATCTGAAGTCTTATGCAGTCCTGGTTTATCTCTTATGCTTAGCAGAGAGGTGCCTGGAGTGTGGAGGAAGAGTTAGTGGTAACGGAAAGCCAAAGCAAAACAAAAAAACAAAAAGCTTTACTGAAAACAGCAAAAAAAGACTTTTAGAAATCTCTGTTTACATATGTATGTCTGCATATGTGGCTCTCCTGTGCTGACCATCAACATAAATGCAGGTGAGCCCAAAATGACAGCAAAGTTACGTTTAAACTAAAACAGCTCCTTTTTAGTTTCAACATCCCTTTGATAGAGAGGAATTTGTGTCATCTAGCTTACATCTGAATGATTTGCTGAACTGTAGAATAAAACAATGTTCTCAAGCACATGGACACATAATGGAGATTAAGACTCTTAGTCCACCTAATATCAGCAAGCACACGCCCCACAGCTACATTCTTTTTTACTCACACAGTCCTCTAGCTGCCATCTGTTCAATACAGCATGGAATAAATCCCTTTTGATGTGCGTTAACACTATCCCTGGATAAGCATTAAAAAAAAAAAAAAGCAGCTCAGCAAAACAAAAAAGCAAAACACAGCAAAAAGGTGGAATATTAAAGTGAAACTGTAACACAGTGTGAGCAGCAGTTTATTGATCTCAGTAGTTACGATTATGAAATCTTTTTAACATCATTGGCTGAGCTCTGATGAATGGAATGCATGTATTTGCCCCTGAAAACAAGTATAATTTATGATTTTTTTTCTTGTACTGTATTTTAACATAAGAAATTTGATTTAAAAAACCCCTTATTAAGACCTGTGGATACTTATGCAGCCACTGAAAAATCCAGTACTATTATTTACATTGACCTGTCTATTTGCTCAGTTGAAAACTGAATAGAATATATTTTTTTCTCATGCCTTTTTCTCAAATGTTAATGACTGCACCCTCTTTTACATTTAATGGCAGCGACATATCTATAGGCATAAACTTTTAGAGCAAATGTATTTTCAATAAGTAGGCATGAAGATAGCTGCAAAATCATATTTCATGTCCTAACTGTGCAGCTAGCAACGTTAGGACTTGGAGTAGACTACTGTGATGGTTGACATTGTGTAGGAGCTCAACACTGTCCCCATGTTTATTACAAACTCAATTGAATTGTAATGCAAATTCTCTTGAGGCATTAAGAATGATCCATTTCTATAGCAAAAGGGTTTCAGCATTTTAAAATTATTTATTTATTTATTTATTTTAATTTTTTTTATTTTAATTTTTTTATTTTATTTTGGGCAAGAGGAAGAGGTTGCCCATAGAGAAATCAACAAATGAGTCACAGTACCTACTGTGTGCTGGGATGTGCCTTTTTGGAGATCCTTAACAGCATTCTCAACTGAGCCATTAAAAATCTTAGTTAATGGCTCATTATTAAGTTTCATTGTTGGAACAGAGCATTTTGCCATGAACTAGGACACAGAGTAATAGAAAGCTTGTCTAAATTAGTGTTGCATTTCCTACCCATTTTGGCAAGGAAAATTGTGTGGGAATAGGGGATAAGGAGATTGATGAACTTGCTTTTGTAAATTGTAAAGGGAATAAATTGTACCATTGTACAGTCAGTTTGAGATGGGTGCAGCCCATGAGTCTCACTCCTTTTTGTTGGAATGGAATGTGATATCTCAAACACTTCAAAATATTGTTTCACAAAGTATGAGAATGTCCGGTTCCCCAAATAAACACCCTTATTATGCTTTGATGAGCTTTCTTTGTGATATGTATATACCCTTTGACTTTTAACATTTAAGATATTTCATATCTTCCATAACGTCTGAAATCTGCAAAACCTCAGTATGGTTTGTCTTGAAATAATTTTGATGGGCTGTTAAGAGAAATCAGAGTTAACAACTGGGAGTGAAACCCATACAATAGTTGGAGTTGTTTGTGTGTGAAGGAGCTGGCTGTTTCATGGGCATAAAAGCACAGAGATCAGCTGCCTGTAAATGACAAGGTCAAAAGTTGACCTTCCCATTTCTTAGCAAATTCTGAATTTGGGAGATGAGTGGAAGAGGGGAGGGAATTGCCCCGCCCTGAAACACAAATGATGCATTTGAGGCTTTCCCATAGAAGAGGAAACATAATATTTAAAAATAACCTCTAGATTTTCCATCAAACCCAACCCTGGAAACTCCAGCCAAAGACTCTCAACTCTCTATTTTGGAAGATTTGTGAGAAACACAAGAGTGCAGGAACCCTTCCTGTCTGGCTGAAACATTTGTCTATGGACAGCATAAGTGTTTCCAGGATCCTAGACTCATTTCAGGATTCCTAGTGCATTCAGGACACAGTTTCATCTGTGGATGAGGACAAAACACTTCATCTGGAATATTTGGAAAATGCCAAGATCTTCATGTGTGTTAGATCACAACTATGTAAAAATCAGCATTTGAGGTACCATCTAGTGTGGAATGAGCATTGTTTCACAGAAATTGTTGACTGGGATAAATAATATACTGTGTTATTTGTAATTTTAAGTATGTTTTAAATCAGTTCAGGATAGTTTGTCTTGGCAGACATGGTTGGCAGATTTTATGATTAAGTTTAGGAAAATGATCAATTTAGAATCTTATTTAGTATCCATTTTAGGAAATTGATTAATTTTAGGAAACTGTATCCTGTGTCTTAAAACGAGGCTGAAGATTTTGCTTCAGCTGTGTTCAACAGTGGTAAGTCTACAGCTCTATCCTTTTATGGTTCTGGATAAATCAGTGAATTATCTGTTTGGATCTTGACAGTAGGAAGCAGTTTAAGAATATTTGCGTGCCCTAAGAAAGGGTTTGGATCTTGGCTTTGCATTTATCTGTTAAGAGTTTTGAGCTCTGTGACAAACCTCTAGAAAAGGCCACAATCTGAAAACGTAATTCAGTTTGTATTTTCTTTATATATATTTTTTTTAATTTTTAATCTAGTTAGATTCAGGGAAGTTTTGGGCCATATTTTAGGGATAGTTTCAAACCATATGATTGCAATGGTTTTCAATTACACTCTTTGTGATTTCCTGACCAGTTACAGACACAGTCAACTGATTGTATCAGAGATGTTTAATTTTATTTTAGTTTTGTTTGTGAATAAATTTATTTTTTCTTTGTGGTTTAGAATACCTCTTACATAGTCCATCAGTGCTTATATCAGTTCAGTCTATAGTTATTCTACACCTCTGCAGCAGGATTCTAAAGAAAATGTACAGAAATATACAGTGTGTGCTATGAGATCTTACTTCATTAGAAGACAGAAAGAAAATTGGTCAAAACCATGATAACAATATAGCTTGTGCATCACACAATGAGGTTGAAAATATAATGAAAAGAAGAGTCTTCAGACTTTGCAGAATATTCTGCATTTCCAATCTGCGGTTGGTAAGGCATACACGTAAGTAACATTGAAAGCCAAAAATCCCTTCAGTTTATTGAGAGTTGATAAGACAGACTTTTTCTTTTGTAGATTTTTAACAGAAAATTATTTTCTAAGAAGTAAGCAAATTAAATATAAATTATTAGATATTCTTTTGATAGGTTGTATTCAAGTGTTTACCCAGTCAAGCAAGTATGTCAATATCACATGATTTGTTTGATCAGTCACAGCCAGGCAACACACATAGAGGAAATACTGAGTGCCAAGTATACAGAAGCTTTCATGGGGTACATTTTCAGAATAAATTAGAATAATGAAAATGTTAATGGGGATGATGACCAGCAATATTCAATAGTCAGGAAAAGAGGCAAATACATCTGCTGAATTATTCATTGCAAATTATTAGTTTAACGCTAATAGTCTTGATTAGTGCTCATCTGATCTAGAAGGAGAACAGCAAAAAAGCCATGGCAATAGAAAGGAAGATGGAGCAAACCAATATTACTGCTATTTATTTGATTCACAAATGTCTGTCACTAGAAGGCACTCACACACACACACACACACACACACACACACACACACACACACACACGCACACACTGGAAGTACCTCTTGCACTCTCTTTGCAGAAGAGCACCAACTGGCTCTAATCAGTAAGGGATTTTGTTGTGGCTAGCAATGGTAAAAATCTCTCACTATAGAGGGTTATATCTGACATTTATTTTCCAAGGCTTGCTTTAGGTTGGAAGCTCTATTTTCCCCAATCCCTCTCTTAAATATCAAGTTGGTTACCACTATTTTGTACCTTTCCTCCCACTCCTCCCAGGCTTCAAACTTGAGACAAAACATTCTCTCTACTACCACTACCACAACCATCCTTGGTCAGGAACCAGGAAAATAAAATCATACAATTGTTATGGTTAAAAAAGGACCTTGAAGTTTATTGAGTTCAGCTGTTCATCTGGCACTGCTGTGTTCACTGCTAAGCCACATCCCCAAATGCCAGATCCACCGCTTTCCTGGGCAACCCAATGCCTGACCACCCTTTCAGTGAAGAAATTTTTTCTTAAATTAGACTAAACCTCATCTGGAACTGTCTTGTTTCATGTCTAAAAATAAAAGAAAATAAAGACCAAAATGTTTTGCAACACGTAAAATAACTATAGATCAGACTTTTTTTACAAAATTTGACAATTTTGACAGACATAAGCATGATCTCAGAGTTAATTAATACAGAAAATGCCTGAGAGAGACTTGGACTTGAACTGATTAACAGAAAGACAGGTACTCACATGGTCTGCTATCTACAATTCCTTTTTCTCCTGCCTGTAAAGTAACAACTCAATGCACTTCACTCCAACAGACCCAACATATTAAATCTATTCTGGCTTCCTTTTCTCAGAAAATTTATTTTACATTTTCCTTTCTGCTGTCCACAATGCAAGGCAATAACTCTGTTTTCCTCTCATTCTAACTCATAACAAATGAGTGCCTGTGTTCCCTACTCCTTTCATCCTTCCCAGTGCCTGATAGGGATTTGACTACAGTATGCCACTTCCACCTCCACAACTGCTGACTTTTTGTTGTATATGGCTTTCCAAGAACAGTTGTGTCATTCTGCCTGGTGACTCAAACATAAACAATTTCAGGGCCCTAAGAAATTTAACTTGTTTGTGTTCACAGTTTTCAGCACAAGGACTTTGCTGCATGATCTAGACAAATGCTCTGAATTAACTTTCTTGGATTCACAAGCTGAGGGAGAGGGACTTCCAGGAACTGATCTCCAAGAAGGAAGGTGCCTGCTCTGTACTGAGGTGTGCTTTTCTCCAGAATAATGAGTGTCTTTCAGCATATGGGCTGAACAATATTTCAAGGCTTTATCATTATGATTCTGCTGTCAAATGAGTCAGTGGTATGCCAGGAAGCTCACAGTGCATTAAAGCTGTAGTGCTCTCCTTAGCCGTGATAAAATATTGCATGTCAGGCAGGCAAAGCAACTCAGAACAAGGTAAGCGGGAAATATTAAAAAGGTACTAGTGGACAAGAAGCTTATTTCTATGTTCTAGCACAGTATAGGGCTTTGTGGTCTTTAGTGACTTAAGTGGCCTTGAGAAATGTCTAAACTACAATTTCTTCCAAGATCATACTTCCCTGGAGTACATAGGTCTAAAATTGCTGTTCTCCAGTGTAATTATGCTTATTAAGTCCCAGTTCATTTCCTGTTTTCTGTACAAATGACACCCCAAAGCATTATTTGGTTATACAGTAGTCTGTTTAATGATTCTTTTTCTCCACTTCCAGAGTGAAATAACAAATATTTGCCTTTAGCAAATAATTGAAGCTCTGTTTATGGTGCTGACATGAATGCATAAAATGTACTATATGTTTGCAAATATATATATATCCAACATAGAAATATACATGCATCCATATATATATATGTGTGTGTGTGTGTGTGTGTGTGTGTGTAAAGAAATTAAATTTGTTTAATTTCCCTCTATAGAAATCATGTATACATTCTACTGTGGTAGATATTCTGTTCAAATATTTTCAATTCAGTTGTGTTTTCATTGGCATTCCAAAAGGGTTTTTTATTGTAAAGCCCTCCACTGACACTCTGTTCATGTTTGCCTATTATCCTTCCAGCTTTGCCTTCAGCTGAACATACTCCTTTTTTCCTCCTTCACATGATTGCTTGCATGAGGATTTGCATTTAAATGGATGGGGAAAGTGCATTAACAACACCTACAGTAACAAAGCAAAAGCTGCTCAATACTTGTTACTGTCAGATATAAATTCAAAACAAATCAATTAATGTTTCATATAGCTGTTTTCAGTGTTTGCATTTAGCTGGAAACTCTTCTTTGTATTATGCTTCACACAGACTGCATATTTAACACAGATTATGCACAGAGAATTATTTATGTGTCAGTAGTCTGAACAGAAAAAAGAATGATATTCAAAATCTAGAAATCATGGAGGAGATCTATTTTCTGTATAGGTGATTTGGATCCTTAGAATATCAAGATTATATGATTTATTTCCAGTTTATATCTTCATTTATTTGGTAATAAAACCAGCTTAAATTATTTTGGGATTTGGAAATCTAAGCCATTAAAGTATTAGTAATGTCTGGTTTTTCTTGTGCAGATCATGGAAATTTTGCAAATATCTGGTATATATAAAAGAGAAACAGCATGGTTATGAACAGAAGTGTTGTGACTTGCATATAAAGTATGAATGTAAGATGTTCTTTTAGTGCTGTGATAAAAATTAATTAAACTAAGCCAAGCCATTCTATTGCAGAATAATGCTGGATTTTAAAAAATTTTCTTGTGCTTACAATAGCTCACTTAAATATATATATTTTTGTGCAGTAAGACAAATAATTTAGCAAAAATATAAAACTAATTTCTAGTTAACATTCAGCTCTGGTGGCTTGTAAATTTGCTCTGTTTTTCTGCCAGGACTTTGAAGGGTACAAGTCACCATAAATGCAAACATTAATTTTTTGATGTATAATTAAACTAAAAATGTGTCACAAAAGAGAAAAGAGAACAAAATGTAGGCTGGGAGTCAAGAAATAATTTATATTTTTCTTTCTCCAGAAAAAAGGTAGAAGAGAGAAATTTGTCATGATTCTGAACATATTATGGTACTGACACCTGCAAGTCCTAAAATTCAATTATTGTTTATTACCTAAAATGGCTTGCTATACACTGTGTGTGCTAAAGAGAAATCCATAAGGTAAATGGATTTCAGAGGTAAATCTGTAACATGTCTTTCTTGTTTGTACAAAAAAACCCCAAACAAATCTCTATTTCTTTACCTATTGGTGTGGAATAAGTCTAAATAAAGCAAATTCATTGCTTTCAATGAAAGCTGCATTGCAGCAGTGAAAGAACATGATTTCAGATATCATAGTAAATGTCTGTACTTTAAGAAATGTAATAGGTATGGCAGGTTCTAAAATTAGCCCTACAAAAACCAGTAATTGACTTGTGGTTTGCAAGAGAAAAAATAATTTGTAGTGAAACTATATAAGTGGAATCAGAGTATTAACGAATATGCTCTTCAGGTTCTGTGACACTAAATCTTCCCCTGTAATCTTCCTTCCAGCTCTTCATAATTTCAAGGCAGCAGCGAAGAGGGAAGGCAAAGCAGCAGTGGCAGGAGCGCTTGCGTGCGCTGCCTTCACCCACACAATGGGATGGCGCAGGGCCAGGCTGTGCAGGCAAGACAAGGTTTGATGGCAAACACTCATCTCGCTTACACTGACACCCACGCTGCCTGCAGAGGACACATGCAGGAGGCAGGGCCAGCCCTGCCACAAGGGCCCCGTGTGCTCAGAGCCACTTCTGAAAGGTTGGGGTACAAGGCACAGGTGTTGCACTACTGCAAGTAGAAACTAGGCTGGCAAGCTTCCTTTGGTTGAGTAAATAAAGCAAACACCCCCTTTCTTTCCCCCTTTGTACCAGTCTCCAGCTCTCTCAAGCAATAGAGAACAGTTGATTTAAACTAACCTAGATTTACTGAAATCATCAGTACTTTAGATCAGAGGGAGCTCTGCCTCCAATGTCTTCACTGATGTTTTTATGTCCATTTAGTTCTCCGGATGTGAATTTAATGCCCAGAGTGCCTGAATATCCTGCGCTCTTCTGTCTTCAGAGCTGCCATCATGTCAATAGACTAATTTGGACTGAGAGGAGTTCTGTGTATTATTTTTCATATACTTTCACAGTGTGCAGTGTAATTGCTCCTTTGGAGCTGATAATGCATTTTTATTGCCTAAAAAACAATTTTCTGTACAGCATGGTAATATAATCATTGGTTTATGTTGTGAATACATGTCATATATAGTGGGCCAAATTACCAGTTAGAGTTTGTATCCATGTGCAAGAAAAGTAAAGCCACAGAAGTAAAAGGAGTCTACCTCATAGCCCAAAGACCAAATTTAGAGGCACCTTAGATTGTTTAGCCTGGAGAAAAGGAGGCTAATGGGAGCTTATCACTCTCTACAACACCCTGAGAGAAGTTGTAGCCAGGTGAGGGTCAGTCTCTCCTCACAGATAACAAGTAACAGGTCAAGAGGAAATGGCCTCAAGGTACACCAGTGGAGGTTTAGATTATATTTGAGGGAAAATTTCTTCATGAAAAGTGTTATAAAGCATTGGAGTAGAAAGCTCAGGGAAGTGATAAAGTCACCATGCCTGGAAATGTTTAAAAAACATATGGGTATGGCACTTGATGACATGGTTTAGTGATGAACATGTTAGATGGCAGTGGACACTTGGACTTGATGATAAATGCCTTTTCCAACCTTAATGATTTTATTCTTTTTCTATTTCTATTATTTTTGCCCTTATATCTTACTGGCTTCTAGGCTGCACAAAAAAATGTCAGTCACTGTGTGCCTCATTTCCAGCTGAGACCACTGGTGCTTGAATGCGGGTGCACTAGGAGATGAACCATCTCCTGCCTTTTTTGTGGTGCTGGTTAGAGCTTTCAGGTCATGTCTCACTTGGTCAAGGCCTGAGATTAGTAAAGGATGGGTCTGAGTGTGCAAACAAAGTGCAGAGGACAGCCTGGAACAGCCTGGAAGACTAACTAAAATTAAGTTCTGGGAAGCTTCAGAGTCGCCTCCAGGACTATGTGTGCCAGTGTCACCTGGATGCTGAACGTGATGTCTGAAGCTGCACGCCTTCCTCCAGATTCTATTTATTGGATAAATAAGGAATGAGATCTGAATGTTTCAGAGGAAAATAAAGACCAAAGAAAATAATGAAGAATGTGTTAGCTCATCTGAAGGTCTGAAGAGAGGCACATTACTGGTAAATGATTTCCAGCTTGAAATGAGCAGACCGGGTGATGGATTCATCATCTGATCCATTATACTTTGGAATGAAGTGAGAAATCATACATTCAAAGCAAGAGACTCTGCCCCATTCAGGGGTGACAGTGGGTACCAGGGAAAGAAATCTTCATGCCTTCTCAGCCTCATCAACAAAGTGAGTACTCTGAAAAATCCATTTTCTTTTTTTTTTATCCTGATCCTAGAGAAAATAAGAGGGCATGAGAAGGAACTTATGTATCTGATTTTTAAAAATATTAACTTTATCAAGGAATAAGTGTATGTTTTATTTGATCTGTAAATGAAATGTGTTTGATTGTCATTAATTGTCCCATCAGAAAATAGCATTTTATCATAGCAAGACTGCTATATTACAATATCAAACAAAGAAACCTAAGGAATAAGCAGCCTTAGGAAACATAAAATAAATAAACAGCAGTAGATTGCCCTAGGCACATGCTTTTACTAATTTTGGTTTGTTGTTGTTCATGTCAGTTAGGTTCAATAAACCAGCTTTCTGGCAATGATTTTCTTTCTTGTGTGATACTTCAAGAAGCAGCTGACAGTTTTCTGTGTTGTCATTAGATTTTCCAGCTCCATATGGGTGTGTAAGGTCCAACTTGCCTAATTCTGTTACATTCCTTACAGTTAGTTTCGAAAGATGCTTGGAACAAAGCCAACAGCAGAACCCTATACATGTAAGTGTTACTTCTGTGTTTTGCCTCACAGAATGTTCAAAGGGATGTTGAAAATGTTGCCTGCTTCACTAGTTTGCAAAAATATGCTAATTATTGCTGGCTAAAGTGTGACAAAAATATCAGACAGTCAAAAATATATATAAAAGGAAAAAGAAAGAGAGGGGGAAAAAGATCTGCCTTCCAATGTTTCTTTCTCTGGGGATCAAGAACTATCTTTAGAGTATTAGGTATTAAGAAGGAAAGGCTGTTCCTCATTCTTTAAAAGTGTTCTTTCTTGGAAGAAATTGTAGAAAGTTGATTTCATTCTTTTATGAATTCCTGTTCCAGACACTTTTTTCTCCCTGCATCAAGCATATAAAGGAACTGTAAGGCCAACAGAGGTTTTCCAGACCTCTCAGTGCAGCCATTAAAATCTAGTTGACTGTAAGGACAGCCAGGACCTGTACAGGTGTTATGAATATGTCTCTCACCCAAAAACATGTTCTGTACTTTGCCTGGACACAATTTTCACCAGAATAGATTTACATTATTTTCCTCAAATCTGGAATAGTGTTTGCATTTGCCTGCAAAAGGAAAAGGAAACAAAGGACAAGGAAAGAAAGGAAAGAGGCAAAGGTCTGTGAAGCCATCACAGGATTAAGGAAATAAGCAGGGAATGCTTATTCATTCTCTAGCAATACAGGGAGTAGTGTGCACGATGACTTTATTTAGCAACATGTTTCACATGAACTTTTCATGCAATGAATGCATGGTTGGAGGGGGAAATTCTCTGGCACAGAATATTGTGGGGTTGGAAAAAAAAGGGAATCTATTCAGACAAGGACATAGTGGGTAAGTTTATTAATGACAGCTGCATACAACACTTCTGCTGAGGTAATCATTCACCCGCTGTTGGGTAGATGCTTTTTCAAGTGAGTTAGAATGAGCTATTTTAGGTGAGAGTAGGGCCATAGTAAATTTTAAAGGTCTTCTCAGGATCAATAGTGTAGTGCAATTGAATGAAAGATAATGTCATGTATTGTAACAGAAAGAAACTGTCCATCATATCACAACCCAGGAATTGTTAATTAAGAAAAATGTGCATGCCCCTATGCATGACACTAAATTAAAGAAAATCTGAAGAAATTAGGAGAAAAAAACAGTAGAAAGCAAGATGCAGTCTTATGCAATTTCAGTGCACAGAATATTTCAGGTACAGTGAACTGTTCTGGCCAGCTGTCTCAGAAAATACCTTACTAGCTATCAAGAGGAACATGAAAAGGTTTAGAAAATGGCAATTAAAATGGTTATGGCATAAAAAATTCTCATTGTACCGTTATTTGTAAAGACTGTTTAGCTCAGGAAGAAAAGGCATAAAAGAGGACATAGTAGACTTATGTGTAATGGAATTAATGTAAAAGGCTGTTTTGCAACTCCAGTTCTCCAGCAAATGAATCAGAATACACAGAAGATGATTAGTTCTAAGTTCAGAAGAGCTATTTTTCTGCCAGTGCTGCTTAGCCCATCTGATTGGAAACAACCATATGCTCAGCCAGGGGAAGAAAAAAGGATACAAATTATGTACTGACTAAATCAAAAGAAAGAGAGTATTATCAAATCCACATATATTTTATTTTTTCTCATGTGTCCTCTTTCTAGTAGTGTAATGACATCAGTAGAAGCAACCAGTTTAAAGATCAGAACCTACAGCACACAAAGGAACAAACTTTTTAGGATGTTTGCCCCTAGCTGACTATTTTATAGGAAATTAGATTGTCAAGAACAACAGGAGCCAAATTCATTGGTCTGAAGCTTTTTTTTTTTCTCAAAGAAAGGGACCACAATGCTCAGGAAGATTGAAGAGGGTGATAAAGAGAGACAGTTCTTAAATTTGGGTGGTATGGCTAGTAAAGTTAATATTAACAAAATATTAGAGGCTTCAGCTTTATCAGCTTCTCTTTTCAAGGCTTGCAGAAACAACCAAGTTAAACTTTTAGCCTATAGTTCCCCCATCCACTATGACAAAGTTGTTTCATTATTCAACCTTAGTTTTTATAGAAAATTTTCTACTTCTGCCTTTTCCAAATTTTTATTGTAAAGAAACTGTTTGAAATGATCAAAATAATTTATCTTAGAAATAGATAACTGAATCTCCTCCCTCAAAAATGCAACTGACAACCTGCTTTGAACTTGGAAATAGCCTACCCCTTGATAACATTTCAATTTGTCTCCTTCTTTATTATACCTTATTTTACATAATCTAATCTTAAAAAAAATTATCTTCTGGAATTGTTAAGGATTAATTTTAGAATTTCCTCATTAGTAACACTGTTTATTTCTGATTCTCGTTAACCTGCAAAATAACAGCCTTTGAATCGCCATTGTATGAATCTGGTAAGTTGGAAGTTCTAGTAAGACCTAATTAAGGTGAATGGAGTGTCACACATTATCTCTCAGTTTGTGTGTTAGTGGATTGATAACTTCCTGCTCATATTCAGTTGCAGATACATAAGTTTTTTCCCTTGATTATATCATGCCTCTGTTCACAGAAAGGGCAGGATATAGAGAATCAAATTTGTTATGAAATAAAGTGTCATATATAGAGTTTAGAAGAGAGGCCATTGCTAAGGAGAGATACAAGTATTTAGTACAGTCCTCTTATAGAAGTACACACTTCACACTTGTATCAGTCAGCAGTTTGGTGAGCTCAGACTACTGAAGTCTTTGGATTTAAATTAACATTGTGCATAAGGAAGCACAAAGAGCTAAACTTTATATACAGCAAAATGACAGAATCACATTTAAAGCTTCTAATCACATCTGGTTCTGATCAGCTTCACAGCATTGAAACATTCTTAAGGCCCTGTCACAGAGCTCACTGATTTCCTTGGGAGAAACCTAACCGAGTCCACCAAAGTGGGTAGTTTAGTGTTCCTGTGCTATCTACGGGAAAAAAACCTGCCTCTATTGTGTAGTCATGAAGCTCAAGCAACATTTTTATTCACACAGGTGACCGGTATATTGTGAAGATCTCTTCAGAAATACCTTATGTCTGACTAAAGAGAAAAAGGATGAGGATGACTTGTGGCCATTGAGATGTCATGGTTTCATCCCAGCCAGCATTCAAGCTCCAGGCATCCACTTGCTCATAGCCTATCATCAGGACTGGGGAGAGAATTGGAAGGGTAAAATCTTG